>CM030011.1:49729038-50131538 GCA_017639485.1 Pluvialis apricaria
GGTCTGAAGTAATGACAAATTCATCAAAGTCTCTATGTTTTCTTTCTCTGGCCCGTTTTTTCCTTCTAGGCTGGTGTCAGAGCTGCCACCTTTTCTCCCCTTGAGAAGACAATCAATTTCTGGCTGAATGCCCTCCAGGAGCAGTTAGTGTGGCACAGGGGGTAGTTTTGGCAGGAGGGACTATGGGGTATTTAGTTTTGTTGTAGGTGTGGGCATTGAGATAGTGCTGGTGAGGAAAGAGCAGAGGCCCCTTTCTTCCTATATCTTTAAGGAACCACCAGGGTGGGATGAAAGCTGGTGCTGGAGGTGAATGTGCCAGGTTATCTTCAGTGTAACTGCTCGTGATCTGAGTACCTTAAGGCTGGAATTAGGGTTTGGTAAGATTAAGTTTTGAAAACACAAGAGTGAGATTTCGTGTTTCTTGCTAAATCTTCTGTGGTCCTCAGCTTTAGGATACGGGTTGGATTGAGAAGATGATTTGTGTTAAACTTTGTTAGTGAAGTCAGCTATGATTAGTGATGTGGACATTTATTACATTGGCATTATTGTTAGTGTTAGAGCTTGTTAAAAGAGGATGAGCAATTGTAAAAGTAACAGGTCCCAGAGCTGTGGTGTGGGCTGGCTTTGGCGTGTTCGAATAAGGTTTTTTAATTTTTTTTTTAAATTTTTTTTTTTGCAGGTAATAGTCACTTGGTTGTGTTTAATGTTAGAAATTTTTTTAGTACAATTTTTGGTTTCTGCCCAAGTCTTACATTTTATGCTAGGGTGGGTGAGGAGATGGCTGGCAGCCATGAATGCCACATTTGTACATGAATGTCATTTGTTTTCTCATTCTAGACAAAATTCAGAATTGTGATTGAGAAGATGAGGGCTTGTGGGGTATAAAAGGCATAAGCAGTTCAATGTAGTTTTTGAATCCTGCACGGATCACATTGGTAATGTGAATGCTGGTGACATCAAACACAAATGCCTTGTATGTCATTTTGCAAAGGTATTGGTGATTTAGGTCTAGTTAGGAACAGGATTCATATTCAACTAAGAAAAGGTGTGATAAAAGAAGCAAGGTGAAGTTTGTGGTTTTGGTTGGCAGGGCCAGGCTGGGGGTGCAGTTGGCAGTGGTGAACTTGCTTGTGCTCAGACCTGATGCTGGGTGTGAGCTGTGCAGTGTACGGAGACAGTGGGGTTTAGGCTCGGGATTAGGAGAAGATTGCTTGTATGAAAAGACTAGTTGACCGCAAGGGTCCTGAGGAGGCGATGGAGTTGGGATTAAGCCTGGTGCAGGTCTCACTGTGATGGGGGATTAAAGTTTAGGAAAAGAGATGGAAAAGCTCATGTTCTTGTTGAATCCTGTTGGCTTGCAAGATTAGGAAAACGCCATGGTAAGCCAGTAAGTAAGCACCAGCCAGCCTCTTGCTTGCTTCCCCCCCACCTCCCCCAATAGGGTAGGGAGAAGAGGGAGGAAAAGGAAAAAAAACCCCGTGGGTTAAGATAAAAACAGTTTAATAGGTAAAGCAAAAGCTGTGCATGCAAGCAAAGCAAAACAAGGAATTAATTCACCACTTCCCATCAGCAGGCAGGCGTTCAGCCATCTCCAGGAAAGCAAGGCTCCATCACACGTAATGGTTACTTGGGAAGACAAAATGCTGTAACTCTGAATGTCCCCCCTCCTTTCTCTTGTTCCCCCAGCTTTATATACTGAACATGACATCATATGGTATGGAATATCGCTTTGGTCTGTTGGGGCCAGCTGTGCCTCCTCCCAACTTTTTGTGTGCTCCCAGCCTACTCGCTGCTGCGGTGGTGTGAGAAACAGAAAAGGCCTTAGAGATGTGTAAGCACTGCTCAGCAGTAACTAAAACATCCCTCTGTTATTAACACTGTTTTCAGCACAAATCCAAACATAGCCCTGTACTAGCTACTATGAAGAAAATTAACTGTATCCCAGCCAAAACCAGCACAGAAAAACTCTTGTTGTCAAAGGCATGTAGATTATGATTAATTTTGTTTCAGGTGTTGTTTTACCTACTTAAGGGAAAGGCAACTGATTTCATAATGAAGTCCCAATTTTTAAAACATACCAACTGCATAGTGTTCATTGCACATTATGAACAGGATTTCACCAATCTTGGAAGAGTTAAAAAGACACTTAAACTACTATAAAAAAGTAGAAACTGTATTATAAATATAAGCTTTACAAACTGTAGATTAAAGGTCTCAGAAATATGAGGAACTAATATTAAACTTTAGCATATTTATGTTTCTGTCTGATCTGAATTGTTGTTCATATGGCTTGATATCCATGAAGCTCTATGCTTCATATAAACTTTTGCTATACATCACTTTTTCATAAATAGTTTTCATTCCTGGCAACCAAGGATACATCAGAAGCTTTCTCATAACAACAAATTTATTACTTATCATACTGCTGTATTGGTTTAAAGAGATTAAAAAGTGAGTACATGACATGATTAACAATTTAATTGAGTGTAATAGGAAGCGTGATGCTTTCTAGTTCCCAGCCTCATTGCTGCTTGCTCTTAGGCTTTACAAGGCTTTTTAGTTATTATTGTAAAGATCAAATCATACTTATTGTTTCAGCAATATCCATTAATTCTGCTTTTATGAAAGCTTAAGAAAATCTTGGAGCCTTAATGAATGTGTTGAAGTGAAATACTGTGGACTGCTTTTAGGCCAGCACTGAAATTACTGAAAGTACTGAACAGTATTACTCATCCTGTTTTTTTTAATATAGCGGATTTTTGCAGCACTGTTGCACAATTATTTGTGCTCTGTTTATGTAGTTATGATATTTGTGTATATGTGGTGTTATTTCCAGCAGGTAGCAGTCTTCTTTGAAGGCCCTGACTTTAACATCTACAAATCAGAGTACAATATCCTTCTTGTGTTGAAGAGTTTCAGAAAAGGAAAAAGCAGACTTTCCCCTATCCTTTTATGTCATTCAGAAGTCTCCTTCAGTGCCAATTAGTCTACTTTTCCATTTTTTCTGAAAAAGTCACGTTGATTTGCTGCTAATGAATTAACCCTAAAGTACTAGAAACATGTAAAGTTTTGGAAAGCATTTAAAAAATTCCTTACCAACCTGATAGGCTTGGGAGCCCCACTCTTCTTCCCTCATTTTGGGGTAGTCTCTGCTTCAGTGTTGAACTTGACTGCAATACCCATGCTTCCTCAGGGTGCTTAATAAGCTGTTCTTAAACCCACAGATTATGAGAAACCGTATTTGAGTTAAGCCGTAGTGAAACTTGCCCATGCACATGTATTCTCATGTTGTTCTTCTGCAGGGAGGGACAATGTGTGTCTCGCCTTGAGATTGCTAGAATGACAGTTTTATTTCTCTCGCACAATGTAATTTCATAAGATTCAAGACATTAGTTTGCTCTATAATATAAGCATGTAAAGTAGCCTTTCAGCATTCCTGTCTTGTAGCATGATATACAGCACACCTTGGAAAAAGAGGGGCTTTGTCTCTATAGAGCCCCTGGCCTTTTTTTTTTAAAAATTTATTTTATTTATTTATTTTTTAAAATAATGTAACGAAATCTATGGGCTGAATCTGAAAACTGCAAAGGGTGATGGCATTTTTTCCTCTGGCTCTGAGCCAACCCTTTTGGCACCTTCATTGTCAAGGGATATGCAATTGCTGGCTGAAAATGCAGAAGAATCATCACAAGTTATCATTTTCACCAAGCCTGTGAATCCTTAGACCTTCTGGTTGATTCAAGCTGCAGACTTGAAAGTTCATGTGTCCACGCAGAGCACACAGGTAGTGCCGAAGGTTTATGTTCAGGCATACTGGCTCTTTTGTATATCCAGGTTGGTCTGTACAGCAACAGCAGAGGAGGGAAGGTAGGTGTGTAGGTGTGTTAGTACAGCAAATTGGATCATGACTGCAGAGAGGTAAGTTGGATTGCTTTGCACCTTCCATTGACGAAGCAATTGAAGACTCTTGAGTGCAAATCTTCTTTCATCATATTTTTGGTTGGCATGTCTCCGTTTTTGTCTTATGGGAGATGAAGGAACCCAAAGAGCGTCTGCTCTGGTCACTGGCAAGGCAGGAAAACTTTTTTCTAATGGTACACTGGATTTCACCGTTAGAGACTCTGCTGGGCAGAGTGACTTCTGGCAGGACACTTCATACTCCTCTGCCAACTACTGAAGCACTGATGGTAGACAAACATCTGCTGCTTGTTCAGCAGCTCTTGCAGGTTAGCATGAGGTAATGGGAGAAAGACAGTTATAGGTAGGAGCTTCCTCAAAGAGGCTTCAGCTTTCTTTGGTGGAAGGTGTTAGGTATTCATCTCTGCGCACACAGTACCCAGGGCTTCTGCAGCACCTTCTGCAAAGCCTACTTGTTAATTCCAGAGAAGCACTGATTTTTTGCTCATCGTTAGTCTCCAAAACAGTAATTGACAGACAAGGCTTTTGAAGAGAACTTTCATTCTCTAAAGTGTTCAGTAGTATTTCTTCTCCTATTAAACCAGCCTAGGATTTTGGAATCATGTTGAAATGCAGTGTGATGTAATTTGATGCTTTTTTCTGTGCAGTAGCTCTCTATTGTGAGTCCTCCTCCTCAGAGTGGCTTACGTGTTATGTTTGGGAGTTTGCCTTGTAAAGCTGGTAGAGTATGATATCTTCCTGGAGAGATCCTGCTCTCCTACTGCGTGTGTATATTTTGTTTTTTGCTTTTAATGAGAGTTGTGGATTTTGAAATGTATGGTGCCAGAGTAGTTTCTGCTTAACAGAGGTAAGGCAGGGTATTGGCATATCTGCTTGTCACATCTAGCTGCTTAAAAGACAAGCGTGTTGGAGGCCATAGAGAGAGAGTTGCATCCGTTTAAAAATGTGAATGGCTACAAAATGCCAGAAGTATCAGAATGACTTATGTCACGCTCAGAGTGGAAAGGTCTTTGTTGTAATAAATAAAGTTTCCATCCTTCTATACAAATGATAAGTTTGAGCTGGTGTAGATCTGACTTTAATTGTCTGTTTGAATTTGACAACCAGCAGTGATTAACATTTTCCTAATAAATTTAGCCAACTGTGAGCAAGTAAGCCATTTGAAGGACTGAAGTTCCCGTACAGCATTGCAAATACTAGGCTGCGATTGATTTGTAAAATTTCTTCAGCTGGTCTCAGGACTGATGGAAATGCTTAGTTTAGGTGTCCCTGAATTATATTTTACCTAAACTATAGTCTCTTTTTAAACTAAATCAAAAGATGGCGTAAATGAGGAAAGCAGCTGTGTGTGCAACTACAAATTGGAAGGGGACTGAGCAATTTGGAAGGTGAAAATATTTGAGTTCTGGACTCTGCTTTGTTGTAGGCAAGTCACGTAATTTCACTGGTACTTCCTAGCTTATAAAAGACAAAATGAAGTGGAGGAGATAATCAATATTTCACTGACTACCCATCTATAAGAATGTTTATTGACTGTGTGTAAAGCCACTGAGATAGAAACTGTGCGGAAGTGATTGTGTTATTAGGGTTGTCATTATTAATAACTGTTGACTAGAACTGCCCTTTTTGATGATCTATTCCTTTATCCGAAGAGCAGGTTTTAACTGGGAAGAGTGAAGAGAACTGGAATTTATATCCACAGAAGCATAAAACTAACAACTTTAAAAAAAATATTGTCAAATTCTGTGTAGGCAGCACTGCCTGTATACACAGTCTGTTTGGGGAATGTAAGGGCATTAAATTCTGCAATTAGTCCAGAGATCGTTTTGCAGAGGTAATGTTCAGCTTCCACAGAGCATCTATCGTGGCTAGAACTAATAGGGGGAAAAAAAAAGTCTTCCTGTCTCTGAGTTATTATGGAAATTAGGCAAGGGGTGGAGTTGTGCTGCTGAAAAGAGAGCACTAGCTCTTCCTGGACCAAGTCCTGCAGCACACACTCAGGCAAAGATCCTTCCCAAAACAGGATGAAATAATGGTCCCATCGGAGTCAATGACAGACTTCCTACTGACATTGGTAGAGGCAAGATTTCACCCTGCGACCGTTGAAGAAGTACTTGGAAATTTCCATAGGGAAATGTAGGAAGGGAGGAGCAGTGCTTGTACATAGGAAGTTGTACTGCATGGAAGATAGCAATACCTACCTGTTCTCTATGCAGAAAGCCTGTATTACCGATAGATGTAACTGTAATGGAGGTTCCTTTCCTTGCTATTTTCTCTTTTATGCTGCAGGACCTACCTTTTCCTGTATAGTGTGAGTGACTCTGTACTTGGCATGGTTATGCTTCATCAGCTCTGGGTGACTTCGTGCGGACACGGTAAAACATATTTTCAATCCTTTTCAGCTTGCAGACCTGTAAGAGTTCTCCAGCAGAGAGGCAGATGTGGATAGTGATGGTGAGCTTCCTGCAGTGGGTTTACTTTTCTTTGTAACTTCTTGCAGACTCACAAGAAGTAGTCCATGAGGTCTGCGGAGCACGCATGGAAAGGGACCTGCTTACTCACTCATGTGCCAAGCGTGCTCCTGAAATGGATTGTCAGACACGTTATGGCCCAAAGTCTACAAACACCAAAGCTGAATAAAGGAAGGGCAAATTATGCTAGCATTGCCCCTTTTGAAACAGAATTATAAATTAATTCTATGAAACTCCTAAATTCAGGCTTTCCTTCATTTGTGCAAGTAGGAAATTGTTTAAATAATCCCCTAAATTTGACATGTATGTTACTCAATGTATACATGATTTAGCAGTGTTAGCATGCCATCAAGTAACTGAAGTGTAAAAGAATTATTTTTGTGCCACTCTGAATATTTGTACTTTGAACAGGAAAACATTATTGTGAAAGATGAGTTACGTAGCCTGACTATAAAAGAGGAAATAGGCTGGTGACAAAGTTATGTTCACAGTGCGTGAACATACTAAGTAGTGGCCTGTCTTCCTAGCGTGTCTTTTTATTTAAAAGCAACAACTAACACAAACCCTAGAGAAATCTATGTTTTAAATGGTTCCTGTTAGCTATGGAGGGCATGATTTAATTTTGTTTTTTATTTGTCAGTGTCAGTGCCTGGTGGGAGATCACTAGGCTGAGATTTTGATTGTGGATGTGGTTGTAGTATTGGTGGTAGCCTCATGCCTTGCCCATTGCCATGTGGACGTTTTCTGCTGGGAGAAGCAGAAGTAATGCAAATGTAGCTCAGATGGATTGGGAGAATCAAAGGAGCTTATTCAAGGACCCTTGGTGTCTCATGCCTGAATGTACAACCTCTTGTTCTGAACACAGGGACAGCTGCCATCCACAGGTCCTGTAACAGAGAATTTTGTGCTGAGTAGTTTCTGAATAGTTTCCTTGGCCAGCTGCAGGTTTTCTGGCACAACACCTTATCACAGCCTTGAATTTATCCCGTTATAATTATTAGATGTGTTTCATCCAGTGGAAACTCAAAAGGAAAACTATGAACTGCAGTTGTTCCATCCCACAAACATCTGTTGTGAAGCCCGAGATGATGGATTTGGTTGAGTTTTCTTTACGCTTGCTGGGCCAAATCTTCAGCTGTTGTTTACATTTCAAAGAAGGTTGTCTAAAACCAGAATCTTTCCTTGTGTATGGGTGCCGCCAGCTTTAATTCACTCCAAGTGTGCTTTAATATACTCCAAGGTTTGTTGGTATTAATTGCAGCACATTTATTACCCTGCCAGAGCTATTATAAAGCTACTGCATTGTGCAGGCCAACAGGCTAAATAGCTTTCCGGCACTCTCACTTTTCCTTTGGTTTAGTTATTTCAAGTGCAGCTCCTCTCTGGAAACTCTCTCTGTAGAAATGACACAGTAGCATACCAGGGCTGTGTCCTCGCTGCCAGCTGGATTCAAATGCACTGTACCGACAGGCCACCTGCAACCTCTGCAGAAGTCTGAATCAGACCAGTTTCATGTTGTCGTCCCCCCCACTCCTTTTTTTTTACCTTCTCATTTTCAGCCGAGTTGGCCATTTTCAGCAGTAACAGATTTGGCTGGCCCTTGCTGACCTGTGCCCTCAGTAGGGCAGGAGGCAGAGGTTGGCTCTGGGGAGCAGTTGCCCACGTTAGCTGTGGACGAGGTGCTCTGGGGGATGGCACTCGGCTTGAGCTGCCAGAGCCAAAGCAGCTAGGAACAGCCATGGAGCCGGTCTTGTGGAGAAATGTGCGTTACATTCTTCTTGCTATATTCAGCATAATTTTTGCAGTTGGCTTGCTTTCTTTGCTGTAAGTCATTGTTCGTACGAAGAGTTTCCTTCTGTCACATGGAGAGGTAAAAAAAAATACCTGTGAAGCCCTGTGTGAGTATCCTTCCAGTAATAGCAGCCTGTATTTCTGTGACCCCTTTTAGGACTGACAACATAGGGAGTTAATTTACAGGAGATACTTGGCACCTTGCACTGTTATCTTCTTTGGCTTGTGTCCCATAACTGACAGGAGGTGGGGAAACATCAGGGGCTGGGTAGGGTCTATATTTCTTTACCTTTTGCACAGCACAAATTGTATATTTTAGCTGTTTACCTGTAAAGTTACTACTTGTGTGGATCCCTTTAGGTGATCAAGCAGCTGCTGGGACCACAAGAGCCAATGGATTGCATTAAAAAGTATGGCAGAGTAAAAATAGACAGATATTCCTGAAGGCTAAGGTCTGGTTTTCTTTGCTAAAAGGAAGGGGCAGTTTCCTGTGTTTTGTGACACTAGGTTATTACTTGGAGTTGTGTTCCTGATGCTTATTCTCATTTGCCCCGCAGGGCTCAGCAATGACCACACACATGTCATGGTAGTGAGTTCTCACCTAGAAGTTGACAAAGACCCAGGTCAGTGCCTTTTTCCATAGGTGTCTTGTCCCCCCAGCAGTGTCATGCACATCATGCAGCTCCCGGTAAAACTGACAAAACTCCTATTGATTTTCGTGGGAATATGATCAGACCCAGATGATTGAGGTTCTTGTTCAAGACTTGTACAGCAGAACTCCATGTATCTGGACCACTCTTCTCATCCTGAATATGATTTCTGAAGTCAGGAAGGCTTGTCACGCATATGTTTTTGTAAATTGGCCTTGCAGTACCTTTTTTTTTTTTTTCTCAAATCCAGCAAAAAATCCCAGTGAACTCAAGTGAATGGGAATTAGTGGGTGGTGCTCAAGGAGGCTGGGGCATCACTCTGAGGAGGTGATATGGATGAAGGTGGTCAGCTCCACAGGGTCAGGCTGCAACAGGGCTGTGAGCAGAACCCATTGCTTGTGTCAATAGGATTTTCTGTTTTAAATCTAGTGGAAGGGTTTCACTTAAGGGAATGAAATACTGTTCTAAAAACTGCTTTAAAAACTTCCAGTATTTGATGGAGAGTATTGCTCTTTCAGCCATTGAGTACAGTGTTGTAGAGCTCTGCTGGCTAGCTTAGATTCTCTTTAAACTTGTTTTAGAAGGGTTATCGTGCACTGTTAAATTCTGCAGGATTTTTCTGTTGCAGGAGGACTGCAGATTTTTACCCAGTCTTCATTAAAAGGAAGTGTGTTAGTTCATGACTTGGAACTGGTCTTGCATTTCCATAGAAATAAAAGGATCCAAATAGCATGCAACTGCAATTAAAAGCCATGGAAGGACAAATTCAACCAACTTATTTTCCTGAACATATTTGGAAAACAGAAGGAAGGGATCTGTGAATTTTTAAATTTGAAACAGTATAAAAAGAACCTTGAACTTTCAATCAAACAAGCATGTAATTAAATTTCACCCTGCTCCATAATTTTCTATTGTACCCTTGTTACCTTTTTTTGTCATATCTATTTGCATCTTCACAAATCCAAAATATCTTAATTTGAATAAAACAAAAGCCTATTCATGCTTGTACTATTCATGTGGTTTAATTGGTTTACAAAATACAAATGTTCTTTGAAAGAAACTGATTTGATTTCAAGAGGCTGGTAGCTGTCCGTCATATGTGGTCCTTCTGCTCACAAAAGACGAAGGAACAGAATTAGACATAAATGGGCTTGCTTCAGTTTGCTTTGTTTCTGCTCCTGTTTTGGCTGAGCTCTTGCTGTTGCTCAGTGAATACAGTAGGAAAATATTCTTAGGGTTGTAGCTAATTGCACAAATGAAAATAGTTTCCCACATGTTAATTTTAAATGAAGAACTGAAAATACTTTTGAAACACTTCACTTTCCTGTTCTAGGTAATATGAGCATGATCTTAAACACTGCAAAATTAATTGTGCTCTTGGAACACCTGGATGGGCTGTATTACAGTGGTAGAGGTAATAGTGATGTATACCAATGTCAGTCGTGGTTAGAATGAGGTTCCAGATTATTTTGATATTTATGTCATATGTAAGAGAGAGTGAGTAGCTGGGAAAAGGTAGTGTGTTCTTGCATTCCAAATTAATTACATCTAATTAAATTTGAATTGAATTACAAGTAAGAATTAGTTGAAGTTAATTTCTGATATTTCATATAGAATAATCTGTTAAGTAGTGATTTGTTAGTGTGGACCAAGCTTTTTTACCTCGTGGGTCTCAATAAAGGCCAGGTGGAGCAGGTGACACGGGGGAGTGTTGGTCAAGCACCCGTGTCACTCTGTTGTGATCGGGGAGGTACTGCAGTGTTTGAGCACAGAGGTAGGATCTGCGCTGGGTGACTGCCGGAGTAGCAAAGACTTTGCAGATTAAGTTTCAAGTCAATAGGGCTAATGGAAACAGAGTTTCAAAATAACTACTCGTCTAGGTGTGGGTTTCTGTTTTGGAAAATCATGGTCTTTTGGTGCATCTGAATATCATCACTGCAGACATCTTTAATGATCCCATTGCAGATGTGTTCCTGGTGGAGAGGAACTCTTACCCCTCAGAACACACTTCTTGACCAGTCCCAGGGCGTCCGGCCATGTGGTGGCCCTGTGAGCAGGGGCTGAGCCTCTGCATCTGTCCCCAGGCATCACGTCCGGACACCCAGCCTCCTCTGGAGGCTGGGAAGATATTCCCCTCACTGCATCTGCCCTGGTTATCTGGCACAGATCTCTGCAATATATTTCCTGCAGCTGCAAGTGTGGGAGGAGCAGCTCTCGGTGTCTTTCCATAATAGCTCTTCCTCAGCTAGAAGACGAAAATGTTCTTTCTCTCGGTCTCTGATCCCAGCTGAACAGTCACTTCTTGGGGTACCTGGGAAAAGGAGGAAAGGAATGCAGCCCTGGCAGGCTTTCCATCGAGGGAGGGACCTTCTAGCAGCAGCTGTATAGTAGCAATTGGTCAATACAGCACAGGCTGTGTGCAGGATGTCTGGTACAATTCAAGCACAAAACAAAGAGTTAATGTAGAAAAATCTTAGTCAACTCATGAAACTGATCCAGGGGTTTGATTGGAGAATTATATATTCTTCCATCTAAACATGAGGACAGACTTGTTTACTTTGAGAGTGGCAGAGCACTGGAACAGGCTGCCCAGAGAGATTGTGGAGTCTCCCACTCTGGAGATGTTCAAAACCCGCCTGGACGCCGTCCTGTGCAACCTGCTGTAGGTGTCCCTGCTGTGGCAGGGGGGTTGGACTAGATGATCTCCAGAGATCCCTTCCAACCCTGACCATTCTGTGATTCTGCAGGAAGAACAGCATTTTATGGTATGGCTAGTTCTTAATCTATTTAAATTTGTTACGTTTTCCAATGCACCCATGCAGGGGCCATCGGCTGAATAATATTCATGTTGTCTTTGGGATGCACCTGAGAGTGTGGCCATATATGCAGAATATTTCAGGGAGGCTGCCTGCCACTGAGGCATCTTTAGTGGCATCAGCTTCTCATCTATGTGCCTTCATGAGGCTATACGCAACCTTTACAGGATAAAGTCAGAAAGAGAAACATGGGGAGTTGTCAGTCAAGTCTCTCTAGCTGTCAATATAGTTCATGTTTAAGCACAGACTGAAGGGCACAAGAAGGGGCATTACTGGCAAAGTAAATCAAATCATGGTTGGCAACAGGTTGCAAGTGTTGGAGAGAACTGAGAATGAATGGGCAATGGAGTTATAAAGCAGAGGGAAGCCTCTGGAGGATACAGAGATCGTGAAAATGGAAAATATTGGTTATTGGCAGCAATAATCTGATCTCATACTGTGTTACGTCAATGGGAAAGTACTTGCATGTCAAAAGTAAGCTTTATGCGCAGCCTAATGTGGTGGTAATAGGAAAAAAAGAAAAATATATTTGCACTGTCAGTTGTTGCTCTGTATCTCCATGAGTTCTGAGGCTACTTTAAAGAAAATATTACCTCTACTGAACTATAGATTATAATTAGTCAAGCTAATGAATAATTAGTCTTGAATTTACCCATAGCATCCCTTCTCAGTTTATATACTTTGCTAATAGGAAAAAAGACCAGCTTCTTCTTGCAACTTGAAGTTTTTCAAAGCAAAAGCCTCAGTTTATGCTTTGCTAAGATGAACGAGATCACTAATTCATGATTTAGCAACCTGCTGAATAGGCAACCATTTACTATCTAGTGCTTTTGTTGTATGAGAGATTCGTGAGCTGAACCTCATTTAAGGTGTTTCTCTCTCTTGACTTTCACAGAAGAAAAAAGATGTAACAACGATTTTTTTTTACTTTTTCTTTTGTTTTTATTTGCCAAGTAAAGTGGCTTACTTCACCTTTTTTTTTATACACAGCAGAAACCAGCCTAGAATGCTTGACCAGTATAGATTATAGAAGTATTTTACAGTCATGGAAGTAGAGTTGTTTACTCGATATTTACTGATGGTAGAAAGAGCTGATTGCATCTGGTCATCTGCATGGGTGTTAAATACTGTGTATGCCTATGGGAGAACTGGAAGGAAGCAGGTCTGTACCCAAACCAGTGATGCTAAGGCGGCTCTGTCAGCTGCTGTCTCAGCTGCTGTCAGCTAATGATAATGTCTGAGCACCTTTGGGTCTGTTTTCCCTTTATATGCTACTAACATGAGCATAAGAGGCAGTGAGTCAGGGGGCGAGTGCTTTGGGGGTGAGTCAGCCTGTCCATCTGCCCCTGAGGTCTGACCTTGGGAATTGTCCCTCTCCTTGACACCAGCGCACTTTTGTAGGTGGTGAAGAAAGGGCTCTAGCAGGGTCTTTTTCTTCTGGTTGTAAGTGAGGCTGCTATGCCTTCTGGGGAGAAAAAGAACAGGTCGGCTAGGTGGAAAAAAAAAATAATCAGGTGTGGCTCAAATACTGTGATTGCTGAAGAGGAGCCAATACCATGTCTAGGACTTTGAGCTGTGGAGGCTTTGATGACCTGAACCTCTGGTACTTTGGGTAAAAATTACCTTCTGAGAGAGGTAATGGCTGTAACTAGTAATTCATGCAATCAAGTAAGTCTGTCCCTGGACCACTTCCATGCCATCTCCTCTGCAGAATGAGGAACTTCAGGGCCCACCATGTGGTTGGAGCCAACTGCTGCACAAGTTTGCCATGCAAAGGGCAGGGATGGCTGGAACTGACGGAATGACTTAGGTTTTAAGTATCGACCTGGAAGCTTCTGAAAAGCTGGTAATCACCCTGGGTTCACTGGTAACTTGGTGAGTGCTGCTTTTTTGGGGGTGAGGGGGGACTTTGGTGTGGGCTGGTGAAAAGCTGTCTCTTTCTGCTGCTTCTGTGAATGTATGTGGCATGTACAGAGTAGTGCTCTGCAGAGCAGAGAAGGGTAGGTTTTGCACATCTGAATTTGATTTGACCACTGCCAATGAAAAACGGTTAATAATACTGCCACTGCTCAGTCTTTTATAAGACCATTCGGAGCCAGCTTTCAGCAGACATCTTCTAAAAGCCCTTTTCTGGTGCAGGCAGATTTGCAGGAACATAAGACATTCTTGTTCCCTAAAGGTTTTCCTACACCTGCTTAAGTATAGTCCTCTGATGTTATACAGTTGCTATGGAAATAAATGACATCACAGTCTGGGGAACATGGCTTCATATGAGAAATCAATAAACCAGAGCAAATGAGTTGTCAGACAGCTATGTTTCCTCCCTGTCTTACTAACATGGAAAAAAGGAGGTGGATGGATAATGAGAAGGCGATAAATAACTTTTTTTTTTGTTTTTCCAGGGAAGTATGTGTTTTCTAAGCCAAATGTCGGTTAGTTCTTTTAGACTTCAGAAGAGCTATCAGTAATCCCCTTAAAGATGTACAGGGAATTCAAGTCAGGGAGCTGGTAATTTCCCACTAGTTGCATCATATTTTGTGTTCCAGTTATTTCTGTTTCATTGTCTGTTTTTGGTACCAGTTGGACAGTAGAATACCTTAAAAGGAGCTGGGAGAGATGTAGTCAAGTCACTCTGTGAGATAATTGGGTCTCCTGTAAATACACCATTGCCTTTGTCTCTCAGCCTGCTTCCCATTCCCTTCCTCGTTATCCTCCCCTCATTAGGTGCCTCTGTCGCTGCCTCTTCCATCAGGCTGCAGGCAGTGTGGCAGGGCATGCACAAAGGCTGTCCACAGAAAGCCAGGTGCCACTGCTGCCCCCCTTATCCTGGGAATTTAGTATGGCCCCCACTGAGCTCCTGGTGCAGGAAGCGTGTGACATTTGGCAGCCCCGCTAGAGCCCAGCTCAGTTATGGTGGTGATTTTATGCATAAGGAGTCTCTTCCTAGGAATGAAAGGGCCTTCCCTGTGCCTGGGGTGAGTATGGGTGGAATGCTGGAAGCATATGTATGACAGCGGGTAAAATCTGTGCTGCAGTGTCATCTAGGTAGTGTCAGTGCAATAGTCCTCGGGAAGAACACAACTGGATGAAGGTCCGAAGGTAAAGCATGTGTCCTAAATAGTGGTTTCTGACTGTCCTGGTCTGAGGTAAAGCAGAACCAATTTTCTTTTCAGTAATATTACTTTTCAGTTAAACCTCTTCTAACTAAACGAACTCTGAAATTAACGGCATATTTTTCAGACACTGTTGGCTTCTAGCAGTGATAAGACCTGAGGTTTATAATTTATACCAAGGAATGGTATGCAGAGAGGCTCTTGCTTATACTTATTGCTATAACAGCCAAGGCCAGCTAACTTTATTTGCCCCGTTGGAGGGTCGGAAGCAGAAAAGCATAGAAGGGTCACACCTGCAGGGAGGAGCGGACAGGACAGGTGACCCAAAACTGACCACCGGGGTATTCCACACCATCTGCCTCATGCTCAGAATAAAAGCTGAGGGATCAAGGGGTCAGCCCTCTTTCTTCAATGGCTGGTGTCCGAAGAGAACTCTCTCTGTTCATCTGCCTTTGATCCTGATCCGTGCATTCCTGAATCCAGATTGGGAATCCAGTTCCTGTCCATCACTGAATCCAGCCTGGGACTTTCCCAGTGCCTGCCTGTGATATGATTGTCATCTTGGGAGCTTGATACTGGTTTTGTGTCTATTGTGTATATTTCATTATTTTCTTTTTTTATATTATTATATTTTCTTTTTATTATTTTATTATTAATATTTCATTAAAGTAGTTTAGTTTTCTTTTAAACTCATGCATTTATTTCTCTCTCATCCTTCTCTCCCTGAAGTGAGAGGTATGGGAGACCATCTGTCCGTTTTCAGTGGCCATTCTGGCCCAAATCATGACACTGACACAGTTCATACATTAAGGAAATTAAATTTGCAGGTGCTTTAACTACCAGAAAAAAGCCTCTAGAGTAAATGTTAAATTCTGTAGTTAAAATAAAACTCCAGAGTGTTTAAAAGCCTAGATAAACGTAAGTCTATTTTGTGTGTCATGTGTATGAAAACAGCTATTATCATCAGAAGTAAAGCAACAAATATTTTGTAGAAGACAGCATTTTTTGTTGTAACAGCATTGGTCCTTACTAGCCAACATGTGGTGGACAGTCTTAAAAGGATTAGCAGCACATTCACTTCTTCACAGGAGGGTTGAGCAGGGAGACCGTGCTGCTGAGTGCTGTCCCTTTCTGAGGAATTAGCCAGCTCTTGTGACTGGAGCATGTCTGAATCCTTGGATAATTTCTGAATGAATCAGCTACACAAGGACAGCGCTTTAAGAGGTGGAACGTACCCATCTTGTACATACCCATCTGTGCAGCAATGGGCCGTTTTCCAATATTTTGCTTAAACAAAAAAGCAGGCCTAGACTAAAGTATACGTAGAGAGGGAGTCCAGTGCTGACAGGATGTGGTGTTAGAGCTGAGTTGTAAATATAGGATGGCTGTGGTTTATGGCTGAATGAAGGAGTTCAGCACTGCCTACTGCGTGGTTAATCTCTTTGTAAGCATTAGTTTTATCACTTACCGTTTGTACAAATGCAAAGGAAGCAGTAAGAACATTACCCAAGCTTGTCCACTGCGGCAGCTGGCAGCGGAAGGGAGATGTTGCATCTGTAGTTTTGTACTAAAACATTTGGAAAACGGCCAGGTGCAAGACACAATGGCATGAGGGGTTGGTGTAAAACCTGTTTTTTTGTAACACTCCTTAAGAGACTGCAGATTTACCAGCTGGTGTGACTGGGCTCACCTTCTAGTTTCCCTTTTGCGGTAACTTCTCACCCCATGTCCCAGCACAGCACAGGGATGACAGCTGTTCACCAGCCCCAAATTGTAACTGGGAACCCCACACAAGAGGGTTGAGTTTGTAGTGTTCTCCTATTTTAAGCATTGGAAAGAAAAACAATATTGGGAGAAATTTATCTATGCAAAACAGGCACTGAAATGTGATAGAAACATTTTGGTAAGAAAAACGTCTTATGCTTTATCATCTCTTCTTTAGAGTTGCATACGATAGCAGGAACTTGTTTTCTTTAGTGTCTTTCTTTTTCAACTACTAGTACTTTAAAACTTCGGTGTGTGAGATCACCAAAGTGTCAAGAGCAGCCTGCAGGGACATGGCACGTAGTTATCGGCAGAGGTCAAGTCCTGTCTGCTTCACACAAATCGTTCTGTTGAAGTCAATAAAACTATTTGTGTGACCAAGGCAAGCAAGATGTGGCTCACCTGGGAGATAACTTTTAATAGCAGATGTTCACTTAAGAACCAATGATCCTGTTGTCTACAAATGCCCTTAGTAATAAAGAAGAAAACAGAAACAGGGGAGAGGTCTTGAGGAGCAGAATAGCTCCCAAAGTGTATGTTTTTCATGAAATATCAATTATTAATGAGGGTTTGTTCTGTAGCATCCAGCTAGTCCAGACGATCACTAATGCAAATATGATCAGTGAGTTCAGAGAAACTGCCTAAATAAATAAAATGGGGCAAAGTTTTGCTTATTAAATACAGACTGTTTTTTAGCTTTTCTCTATGGTGTCAGGGAGTTTGAATGTGCTCCTCCAAGTGAGAGGAAGGAAAATAATAGATAAGGTTGGAAAGTGAGAAGTATCAGAAGGCACAGATTTAGCTAATGACAGCAGTAGGTGCAGGCTGCTTGCTATCTTGGAAATGACAGATACAAATAGCCTTAAGTTTGTAGGCGCGAGCAAAGATTTAGAAAGTTTGTGCTGCATCTCTTCAAATTTAATTGTACACCCCTTGCTATTTTGGAGCATGGAAGAGAGACTGGAATTTTTCTGGAACAAGAAAGAAGTCTTGTTGCTGAAATAATGCAAAAGATGGGTTTGAAATACAATACGTTATTTACTATATTTATTCCTGTGTCTCCGTAAAACTAACAAAAGGGCGTCTGTCGCCCCTTCTAGCTGCCTTTAAAATTTTTTAAACCACAAATGACCATTAAAGGCATCAGGCAACAACAGCTGTGAGCATATGCGACAGTAACTAGTGCAGCCATACCCAGGGGAGGAGGCACAATCAATTCAAAATAGTTGATGAGGCAGCTCCCACTTAGATGGGCAAGGTCCCCTGTCCCTTGGGGGACATCAGTCCCCAGCCCTGTGCTGGGTCAGCTCTGCTTGGTGATACCCCAGCCAAGTGCCTGGCAAGCCGGCACAAATAGACCTGGCAAAGGTGCAGCAATTACAGTGATCACAGTGCAGTGTTCTTTATCAAGTTACCTGTTAATGAATGCAAATTCCTCTGTAGGATGTGTGTGTGTACACACGCACACATGCTTAGAGATTAAAGCTATCTTGTGCAGAGAAGAGCTTTCTGATGTGACGGCAAGAGGAAACAATGATAATTCAATGTTGCATTTTGGCAAAATTAGGTGCCGGGTCATTGAGTTAAAATACTGGTGTTGCGTAAAACAGAAAACATGAATCTCGCAATTATTTCTAGAAACATCTTTATAAGTTGTTTATATTCTGGTAATTTCTGGAAGCCTCAGTCAGGATGCAAACTGCATTATGCGAAGTATATTTATGAAGTACTTTAAAGCAGTCCCTTATTTAGGGAGCATCGGGTTAATCTCTCTTCCATAACTATATGTGAGAAGCCACAATTGCCTGTTCATATATGCACAGGACTATATACACACTCACAGGTTTATGTGCCTACACAAGAAGATAATGTGCCAGTACACAAGTAGCTGTGTCTGTGAGGTAGTATTTATAAAAATTACATATTGGAACTATTTTGTCTGCTGTATATTTAAGTAAACACAAGATGGAGATGGGGATTTGTTATAGGTGACTCAGTCTCAGGAGAGGACAGGCTAAATGGCACTTACCAGAGAGCTAATTAATGTGTAAGGGGAGATGCTTGGTATAATTATAAACGACGCTACAGAAGCAGCAGAGATACTCAGGGTTATTTCTCTTGGGCACTTGAGCCGCAGGGCAGGGTGGCTCCCCTTGTGCGGGTGGGGTGCTTGGAAAGGGAAGGTGGTCTGCAAGGGAGCAGAGGTGGTGAGGCTGTGTTCGCTCAGGTGTTTTGAAATCCTTTGGTGCTGAGAAGTAACTCCCAGGAGAACTCAGGGAGCTGGCTGCAGCACACTCTGAAACAATAAAGTTGATTTTTAACTCATCTTGGAAAAGTGGGGGAATTCCAAAGGCCAGTGGAACTGTCAGGCCCTTCTGGTGTTTAAAAAGAGCCCAAAAGCGTAACCCAGTTAGTAGGTCAGGTTGATCTGATGTTAGCTACAGGCTGATGGGACAGTTTGTTTGTGACTCTGTATTAATTTAATACTCCAAAGTATTAAAGACTAAACATATAATTCCTACTTAGTATGGTTTAACCACTGGTAGATTGGTCAACTTTTTTTTTGTTTTGATAGGGTTATATGCTTTCATGATTAAAAAAAAACCCAGCGATTATATAATATGCTTGGATTTCTCTAAATCATTTGAACTAGTAATACGTGTCTTTTTGATTAAAAGCAAAATCCAGAAAACTCAACTCGCGTTATATTGAATTAACCTTCTAAGTGGATTTAAAACCTCAGATTTTGAAATGAATTTGTCAATACGTACATATGAACAATGAGACCCATTCCTGTCTTCCCGTACCTATTGTTGATAGTGCGGGGTTTTGTTGGTAGAGTTTGCATACGGAAGTGCAAGCAAGTAATGAGGATGTCAGCTTATAGAATGATGTAAATCACTTTTGTTTTCATTCAGCCAAAAGTAAGGTAATATAACAAGGAACTAAGAGCCCCATTTACATAAATAAGGTAAGAAATTCTGTAATTGTTATACATTAATATTTGCCAAGGAGGTTTTAGGTCTAGCTTGAGCTATTATAAAAAAAATCTGCTTCAAGCAATCCAGCAAGTGAAGCCAGAAGTGCAAACCGAAATGCAGGGAGAGAGGTGCTGAGGTGGAAAAGGAATCCCATCTGTACCATATGGAAATGCAGTAGTATAGAGAACAGAACAAGTCAATCCTAATGTGCAAGGGGTTCAATTTTACCCCTTTCTCAGAACAGCAACTGAATTGCGAAGACCACAGCAGCACAGGCAGCATGGTCTCACAGTGTGCAGGAGCTAATGGTTGGCAGTGCAGTAGTGGTTGATGGGGTTGAAGATTGCTTCACCTCCCTGCCATGGCTCCAAAGGCACGCTGACCAACAGGTGCGTGTTTTGTGAATAAAATAGCTGAGGGAGTGCAAAACACATCTTTCTTGAGCACAGCAGGCTCAGCTTCAATGGGTTGAAACAATTCTCTGTGCACAGGCTCTGGGGAAGGTGATTAGAAAACAGTTTATCTGTTATCAGGGCCATTTCTGAGGCCCTGATAGAACTCACCTTCATGGAAGGGCAGCATCCTTTTGTGCCAGCTTTAATTAAACATTTCCCTCTTCCCCCATTTCTTCCCTCACTTCTTATGTGAGGGAATTTTGGCTTTCTGCCCTGGAGCAAAATAGTCACAATTTTTTTTGTTTGTTTGTTTGTTTGTTCATTTTTGGGTTTTTTTTTTGGGTAAATCTGCTGACCTCACTGGCTGGGGAAGTCTCTGAAGAGTGTATGTCAGCATCTGCTCCAGAACAGCTACACGCGCCAGTTAGCAGGACAGTGGGGAGATGTTGGGCAGGCTTTTCTCATCCTGCCCGCCTGGTTTGGCAGCTGTATGACACCACGGACAGCAATGGGGTTTCAGTTGCGGGAAGCCAGTTTAACAGAACGCAGAGCCCAGCATGCTGGTGGGCTGCCATGGATGCAGTTGCAGCTCAGGGGGTGCCTGGCTGGCAAATTAAATCTTCCATTCTTGGGCTCAGTGCTGACAAAAAGAAAAGGTGGGGAGGGGGGGGGAGAAAGGAAAGAAGAAAAAAGTAGCAGCATAGAGGACCGAAGTACTAAGATGTGCAAACGCTCTGACACTGCACACTCTTTGCAGGAATGAAAGTTTAGTCAATACCCTTCTAAGAAATCATTAAACGGAACAAGCCAGACTGTCATGGGTGTCGTTTTATTAATTGAGCTGGAACTTTAGACTGGGAAAGAATGTGGCCCTCAGGTGCTAGTGGCACTTGCTAAATGTTGCTTTGAGGGATGTGAAGTGAGTTGTCAGCCCTCGCTGTGCTT
Organism: Pluvialis apricaria; assembly: GCA_017639485.1. Taxonomy (NCBI): domain Eukaryota; kingdom Metazoa; phylum Chordata; class Aves; order Charadriiformes; family Charadriidae; genus Pluvialis; species Pluvialis apricaria. The sequence continues at coordinate 49,749,883 of CM030011.1, forward strand.
TAAAATTTTCCTAAGCAGTGACTCAGTCTGTGACCATAGCTGGCCAGCTCACCTCAGCCAGGTTGGACTAGTCTGGAAGAGCACCGTGTGGGGTGGCAGACATGGTCCCAGGTATGGGACATGGTCACAAGTGTGGGATGGCTTCTAAATAACCACAGACTTCCAAGGTGAAGGTTCTTCATCACTGAAAAGAGACTACAGAAAGGAGACGCAGAGCTCTACAAAACCGTGAGCATCAGGAGTAAAATGGGTTGGAAACAACTGTTTATTCTGTTTATTTTTGCTTGTAATAAAGCTAAGGTACTTCAGATAAACCTATCAGGTGGCAGGTTCAGAACCAGAGTATACGTTTTTTCATAGAAGAAGTAATTTAAGCTTAAATACAAAATATATTTTGACAGAAATGTCAAAAGCAGAGCTGGTTCCATAAAAGCAAAATCATGATAGAAAAATCGGTTGGGAGCTGTTAAACACAAAAATACCATTGCTGGCCCAGGAAGTCTCTCAGTCACAGATATCTAGAAGTTGTCTAGAGAGCTTGTACCAGGAGAGCATCACTGGCCACCACCTAATGCTCTCCTGTAAGTCTCCTGTGTTAGCAGCTGTTGAAGAAAGAATATCAGGTAGATGTACTTCTTGTTTAACCTACTTTGGCCATTGTGTTGTGATCATGCAGAGATTTCTGAGCACTTGAGAAGCTTGGGTAGGATTTCTTTTTCTTTGGTATTGACTTTTCCCTTCTGGTCGCGCACTGTCATTAGAGCAGAATGCACTCTTATTTGCTTGTGTGAGCCTACATGGACATGAAAAACGAAATTTATCCCGAGGTGTAAGCATCCTGCCCTCAGGAGAAAGGAAGCATCCGTCTCTACTGTGAGGCCTCCCACTGACTTCAGTGAGATGATCATCATGACTAATGACTTAAAAGGAAACTAGGTGATGCGCGTATATTGGAGGTTCAAGGGGATGCATCTGAACAAAACACGTTCTGGTTTTTGCCTGACCAGCTGGATAAGTATAAATGTTTTAGTCACTACAAGTGGCCTGAAAAGAGACCTTAATTCTAGGAGGTGAGCATTTAGATCATTGAAGGAAGAAAGCAGAAAGCGTGACAACAGAGAAACTTGGTATGACGGTTCTTTTTTTAATACCGACTCTTTTTTTCTGGCTGCATACTTTATTAGAGAGGAATATTTTCTCCCCTGTTGCGGAGCTGTATTAGTTTTTCAACAAAAGGCACAAGGGGCCCGACAACGCACAGATAAAATCATACTGAGCTGTGCTTCCTGGAATGTGGCACATCAAACAGGGCTTTGTTGGGTGGTTAAAGAGCCTATTTCGTTCGGATGCTATTTTGACAGAATGCATTGTTTTCAAAGACCCTGGGAATTATGCCCATAAAATGCATTCAGCGGTTACATTTATGAGGCTCAATTCAGCACTGGTACGGGTGTTGTCTGGGGACCTTTAAAGGCCAGACATAAAAGCAGCGCCATAATCCTCACGTTGAATCCCATCTGTTGTACCGGGGCATCTCTCTCGGTGCAGCACATCCACCGCTGTGAGGGCTGGGGGGTGGCCGGGGTTCCAAGAAGCTCCCTTCGCTTCGTGGTGCTGGAGGGAGGGAGCTTGTGCTCTGTTTGGTGGGTTGACTGGAGGCTTAGGGGTGGTGGGCTGTGCTGGACAGCCATCCGGAGGAGAGGCTGAGGTGGTGGGGAAGGGTAGAGGCTGTGTCCCCCTGAACAGGGCAAGCTGACGTGTGAGGCACCAGCCAAGATTGCAGCCCCCTATTTTGGCTGGTGCTCCAGGCACAGTGCCCGGGACCTGTGGCTAAAGACAGTGGGTCTTTCCAAATGCCACCAGGCTGGGAGGGCTCAACACCGCAGCCTCCAGGGCTTCTCGAGCTGCCTGTGTGTCTCTCAGGTGGATGATGGTAGACCCGACCAGCAGGGCCGGCTCCTGGGCAGGAGAGAGAAGGAAAGAGATGAGTCTTACCTGTAATTCAGAGTAGGCTCTCCCTTCAAGGATGGTATTGTCCATAGAAATCCTCTCTATTGTCCTCACTGCCTTCTTCCCCAGCCTGTGGTGGGATGTGGTTGAGGGTACCAATTTAATATTTCTTTATAAGGCTTTACAACAATATTTATAATTATGTAAGCCATGTATAGTTGTACAGCATGACATAAATATTGTATAGTGTTACACATGTTCTGTATAACACTATAGGTCCTTCCTCCTCCTGCACTTCGCCTACCTCTGCTGAAATGAGGGCCACAGCTCAGAGTGCTATGCAGAATTTCTTTTACTTAATAATAATTCGTAAAAGATGACAATAACAATGTCTGACTGCTTTAGGGAGGGACTGCCATATAATCTGTTGATAAGTATTGGTGATGTGTTTTGTGAGTATTAATAAGTAGGAGGGTAAGTTACATACAGACGAACAATTTCTGAAACTCCTAAAGAAGTTCTGTTGGTTTTGTGAGGTAAAGTGTCCCCTGGTATTCACTCCTTCGTGGACTTCAGAGATGTTGCTGACTCTTACATACAAGTTTGCATCATCAATAATTATATACACTTTAGCACACACTGAACTGCCAAAGATGAGCTTTCACCTGCATCAGTTTCCTGCTTTACTGTGTTGCTATAAGATTGCACTGCTGACACAGGAGAGTGTGTGGCAATGTTTGCTTTGGGGCTGGGGAGACGTGAGCATGAGAATGGCCCGTGCGGAAGGAGTTTGGGCTTGGATCCAGTTTAAGCCGTCCATGGAATTTTGCACCCTCTGCCTCTACGGTGTGACCGTCCCCATAGGCCACCACCAGCTGTTCAGAGCCTGGGGGAAATAAAGCCTTTCTCTTCTTCCCTCCAACATTTCAGAGCCTCTGAAGTCTAGGGAAGCTCTGAACTAAAGAGCATCGCAGGCCTCTCAAATTAATTGACGCTCTTCTGGGTTATGAGTGAAATGGAAAACTGGCAGTACGTGCTGATGGATTTCTTAGAAGATTTTGACTATCTGAGTCGGGTTACACCAGATGAAGATGTACAAACCCTTGCTGTATTGAATGTGCTATATTGCAATTGTTGGATGCATATATGATTATTTTCTTTTTACTTTTGACATTTTTTGACTAACAAAACTGTCAAAAAAAGAAATAGTCTAGCTACACTTTCAAAGGAAAAAAAAAAAAAGTTGTCTCATTCCTGCATACCTTTCTTCATTACGTGAACTGCTACAAGCTACACTACTTGTTTGCAGCTGTACACTGTATCTCCAGCCAGCACTGCTTTAATGGAGCCCCGACCCAGAGGTATTTCCCTAGTGTACACGAAATATAAGTTTTCCTTATCTCTCTTTGTGCAGTCTGCCCACATGATTTGACTAAAATTCATGTCTTCCTGCTTACATTTACATTTCTTTTTCTTGTTAGGACTGCCTTCCTTTATTGTTGTTGTTGTAGGCAGGTGACGTAGTATAACACCTCAGGGTTTTGAATCTATACAGCTAATTCCTTTAGCAGTGGTGAGAATTGCAGCTTACGCTCTTGGCAGCGTAAGTCCTCTTTGGACTCTGACACCTGGAGTTGCTGTGTGTCAGGGCATAGTTTTCTTAGCAGGTGTACACCGTGAAAGGCTGCAGCCTGACTGTCCTCTTATGAACACTGAGGATTTAGTGTCTGTGCTGCGGCAAAAAGAGGATGAGAGCTCTCTGGATGCTACGCTTTGGAGCACAAGGTAGGCTTCTTGTATGGTACAGCGAGCCAGGTTCTGTGCTCAGAAACACACAGTTGAGAAGGAAACAAGTTGGTCGGGGTTTGAAGATGAGCGCTGGAGACACATGGTGTTTAGCATAGTGTACCTACCCCGTGCTCTCCAGCGTGACCCGCATTTCTAGCTGGCTGTTTTGAGATACAGCAAGAAGGGATCCCCTGGAGAGAGGATGAGTGGTACTTCGTGAAAATCAGGCCCCTCCAGGGTGTGGCAGAGAGGGTATCTTAAAATAAAAAGCCTAAACTTGTCCATCACTTTTGAAGTTAAGGAACTTAATCAGTTTATATTAATTAGGCCCCACTTCTTAAAATCTGTAAGCATGTGCATAAGTATATTGTTATGAGAAGCCTTAAAGCTAAAACTAGGCACAATGTTTTGTAGTGCTAATCGGTGAATGGTAGCATGGAAGGTCTGTGCCTTGTCGCCAGGGCACATTTTAATTCTGGTTTTACAGTAGAGTCTCCTTCCTTTTCTGCTGCTCGCCTTTCTTCAGATGGTGGCGGAAAAATACTTCCTTCTCCCATATGATGCTGTAGTCTGATGGATTTGACATCAGTCTAAAGGTATGCCTCCTTTGGGTGTGAATTAGGTCTTGGAGCTGCCTGGAGCTTGCAGAGTAGCCTGGAGGTGCTAAGCACTGTTACGGCACTTGGCCTGCTGTGATGTGAACACGGGCAGAAATACTGCGGTTCTTTTAACTGGTTCCCCATGGCACTGTTGTTGGCACCACCATGCTAAACAACCTCTCTTACACAGAAATCCTGTAAAATGGCCAGCTCCGAAATACCTTCAAACTTTGCAGTCTCTTCACTACCAGTGGCCCAACACAGTGCTTCTGTCTATCTGTCTGTTTTGAGCTGGGAAGTAAAAGGCTGTATAGTAAGATAGAATCTTTTAAACTATAACAAGGAGGTATTAGGGAAAACAAGTGATGAAGTCTATAGAAATCCTCAGTGAAAACAGTGACAGAGTATGTTTACCACTGAAGCTGTACTGGCCAAACAAATTAAAAGTCAGGTTAATAACTTGCTTTCCAGAGGACCTCATTTGTAGAATTCTTGCTTGTCCAGGGTTTTTGTTTCAGTGCCATGCTCAGATTTAGTGTTGCTTCACTTCAAGTGTGTAATTTTAGATCTTCTCAGCTGTTTGTTGTATCCTTTCGGCTAATAGAAACAAAATTAATCATCTTTATCTATTCTAGCAATGCTTTCTCTATCTTAGCTAATGAGATTTCTAGGTAGATAGTTCTTGAATTAGTTAGCAGTGTTTACATACCACAGATCTGGGTTGGATACCTGAGGAGATAATGAGAGGAAAAGGAAAAAAACAATATACTGTAAGATACATTAAACAGCTCAGTGTATTTTGCAAGGCATGCATAAAATAGTCTGGAAAAATGTTGGCACTGCACAGCAAAGCATCCTATGGAAAAGGAGGGCCTGTGTAACTAGAATTCACCACCTCTGCAGTTATACATTATGGTACATTATGTCGTTTATTACATGATTATACTTTTTTCAGTAGGAATTTCACTTTTTCTTTTTCCTGCCTTATAGTTTTAAGTTGATTCCTGTTGCTTTAATACTTTACTGTCTGCTACACTACTAATGACGTACAAGTGGTAATCTGATGACTTCAGATAAACAAATTCATTTCTCTCTGGCTCAGTTGATTTATCTATAAGAGAAGTTAATCTTGTTTCTCAGTGGTGTCATGTAGTTTACTTGAAAGAGCTCTCTCAGAGAGACTGCCACAAGCTTACTGTGACCTGTGAGTGGAATGTGGACATCTGGAGCAGCATGAGACACCAACCTGTTCACAAAACCTCCCGGGTTTGTTGGGGAGAAGTGAGAGGTGGACCATGGTCTGATTTGCTTTGCCAGAGGAACTTAAATTGCATAAGGAGATGGTGATGCCTTGTGCCTGCATACAAGAGACTTTTTTAATTAAAAGTAGACTCTATTAGCATAGGGATGCCAGGAGAAAACAAAGTTATTTTTAAAGCTTCCTTTCATTCAGAAACTATTTTTGAAATGCTAATGATGGTATATTTGCCTTGTGCTGCTGTATCATAAGCAAAATTTGCAAATGTTTAAATGCTATCCTATTTTGACACTTGGCAACTTCAGCTCAAATTCTGCTGACATGTTTTTACAGCTTGTTACTACATGCATTGAAGCTCCATCCTGGATAAATACTTAGCATTGTGAATGCACAGGCGTTTAATATATGCAGTGTATCTTCAGAGCCCAACAGAATGGTTCAGTTGTCACTGATGCAAGATGCCTGTGGTCTGCAGTTGGAGTTTTAGCAGAGGACCATTGGACTGTGTCCTGTGATGTTTGTTCCGAGAGCAATTAAAAGGCCGTATGTTGAATTTTAGCCTGGAAGAAGACTTAGAAAGACGTAGATTATTTTAAGAGGTTTTTGTGCTTTGCTGATTCTGGGCTGAGTACAGAAACCGCTCTGAACTAGAACAACCTAAGTCCCTGTGGACTTATTCACAGTGGACTGTTCTGCCACGGTGGTGACTTCTGCACCAGGGGATGAGAGAGGTCCTCAAGAGGGAAGTTTTATTGCCTATTTTAGTATCTTTATTGGAGAATCTCCAGCTTTGGAGTCCTCAGCACAAGAAGGACGTGGACCTGTTGGAGTGAGCCCAGAGGAGGGCCATGAAGATGATCGGAGGGCTGGAGCACCTCTCCGATAAAGACAGACAGAGACTTGGGGTTGTTCAGCCTGGAAGAAGAGAAGAAGGCTCTGGGGACACCTTATGGAAGCCTTCCAGTATCTGAAGGGCACCTACAAGAAAGCTGGAGAGGGGCTTTTTACAAGGGCATATAGTGATAGGATGAGGGGTAATGGCTTTAAACTGGAAGAGGGTAGATTTAGATTAGATATTAGGAAGAAATTCTTTAGTGTGAGGGTGGTGAGACACTGGAACAGGCTGCTCAGGGAAGTTGTGGATACCTCATCCCTGGAAGTGTTCAAGGCCAGGCTGGATGGGGCTTTGAGTAACCTGGTCTAGTGGGAGGTGTCCTTGTCCATGGCAGGGAGGTTGGAACTGGATGATCTTTAAGGTCCCTTCGAACTTAAACCATTCTATGATTCTTTCAATCTTTTCCTGGAAAAAACAGGAAGTTTTTGGTCTCTATGGAGTTTAGTGAACAGCAGATTTGCTCCCCTTTGCTCTGGAAGTTAGAGGCTGTTTCTGGGGAAGTGCTAACTTTTAGGAGAGCAAGCAGGCACTGAATTGTGAGATGCTGGGGGCACAAATACTTTACTGAGTTAGGGCTTAAATAGCCCTGACTTGGAAACCAAGGTACATTGACTCTCTTATCTACAGTTGCTGTAGTCTGCTGATTTTGAATTTGCACAGCGGAGGCTTCCATTTGAATGGCAGGAAAATTGAGAGAGCTTTTATCAGCCTCTGAACACTGGCACAGAAATATGTCTTTTCTTTTGAACTGCCCCATGCTAAGTTCCTGGTAAGTTTTGACATTACCGCCAGCATCTAAGCCTTTATCACCAGGAAAATGTACAGACAGGTGTGTCATAAGGCACTTCATGTTCTCCCATCTCTCATGGCCTTCTCCTCCACCAGGGAGCTGAAGTTCTGGGAAGAGGATAAGCAGAAACATAGCTAAAAATGATGATAATTTGATGATAATAGTAAATCAATCTCTAGTTCAATTCCATTTTGCAGATCAGAGTTACCCTTAGGAAGAATCTGGCCTAATCTATCTAATATCAAGAGGAAGCTTTTCCTGTCAGGGACCATTTTTGCCATGCATATCTGTCCTAAATGGTGCAGTGCAGGCAATTCCAGTGAACAGAGATACATCTGGGCTGAAGTTTCACCTTCACCTGGCAACTCAGATATCTACCATATTTAGCTATTGTTGGGCTCTGCCAGTTAATTCAATAACAGTAATACAGAAAAATTTGCATGTGGAGTTGAGGGATGGCATGGTGATGGAGAACCAAAGTGGCTTTTGAAGAACCATGTCTGAATGACTCAAGCTCATAGAGCAGTGTTGTAGTTACAGGGCCTTTTATTGTATAAACCAGTTGGGTTGTCTTCATAACCTCTAAGGAGCTGCTGCTGAATGCATCTGCTGTCCGCCCCAGGAATCTGGGCTGCGAGTTGTTTGTATCTCACCCATGGGTCTTTCCAGCTCCCCTCTCACTATGGTGGCAGCTTAAAACTCTGTGAAATGTTTTCCTGTGCAGTGCTTTTGCGCATAAAGCAATTGCTGAGCATTTCGCAGATCTGAAAAACTCCAGTAGGTGAGGGGAATGGTATCCAAGCATTCATGAGCTGAGGTTGAAAAGGGCCCACAGGAGATTTTGTATGTTGAGCTGCAGTTACTTCTGTGGAAACCTGGGAGAGCCAGGCTATGTAACTGCAGGCCACTGGACGTGGGAAAGGCAGAGGAGTAGAGTGGGGTGGATAAAGGAACAAAGAGAATTAAGTGCTTGCTGGTGAGTATTTCCTAATGTGTGTAAGATCTAAGGAGAAGGGTGTTACAAATGATGTGATGGGGAGGCAAGCGAAAAAACAAAAACCTCTCAAGCCTTTGTTGAGATGATAGTGCTCTGTGGAAAACCAAAGGTTTCTTATCTTCTTACTTAGTTAAAATATGTAATTGTTCAAAATTCACACCGCCACTGGAAGGTGAGTCATAAGATAATTGCAGTTGATCCACAGGATAGCTGACATTTTAATATAAGCAAAGGATCCTGCCATCCTTTAAAAATACTGCTTTCCAATACACTGAAATATAAAAATTGTACGGTCTGACCAGCTTTCCAGCTGTAATAAGGAATAGGTACTTCTTGTATAAACACATGGGGAATGTTGAAAAGCAGCTGTCCTTTGGCATTGCATCTCCTCAGGTGGGGTCCCTAACATGAATGGAGGCAGCGCTGTTCCCCTAGGGAAAAAGGAACAGCAAAAAAAAACCAAAAGGAGCAAGAATTTCTCTAGTGTTTGCTTGTTCTGAAAAGTTTTGCCTGTCTGCATGTAAAATAAAAATAGCTACCTTCTACTGAGCATGGTAGTGTCTGCCTGCTGCAGATAGACAGTGCCAGTGTCCAAATTATTGTAAGCGCCTGTTTGTTGGGGTGGAAGAATAATTAAAAATGTTCTTAACGTACATAATATAAATACGGAGGAACATTTGTGGATGATCAGGAGAGTGCAGAACTGCTAGGGATGACAGTTTGAAAAATGTGGCTTTGTATGGGGGTTTACTGAGGTTCTGGAGCCAAGCTCTGTTTATAATAAACTGCAAAGTGAAAAGCTCAGGAAAGGATAAATGTGAAGCATTTAGCATCAGGATGCTTTGTCAGTGATTAATGGAACTTGGCTACTTTTGCTGCTTGGCAGTTTTACCTCTGTGCGGTGCTTTTTACTGTGTGGACCATCTATAATCGCACTGTCTGTAGCTGTTTGGACCCACAGCACAAACCAGGACAGTGCAAACAATTCTGGAGTCCTGCTGATGTGTCAACTTTTTAATAAAGTACATATTCACTGTGACAAATACGACGACATTTCTAGTGTTTTTTCATGACTTGTATCTCCAAAAAGATGCCTTTATAACATCCTTTTGGACTGTTATTAATCACTGCCATTATCTTGGATGAAATGAGTTTTGGGGTTTGACTTCATCCCCCAAAAGACACCGTTTATTTCTTGTTATCCTGAAGCTTGCCTCCATTTTTAGACTGGTGTCAGTCCTGGTGCAAATAAAGGCAACTGCAATGGCTTCATTCAAGTTGGGCGAACCTCCAGGGAAGCGTTTTGAAGAAGCCTGCAGCAGGACACCTGAGCTGCTGGGGTCCTTGTCATGCCCATGGCTGGAGGACCATGCTGGCTGCGCGGGGAGGATGTGCCTGGGTACAGGCAGAAAGTGCCAAGAAAACTTGCAGGAGCCCGAAAGCTTTGCTGGGCTGTCAAGAGCGTACGGGCTCACCATGCCATGGTACCTGCCTACCCTCACTTCTGTAAGGGGAGGAGTGGTGCTGGCTGCGAGCTGGCTGGGGGAGGCTTGGGATGGCGCAGCAGGGAGCCTGACGGGAGCAGCCGTCGGCAAGAGCCGTGGTGATGTCATCTGCCAGAAATTTATTTTCCTGGGGAACAGGGATTCCCCAGTAATGATAGTGGGGTGGTCCCACGCTTCCACATCCCTGCCTAGTTCCAGGGGCTTTCCTGAGTTTTGTTGTTTTCATTTAATCTTTGCCAGTTGTGACTGTTAAGTACAGATGAAGCCTGGTTTTGCCATCATTTCTGGACGAACTTTTCCAGATCCTAAAAGAACCGCTCTTTCCTCAGGATTTCTGGCCTTGGTTACCAGAAGCAGTGGCAGAACGTGAAGGACCAGTTGGACTTCACACTCGCGCCTGAAACAAAAGCAGTGTTTTTGCAGGCGTGCGTCTGTAGAAACAGCTGTATTTGTGCTAGGAAAGAGCATTTTTCCTCCTTGCCCACTTCCCCCCAGCAAAGCTCTCTGCAGCTCTGCCAGCCTTTTGCGGCAGAGGAGAGGCGGCCGCTGGCAGGCTGCCACCCGGGCTCCCCCTGCTGCCTCCGGAGGTTGCGGGGATGCTCCAGCCGCCCCCGGGGGAGCAGGAGGGCGGCTGGGAACCAAATCAGTCACTGCTGGTTGTTCCTGGTATGTGCTGGAGTAAGTCCCTCTGCAAGTCTGGGGCTGCGTGGTTTCCGTGGCTTTCAAAACGTTGCTGTTCCTCCAGACTACAGAAAATGTGCATAATGAGGAAAACCAGAGGAGAAAAAATAAGTGCCTGCCATGCTGCCTTGCAGGATGGTTCATCAGTTGTGCTTGTGTTAAGAGAGAACCTGGAATTGGAGAGGACAGGCACCCACATCTGCCAACACACCTTGACCCTGGCGGGGAGACCAAAACAATCAGCATTGCATTGTCCTTGCCATACACCAGAGTTTTGTCCAGATGCTGGAGGTGGACAGCTGGTGTCTCGGGCGTTGCAGTCCTTTAGGGGAAGTTTGTGTCTTTCACGCTTACCCTGTGTCTGTCTTATTTGCCTGGGAGCTACATTTTGCATTCTCCTTATTCGACATGTATAATGACAGGGTTTAAACAGCATATCAGATAATTAGCTCTGAATGCATAATTTAACTCCACTGCTGTAAGTATGGGAAAGTGCCTTGCCCTTGCTTAATTCAATAGGTGAAAGACAATGTATTACACTCAGAATGGTGAAATAAATGTCTTTGTTTCAGTTCAGGTTCATCCGAATGTTCCTCAGAGCTCTCTCTGCTGTCACCTGCCAGTTTGTACCATACTGGTTATAATGGATTTTGCTCCAAAAGTTTCTGTACAAAAGAAATAAAAGATCAAAGTCCTCATTAGGCCTTGGTGTTTCCAGTTACTGCCTGTAGTCAGCTGAATAGCAATAATAGCAATAGGTATATCAGCATGCATAAATTACAAAGAACCATCATGCAATATCGGATGGTTTGTCTAAGAGTGGGTGCTGGCATAGTGTCAAGTGTATGTGGTGTGTCTGAGCCTGGGGCACTGGTGTGGTGAAGTCCAAACGCGAAGCTACAGGCTCTACTGACAGACTAAGGAGCAGTTTGGTGGTAATTTCCTCTCATTGCCCTGGCGACTGAATAGTTTCCTGTAGCATCATTTGTTTGGGGATGAAAGCGTTCCTGTTTGTTTAGGGATGAGAGACGGTGAGAAAATACTCCTGTGTTTTGTTTCTAATCTGATTAAAAATGTGGGGGAGAGGCTATTCTCTTCCGGTTTTGGCAGTTCCAGAAATAACTGTGGTTGAAATCTGCATGACTTTCATGTTGCCTCTTTGAGGTTTCGTTGGCTCAAGCGGTCGAGAGCAATAAAAATGGTGCTAGGGTGTAAGCCTGACTGAGTATGAATAGCTGTGCTTTCCAACCGTGGTGGCACACGTCTCCTTTCTGAAGAGACATGCAGCTATTATACGACGTAGTGCTTTACTTGTGTGTTTTTTCAGTCCAGGTTGCTTTATTTTTGCTCCTGAAGCTCTGGACACAATATGTCCTCTTGACTTGTCTACCAGCTTAGAGGCAGCAGAGTTTAATTTGCTTCCATTTGAGTCAAAAGCTGTCCTGACCTCAATGAGAAGAGGATCCTGTTCTGTACAGCTTTGCACTTCAGTGGGATAAATACGAAGTTTAGGCACTTGCAGACCGTACAAATCCTATCAGTTTTCTTTGTGAATGAACAACATGCTTGCTCTTTGATTCAGGGCCAGAGTAACTGAAATAGCATTTATTGTATTTACAAATGAGCTCTGCTGTCTTCACAGCAATAACAAGTTACCATTTACTGCTCTAGGCGGCAATTTTCTCATTAGGTGTTTTAATGAACACAGAAAGGTTTAAATTTATTCTTATTTCCAGCATTCTTGTGCTAAAGACAGCTCCTAGATACGCAGGAACCATGGCTTCTAGAGGTTTTGGTTTTGAATGTAGGTTGCGTTAATGAGTGTAGGAATTACAATACCAGACTCATCAGTTGAACTAAAATACCATGTAGACCAAATGGAAAAGGTCTTTATTTTTAAAGCTTCTTTAAAAAAAACCAAACAAACAAAAACAACTTATGTAGCTAAGAGATGTCATGGGGATTTGTGGTTAACGGAGTGATTACAGTATCAGAACAGACTTGGCAGCTGCTCTGCTGCCACGCTGCTGCTTCACCGTGCCCGTGGGAGAGATCTTTTCAGGATGTGCTTTGGGTCATAAGGAAGACTATTGTTGTTTTCACAAATTAAGCTCCTTTCCATATTAATTTAAATTTAATTAAGGTTTTACCTGTCTCCTGTATTTCTTTTTAAAAAATCTTCCTTCCTTTCCATATTCAGACTTTCCTTATCTTCCATATTGGAGTTGGAACCAAAGGAGAAATTTTTGTGGGGCAAAGTAATGGAAATCCCATAAATTTTAGAGATTTTCTGAAGAATAAATTGCTGTCTTCCAACCCCTTGGTGTTTTCCATGCCTCTGAGCCAGAGGGGAGGTGTCAGGCTTCCTGAGGTGACAGCCCCAGAAGGAGCTATGGGAGGGACCCCCACAGCATTGTCCCTTCACCTGTGGTTCTGTTTTTTTGTTTTTTTTTTTTTTTTTAACAGGGAGATTCTGGTGTATTTTAACCCGATTACTGGTTGGTTGTCCTTTTCCCTCACTCACTCTCCTTTCACGGCAGCCCTTCGGTGGCCAGCTTTGTCCTCTAGCATCGTTGTGACTCTCCTTCCGCTCTTCCAGTTCTGCTTTCTCTTCTCTCACTGCTGCTCCTTTGTCCCCTGCTACCTCCCTCCCACCACTCCAGCACCCAGGTGCTGCTGGGGTGGATGTAGGGGGGTGAAGGTGTAAGGTTAGATACCTGATGTGCTTATGTGCTCTAGCAGGGAATGGGATTTCATGATCCAAGGAAACCTGTCGAGGCCTTCTGTTCTTAACTTCATCCAAAATATGGGGAGAAATGCTCAAGAAAGTGCCCTGAAGATGAATTTCTTAGACCTGTATGCAGTTTTTGTTCATCTGTTTTTTTTCAGAAAAACCTAAGCTACATTGTGTTGACTGGAAAGTAACTCTGTGATGTTTTGTACAGGTTAGTCCTAGTACAGTCTCCATTTGTAGTCTGATGTTCCAGTATTGTTGTCTGTGCTGCACCACATGATGGGACTAGTGATGTTTGTTTTGTTTCTTCCAACTGAAACACGTGCTTTTTCTTAATCTTTGTTTAAACACCTCAGTGCCTAATGCAACTCACTCTTAATCAGCCAGCTTCCTTCAGTTACTACTCTTAGTCCAACTCAAATGCTTTTGAACACTGCAATTTCACTTAATTTCTGCAGGAGATGAACAGATTGCCCTTATTGCTTGCCAGCTGGGTAAACTAAAAAGATAGATCACAGCGACTCTCTGTGCTCCACTGAGGGCTTCCCTTGTCTTGCGGTACAGCATCAAATTTGTCCTGATTTGTGAAAGTACATGCGAGCTTGTTCTGTCCTACCTCTGCAATATCTCTTCTGCTCACCTGCCTCTTTGGTGCTCCTGTGTCTCTGCAATGTTGTCATCCACTGGAGCAAGAGCCATCCCTGCGCTGCTTCTGCCATCAGGAAGGGGATTCCTGTATCACAGAGAACTTGATTGCAAACCATGTTGTTTATGCAGCAGTGCTTAGCCATAAAGTGCCAAATTTGCTGCTGCGCCAGGAACAGCAGGGAGAGCAGAGGGGTGCAGTCCCCCACTCTTTGCATCCCTCTGGGTGATGCCTGCCCAGCTGCATGGGCTGTGAGCAGCCTTTGTCCTTGTGTGCTTTTTACTGCTGAGACCAAAGTCAGCAGCAGTTTGGCCAAAATGACGTTTGCAACTTGACTGCTGAACCAGCGCTGTTCCTCTGCCTGGGCAAGGCTTGCTTTCAGTGCAAAGCCGCTGACATCAGGGTGTTGCAGGTTGATTGGGGAAGAGATTCGCTCCTTTCTGTGTTTGGCATCTTTGATTTTTCATGTGTATCAGATGAAAATTAAGGTTGGTGACAGCGAAGGGAGGTGGACCAGCGAAGAGGAGAACAGTGGCATTGTCACTTTCTCACCGAGGCTAGGGGATCATTTAATCAGGATTGCTCGGGCACCTGATGGTGTAATGAGCCTTCAAGGGTAATAGTGTCATTATTCATTATCCATTTTTGTGGTGTTTTTAGGGGGGACACAATTGTTAGTGAACCCTTGTTATGCTCCTGGTAATAAAGACTCAGTGATACTTAATGAGGGAAAACAGAGGTTTTAAGAAGAGATGCAGATAATGAGATTTAACCTTTTCAGGAGACCACATCAGAAAGGTTAGTGCCACCACTGCTGCCTCACAGGTCCCATTGACGAGACACTTTGTGGACATCCTGAAATCCACTGTGAATCTTCCACTGGTTTCAATGAGGTCAGAGCCGCCCCTCAGTACTAATGGAAATTTCTGCCATCATCAGGCATGTGATTTGTGAGTCATCTTTAAACACTTAAGGTCCAATCTTAGCTTTCTGTCACCCTTTCTGCCTTTGCTGTGGTTGCAGAGGGTGGCTGGAGCAGAACTGAGCTCTATAGACTCAGGTAATTGCTGTGTTTCCAGCTTATTTGCCCTGTCGATGTAGTAAAAAAGTCTTTTTTCTTTAGGCCAGAAGAAGGAATTGGGTACCTGTCAACTGCCAACTGGAGTCTCCCACACTGGAGACATTCAAAACCCCCCTGGACGCCGTCCTGTGCAACCTGCTGTAGGTGTCCCTGCTGTGGCAGGGGGGTTGGACTTAGATGATCTCCAGAGGTCCCTTCCAACCCTGACCATTCTGTGATTCTGCGCAGAATTGCTTACTGGTAGCCATTTAATGGCACTTAAATGCCATTTTAGTGGCACACGCACACACTAAGTGATGCGATGGAGTGCATTGCTATAAAAAGCGAACACGTTTTAAAACATTCCTCTCTGTTGACACAGGATTTTGTTTCCTTCCAGCAGTGACCTGAGCAGAGGCTGGATGCTCAGCCTTGCTGGCTGGTTGGGACTACAAATTTCAATTATCTTCGTGCCATTCAAGTAAGAACTGGCTTTGCAGGTTGCTGTTGGGAGAGTGATACTCAAAGAAGCCTCCTTAATATGAATAGGCAAGGTGCTATGTTGGTTTGTAGGCAGATGCGTGGCTTTAATGGGTTATTAAAGGGGGTTTAAAAGGCTTCCACTGGGAGAGGGGAAACATGAGAGCAACATCCTGAGGGTGGAGAGGCTGTTGGGGCATGATAACTTTCTGGTGGTGTGCAGGGGGAAAAGGAAATCAGCAAGATTAACGCCCCTTTTTTTTTGCCTTATGTAGCACTCCTTTAGCCAACGGTATTAAAACCCCTATAGATAAAGCCTCTGTGAGGCCCTAATAGGCGAGGGTTTGTGTGGGTAGCTGCATGGAGGAACAGAGATGTTTGTTATATGGTGAGCTTAAACCATGCAATAAGCTGGGAGAAAAGTGAGTGTGGAACAAGAGATATTAGCCTGGCGTGTCCCCATGCACCAAACCGTCTGTCTATGCGGCCAGGTTTATTTCAGGGGGGTCTTGCTGCTGCTGACTGTGAGTACAAAGCACAATAGCCATTCATTTTCAGAGGATTTCTAGGTGAAGTTCAATTTTCAGAGTCACTTACACACTTAACATATCTGAACTAGGGTGTTTCTTGGCTGTTCTCAAAGGTTTGGTTCACGTCTTTTTCTAGAGCCTCAAAACACTTTTAAATCTCTCTAGAGTTTTGCCATATTTTAAGATATCTATGCTCTGTTTTCAACCTGACAGGGGGAAAACAGTTTTCATGGCTTCTGCTATGTAGCAATCAGTTTTGGTATCAGAGAGGCTTGGGGGTTGCTGTGCTGTGAGGGATGACTCCCACTATTTCAAAACGATGACAGGGAAAGTTTAGGAATGCTGAAAGAAGCAAAGAAATACTGGCAGTCTTTCCTCTGGCAAAAATTAGAAACCAGTCCTCTGGCATTTCAGAAATGTCAGCTTCATGTTACAACTAGAATGCTTTTTTTTTTTTTTCCTTTTGCATATGTTGAAAATCAGATACTTAACCGAAAATGAAGTTTGGAAGAAATTCTTTACTTGAGCATCAATCACCATGCTACCTCAGATATGGCTTATAATTTAGAAGAAATGTTTTGTGCCGGGGTGTAATCATTTCATGCTGCTGGACAGATTGGCCATGGGATGGACAAATTTTGAATCATTCTGTAGTCTCAGGTATGTGAGCAGAGTCTGAAATCAAATCTTATCTTAGTTGAAACAGGTTTTTTAAACAAATTCTAAAGTGTTGTGCAACTTTGGTAAATGACTTAAAAATGTGAAAATTTGGCTCTGTGAATAAGTGAACTGATTTCTGAAGGCTCTGAGTATTTGCAGCTCCAGCTGTTGACTGTGGTTTTAATATGGGCATATAACATGCATGGCTTTGGCTTTCCAAATGTGAAAATGTCTTTTTCCACATTTGTGGTTTAAAAAAAAAAAAAAAGAATCAAAACAAACCTCAGCTAATACTAATTTTTGTGGTGTTTCTTTTTTTCTCCTCAAAGCTGCAATATTACATGTAGGTAAACTATTCATTACATAAAGTTCTCCAGAAACAGAGATAGGCAAGTATTTGTGGTCGACACTGTGGTGTTCCTTGTTAACTAAAACATGGGGTTTGTTCCTTCCTATTTCTAAATGGATGGGGTCAAGAGATTAATTTCCTGTCAGAAGGTCACATGAATGAGCATGGGAGAGCAGGCTTTTTCCAGTTTTCCTTTTTTCCTGTGTGTGGGTTAATCTGTTTTAGAAGAAGCCCAATATCAGACCATTTTCCTCCTCATCTGCTCAAGATACAAGTTGCAGCTGTTCAGGAGGTCCCATCCATCCCAGCCCTGGTGGGAGCCTGGTGCCACCAGCAGTGTATCTGAGAGAATGGCTGGCTAGGTGCTGGTGACCCTGAAGACGCCCATTACACATGCCAAGAGCTTCACTGACCTTGTGTTTACTCTGTACACTGCCACATCTGCGTTTGCCTGCGTCTAAGCCATCTGTGGTGGTTGGTGCTTACGACCATTTGCCTGTCTTTCATAGCAAACATGTGGCTAATTTTACACAAACTTTTCTTACGCATCCATTAACCTCCCAGAAAGTTCCTACAGATACAAACTAGAAAAAAAAGACCACACAAAATGAGCGGCATTTAGCTAATCAACACCTCCATGCAAGATTTTACACCTAGCACATTTCCCCGAAAATAATCTATTTGCAAGCAATGAAATTCTTGGAAGGAAATACTAATGATGTATATAACCAGGGGAAGCTCTGTGTGTGCGTGTGCTTTGAGAAAGTGAGAACAGTCTTTCTAAATCTTCCTTTCGTTGGAAATTAAAAACATTTTTATGCTTCACAACTTGAGCTCAAGCAGAATTTAAGTAGGTGAATGTGTCTCGGAGTCAGAAGTGGTGAGAAGGAATAAAAGAGCAAGAGATGAATCTGTGAAGTGTAGTTCTGAGCAAGTGGTGACACAAGGAATGGATGCCAAGCCTTTAGCATAAAGAAAAGCTTTTCTCTCTCCCTTCTACAGACGTGTCCTGGAGGGCACTTGCAGTGAACAAGAGGAACCTGCAGCATTAATAGCACACAGGGAGACTGTTCTGGCACAGAGAAAACATTAGGTGGTTGTTATTTCCTGAGAAAATAAAAAATGGAGGGAGAATATGCCACGGGAGTAGGGAGGAAAAAGCCCAAACTACATTTCACTGAAGTGTTCCTGAAAAAAAAAAAAATTACTTTTCAATTTCTTAAGTTTTGGGTTCAATAGTACTTTAATACTTAATATTTTCCTGTCTTTGAGAAGGAAGCTGGTGGAGCAAGTTCATTTTAATCACTGAACATCTGGAAAATGATCCTATAAGCAGATAGTTTAAGAGTAGTGTGATGACATCTTGCAGTGTAGATATTGGCAAGAATTAGGTAAAATAATTCTAAAAGCTTATGCTACTTGGAAGGAGAAAACCCTGATTCATTTGGTATCTTTGTTGTCTGCCATATGGGTGTGGAGTAGCAGGGCATGAACATGGAAGATTCAGACATCGGAGTGAGTTTTGCCTTCGTCCTGCTGTGGCAGCATCACAGAAGGGAGGGCAGTGGCAGCCACCTCCCCTGGTGGAACTCTCCAAGTCCAGGACACCACGCTTCGCAGGTGAGAGGGTGGGAGAAGGGGCCTCTTTCCAGGCAGCTGGAGGAGCAACGTGAGTGAGCTGAGCTCTGGAGGGAACGGTGGTTTCTTCTGTTTTTGGCTCCTAAGAAGGTTTCTTTGACATGAGGGATGAAGACATACATAGGAGAGGAAAATGTGATCCGAAGCAGAAATCCCTCGAATCTTTATTTTCTGTGAGATATTGAGTAAAGGTCAGAGAGTCTGGGAAGAAATGTCGAGTGTTTTGACCACTGACTGAAATACAATTTATTTGTGGCTTTTGTTTATTTTCCTGTTTTTGAGATTACTAAGGGATTTGCAGTTAGGAGATGCATATTCCAGCTTACTTCGTGACTTTAGACCCTTGGTGCTGGAGGTAGGCTCTATTTGCAGAACTGCAGTCGACCTCTTTTGAATAAACAAGTGGCTTGCAGAGTTCAGGATGACATATCTATAACATGCAGTCACTCGAGCAGCCTAACAGTCATAGTAATAGCTGTTGTTTTTCAGCTTGCAGTAGACATGTTCTTTTGAGAAGGGCTTCTGAGGGAAGTTGGACCTATACAACCTGCTATTGCAAAAAACCCAAACCACCCCCACCCCCCCAAAACCCCAGCAAACCATTACTTGTAAAGTTTATGCCTCAAACCTGAATGTCCCAATATTAAAGTGGTTGGGGGCAGATGTCAGTTTTGTGTCCTCATGTTAGCCCGTGTGCAGGTGACCAGGACCTACAGCTTTCAGCTGCGTGAGGGGACCACCCTTCTCACAAGGCTGTCGTGGCCCTTTCCAAGGAAAGGCGGTGGGGTGGAGGCAGTCAGCCTGCGCGTTGCGTGCTCGGCCCCTTTGCCAAATGAGGAACTAGAGTAAGGTCCGTCACAAGCCATCTGCGGTGCTGGCCTGGCCTTGCCTTGCCTACTAAAACCTGTGTTTATAGATTGTGGCAGCTGTGTCTCAGCGGTGTTTGCAGATGTGCCCTCTGAGTCCTTAAGATGCCTGCTGTGTTCTAAGCTAAGGGGACCACGGATGGAGAGGGAGACGCATACCAGAATGTCTGTGTGAAAGAAGCAGCTTACAGCTGTGCTAACCAAAGTAGACCCTTAGGTAGGGTGGGGAATGGCCCACAGGAAGGTTCAGGGTCACCAGTGGGGTATCGGTGGCTCCTGTCTGCCAGCAAGCACTGCGCTGGCTGTAGGAGAAACGTGCCGGGCAGTGCTGCTCCTGTAAGCCCTGGTTCTCAGAGATGCCCTCAGGCCTCCCTTTCCCCAGCCCTGGGTGGACCTTGAGGGTAGCAGGCTCTCCTTTGATGTTGGCTCCTTGGTTTTCCTCCTCTTTCAGTGAAATCCTAATGAAATCCGTCAGTGAAGTCCTCCTACTTCGTAGCTTTTTCTTTCTGAACAGCCTGTGTCAGCAGGTAGTTTGTGGTAAAGAAAACTTCCTGTTTTGTTTGATGTCATCTTCCCGGGCCTCCTGTTCTCTCCACGCTGGTCAGAGGTGCAAAAAACGGCCATCTTGAAGAGCATTCAGAGGCTGGATTTTAAATTTCTGTAACTGGTAGGAATTCTCTCTTCAGCAGATTATCAGGAATTGGATGTGTAGTTCATGGAGATATTTACTGAGTGTCACTTCCCTTAAATGTTTCCAGATGAAAAAATAAATTTGTACAAAGTTGTAAAAATATTAGTAAGTCACCTGACAGGAACTACTTGTTAGAGGAATAAGAGTGGCAGATTTTATTTTGCTAGAAGCAAAACAAATAATTCTGCTGAATTTTGACTGTCATGGGCTTTCTGAGGCTGCTGCTGCCCTCACATCTTGGGGTTGTTTTTTTTAGCAAAAGTCCTGAGAGTTAGGTGCAAGAAGAGTAATTCTTCCCAAAACTTCGAAATAAAGGACTTGAAGAAATAATTTAACTGTCTTTTTTCCACTTAAAAGTATTTTTGTTGTATGCTCGTCTGTTGAAATCATCAGAACTATGAAGATTTGCACCAGCTTAGAGACAGAGCATGTTCTCAACAAATTTTTAATTACAAACTCTTAATTATATGTACCTTTTTAATGGAAAGGAACCTTTCATTTCAAGGTGTATGCAAAGACTTTGTGTGGACAGTTAAATAATCTAAAGTCACCTGGAATTCCCTTCCTAATGACATTTTACTTAACTTTCCACATTTTAGAGAAAAATGATGTGTTGCCTGCAGATGAACAATCTGTTTCCACTCCTGTTAAATTCTATGTGGAGGTGTGAATATATATAATTAGAGACTTGGGGACAGGCTGTGAAACAGAAAATGAGAGAGGAAGACTTCTCCATTTCTGAAACCATCTCAGTGTCATCGGCTAATTAAAGTGACCTTCTTGTACATGGAATGTTTTGCGGCTGTGGGAGCACTGCAGCAGCTCCAGATAACCACAGAGCAGAGACAGCTTAGGGAAAAGTCTCTGCTTTTGGCTCTCACAGGAATGGAGTGCTGAGAGATACGTGATTCAGGAGTTGCCACGGCTGTTTTCAGTGAGTCTGGAGTATAGCAAATATAGTAAATGTATGAATAACACTATAGCTCTTCTCAGAAGGTGCAGCTGAAGGTGAAGTGCACGGCAGAAGATGATGGCGTTAGGCAGAGGTTAGGGTAAACCAGCCCGTTGTTATTGTGGAGTGAGGCCAAATCTATTGTGTCACACCTGTGCAGTTCAACAGGAGTTACTTCTTATAAAAGTATGTTTGTCGGCAAACTATGTTGATCTCCATTTCAAACCAGCAGCAATATGCTTAACAGACTAAATAAAACGTGAATGGCCACTTGGCAGCTGAGAAAGGCTCCTCTGTTGTGTTTTTAATTGTTCACATAGGCTCCTGCTGTGAACTGATGCTTTCTGTTATGCATGATCTTGAAATAAATTTTAATAATCTGACCTCAGGGCTCAGATGTTGTACTTAACTGTCATGCAGTAGAAGCTTGAATCAGATTGAGAGATGAAAGTTTCTCTACAGGGAACAAAGTTCAGAATTACGATCTGTAAAGAACTTACAGTAGATGCAAACCCAGGTGTAAATATGTTGAGGCACTGCACAGGGGTACAGTAAGCAGCAGTTACAGTAGAGATGCTGTAGATAGGAGAATGTAGATTCTTTATCTTGCTGTTCTCTTGAGATTCTTGGTGCAGTAACAGAAACCTCAGACTGTGCTGAAGGGAGGAGGTTTCTTGGGGACTATACAGCAAATATTTTCAGTGCATTAGAGGTATTAAACTATGAGTTATTCGGCTTGGAAAAACAAACTGAATGCCTTAGAAGAGAATCCTGTAACGCTATATTTCATAATTACACTGCATTTCCCTAGAAATGTCCAGTAACACCCACAAAATCTTGATTCATTAAGAAGTTGGTTAATTGCAGCATTGGTGTTTCTGTTCTGCTGTAATTAGTTACCTGGTATGAAGCGCAACAAGGATGTTAGGCACACAGATGTGAGAGTAGGCGTGTATGGTCCTTTGCAAACCTCCATCTTTTAAAAATGTTTGTGCAGATCCATACCTGAGGCTTGGTCAGTGGATTCCCTTTTCAAGGTGGCTGAGTGCTTTTTGTTGATGTAGGGTTTTTTTGGGGTTTTTTGGGTTTTTTTGGGGTTTTTTTTGTGGTTTGTTTTTTTTTTTTTTTAAAAAAAACCCCCACATATACTGTAGTTGTGATTGCCCCATCCCTGAAAGTGTTCAAGGCCAGGTGGATGAGGCTTTAAGCAACCTGGTCTAGTGGAAGTTGTCCCTGCCCATGGTGGGGGGGTTGGAACTAGACAATGTTTAAGGTCCCTTCCAACCTAAACTGTTCTATGATTTCAGTTGGGCAGTGCTCTGCAAATTTTAGGGAAAAGCATAGCCAATATTGACTCCACATACCGTCAGTAATTGCATGGCTGATATACAGTGTTGCCCTATCACTTCTTTTTTCTCTTTTATTACCCCTTCTGATGGAGTGGTTTAAGGGATATTGAGCCTTGGGGAACTAGCTTTGCCCTTCTTGGGGAAGATGGGAATGCTGACATGATAGATGACTATCCCTGAATCTTGGGTAGGTCATGGCTGTCCTTGGAGGAAAGCAACATTATCTTGGCAGAATCTCCATCTGTTCTCACATTTCAGCTGTACCTTCCGGCTTCCTTGTTGCGTTATTGACAAAGTTTAACAAGGCATATTGCTAATGCTTGTCTCGTGCTGCCTCGTCAGTCAAAGCCACATTTGCAAGGAGCAGAGAAAATCTCCCAGTCTGATGGACCTCCACAGTCAGTCTGGATGGACTCTCGAAATGCCATGGAAATTATGGTTTAGTTGTGTGACAACTAAATGCTTTTAAAATTATTTTTATAATCACTCATTTACATTTGCGTTGCAGCCTATGGGTCCGTGTCCCTGCCACAGCACGAAGCACACTCATCCAGTAGGAATGGTCTGGTGCTGGGGGGATGCAGGGCTTCCCTGGCTGCATCCCTCTCTGTTCTGGCTGTGGCTTTCCCATGCCTCCCACCTGGACACCCTAGTGCCTCCCAATCAGGGCCAATCTACAGCCTCTTCCACTGAGTGGAGGAAGGCAGAAATTAATCTGGAGGGGAAATTGTTGTGCCTGAGTGGGCAAATAGAAGGAAACTGTCTCATTGACTGTGTTGCTTTAATCTCTTTTTATGAGCTACCTGGAGTGCAGAGCTCTTTATCTGACCCACCATCAGAGCTGGCAGGGACCCAGCAGGATCTCTGCTAGCTTGAGCTGAAGGATTTACTGGCTTTTCCCAGCTGCCTTCCCCTTGGCAAATCTCCCTGTGAGCAGAACCAAGAGCAGGGTGTCTTGGTGCGTGCAGCTGGATGCAGCCCCCGGGAAGCCCGGCAGCAGCTGTTACCCGAGTGCTGCACAGCAGCAGGGCCAGGCTCCTGCTGCTCCTTCTGGTCTTTGAAGGTCCTGTGCCCTCCATAGCAGATGGGTGGGAGCGATGCCCGTGCTTCCCAAAGGTGCAATCCTGCAGGCCCTTCTGGGGGCCAAGCGCTGCCTTCCCCTCGCTGCACCCTGACGATGTGCCTGGTAAAACTGTGCTTTGTGCATGGGCTGCGTTTAATCCCGTACGAAGGGAAATGGTGCCTTTCACCTCACTCGCTCCTCCTGCAGTTGCTCCCTCATTGCTGTCGGAGCTGCAGCCCCTGGGCTGGGACTTGTCGTGGGTCTGGCAGGGCTGTTCCTGCTGCAGCACAGCCAGGTAGGAAGGTCCTTCCCTTCCTTAGCCTCTCTGGATCGACAGGCTTCTGCTCCTTCCCTTGTCTCTTCAAGGCATGGGAAGAGGCTTGGATGTCCTTTCTTAAAACATTCACTTTACTGTCCTTGACTATAATCCCTGCACCGTTTAATCTCCACGTGTGGCTGGGTGAAGACTTTCTGTCCACCCGAGAGACGGATTGTGCGAACACTCGGCTGGCTGAGGAGACTGAGTTTTAGTCTATAATGTAATGGGTGCATGGAAAGATTAAAATGATGTAATGGAAAATCAATTACAGGTTAATGATTGTAGCCAAATTCATGGTCTAAACCCTTATTTCTTGTATCTTGCAAATGAATATAAAAATTTGCATGCAGCAATCAGTTTAAGAGGAGATCTTGAACAATCTAGTACAAATGTTAAATTTAGGGCGAACAGCGTGTAGGGGAACTGCTGCAAACGGTCATGTTAAACACGCTCCTCCTCGGATGAGCTGCCTGCAGTGAGAGGGTCTCGGCTGCGCAGCCCCAGCCAGCTGCAGCCCTGGGTGAGGCAGCCACCTCGCTGCCGCAGCCGCAGGAGGGCACAGAAGGGTTCATGGGAAAACTGAGGACATGCACCCTTTGTGAAGTCCTGGTGGGTTTGTTGCTCTGCCTGCAGAAACCTTGAACCTTTTGTTTAGAGTACGTCAGTGGGAAGCTTAAAGGCACTTGAAACAGCTTCCCCACCCGCTTTCCATTTTTGTTGCTGGTGAGAATTACAGATGAATGGGGCCTGATAAGATTAGTTGATTTAACGCACATCTTGAGTCCATTCTGCAATTAAGTATACTTTAATTTTGCACAAACTCTTTTCCAGTTCAATTTAAAAATTACTCCAGCTAACATGGGAAATGTCTCAAACCCTACACCCCATTCAACAAACAGTACATGTAGTGATATGGGCAAGAAAACCATGGCTATTATTAGGCTTTATCTCAAACTATAGAATATGCTGTTACTGCCCTGCGTAATTTGTATTTATTATTAACACAGTATTTATTTTTATTTATTATTAACACAGTTATTCTGTGTTAATAGCCTAACTGATGAGCCAATGTATATTCTGAGTGCCTTTAAAAATTTCCTTCTGATTAGGATCTCCCCCCATCCCCCATGAAACAGGAATAATGCAAGCAATATTAACAGCCAGCCCTTTAGGCCGACTGTTGCCTCTTTTTTTTTTTTTTCATATGGTGACTACCCAATGCTGTCCAACTCCCCGTTGCAACATCTGGATGCTGACATCACGTAACTATTTACTAACCACTAATTATAGCAGTAAGCATTAAAAGAGAAAGTTTTAAGCATACTGTGTTGATATTCTTAAGGGTAACTAGCTGTTTTTGTTTCCTACCACTCCTGTAGTTGCATGTTAGCTAACTTGCACCCCAGTGTGTTCTGCCAAAGGTTATTTATTTCTCCCATGCTGATACCGTGTCACACTGTGGTTAATGTTATGTTTCTGAAGACAGGGCTATAAATTGATTTTGAATTGGACAGCTCTAGGAGACAAAAAGCCCAAATGTAAATAGTGGTACATAAATGAATGAAGATTTGGACTTTGAACACCAACCATTGTTTGTTTGTGGTTTTGTTTTTAATTTAATAAAACCAAAACGGAACAGGATTGAGCCTCATGCTTCTCCAAGTGAGGCCACATTTCAGCGCAGGTGAGTTATTTGGGGCACTGGAGGTTCACGACTTGAGTCAGCAAAATCTCTCAGATTAGTCCTACAACCTGTGAGGCTGCCGCTGGGGAGAGTTGGCCATGTGCAGAGGGGGGGATTCAGTCTTGGTGTCTTAAAAGCATGGCTGTGCTAATCACATCATCACATTTTGTCATATCAAAGGTTTGGCAGTGGATCCTCGTGACAGTGTGCTGAATTGTGCGCTCATGTGAGGGACCTCTGTGGGTTTGTCAGCTTTTGCACCAAGAGACCGGCTGGCAGGTTAGCACTCAGGGGCCGGGGCTCGCCCTGGGCTGGAATCTGGAGTACGCAATTTCTGTCACACTTCCCCTCCCTTTTCTGCATAGAGCATCAAAATCAACGAAGGTTTAGTAGTTAAACTTTGTTGCTGTCAATTTTTTTTGTAGGAGCCAAGGGCTCATTAAAAACAGAATACTCCCTCCCCATAGATCACCCCCCCCTAAAATCCCTGGAGAGCTCAGTAAAGTAAAGATGGGATTTGCACGTGACTATTCAACATCAGCTTGACTTTTACAATACAGAGAGGGTGTTCATGTGCTGGGACAGCTGATTTGGGAGTCGTTTTTGGTAGGTGGGTTTTCCTTATTTGCCATATGTAAACAACCAAGATAACGTGCATCATGAAAGCTGCAGAGTCATTCTGCAACTGCCCGTGCAAGCTCTGGTGTGAGCGCAGACCTTTCCGGTGGTCATCTGTTGATTGCCATCACACCGTTTACTGCGTGAACACTCACTGTGATTAAAAGTGCCTGTGAGACAACAGCAGTCCAGCTGTGAAGCCCAGAGGGATAACAGATCGGTCATGTTTTCTAGCAGCGGCAGCTACAACAGCATTATGTTACGGTGGTTTGCCCAAGCCTGTACCTGTAGACCTGGAGTGAATCTTCCTGTGGAAGTTGAATGGCACAGGCCTGTGCCCAAGTCCTGGGCTGCCACGTCTCTCTCTTCCGTCTTTCTTCTTAATATTTTTATAGAAGAGAAGGACTCGCCGGAAACATCTGCCCTATAAAGAGGGCTTGTGAGAAACATTATGTGCTTTCAAATAAGGCATAAAATGTGCTCACGGATCAATTTTCCTTCCTCATTAAGTCTCTCGGAGGTGAGTTCAAGGGAAAAAATAAAGATGGGAAGAGCTTGGAAATGAAGTCTCTTTATTTACAATGAAAAAAAAAGATAATACTGAAAAAGACTAAACAGTGGATGGAGAGGTGGAGGACAGACTCAATTATCATAATGTTGTGCAGCTGCACTACCACATGTATTATTTTCACTTTACTATCAGATATTTAATGTATGTGGGTAGCCAGTGTTCTCTTTTTGTTTGTTCTAAATATTTCATGTGTGTAATGTAGTATAAGGTGTACTTCCCAGTTGTTACAACAGAACAGAGATTGATAGAGCAAAAAACCACCCATCGGTGTTTGCTCACACTACAAATTTAATGACAGATGCAGACTAATAATAGAAAGTTTATTCCTATAGTAAAGGAAAGGGAAGAAAAAGCAACCAAACTCATACCTTGAATCTGGAACTACAGCTTAAGGAAAAAAAACACAATAGCAATCCGCAAATAATTAGTTGTCTGGACTTCTAGACCAAATGTGGATAAAATGTGCAAAGTGAATCATTCTGTCTTGTTCCTGGATACACACATGAGATTATTTCTGTACTGTGTTCCTGGAAATTACAGGGGTGCACAGAAAAGCATCTTTCTAGCATGTAGCATGCAGTAAGGTGTACGTCATCAGTAAGCTCCTGGCTTCTCATGTGTCCCAGAGGTTCAGAGCTTCCGCTCTGAAACTTCATTTTTTCACCATTACAGGGTACTCTGATGTGGGGGCCCAGGGTGTTGCATGAGTTTTGGATCTTGAAGGGAGATTAAGCTACATTGCTTGGGAGCTGTTGCTACGTTGCTTGTTGCTCTCTGTTTGAGATGAGGCTTTTTTTTTTTTTTATTTGAGCTCTGTCATGGTGAGGCTGGCAGAAATAAGGTTAATGAACAGCTGTATATTGTCAGTATGTGTTTCCCATTTACCCGACAGATGAAGCTACGCTGGTAAAGTTTAATGAACAAATGAATGAATCATGCATTATCTTGTGATGTGGTCCTCGTGAGAAAGAGAAGTACATAAATCTACAAACTGCATAAAAGAAGGAAGGTGGGGGAAAGCACTCGAATAATTCTGCCGTTTTTCCACAACGATGCACTGCTTGCTTTTTTATTCTTCCCTAATAATGTTAACTTTAAAGATACAACGTTTTTAAAAACAAGTCTTTTTCCATCAGCAGTTTCTTATGTTTCCTGTTTTTTTAGAAAACATGTAAGATAATGATAATAGGGAATAATATTCTGTAATAGTTTACTTTCTCCGGGTTTATTGTCTGTATTTTGACAGACATAGTATACTTTCACTTCAGTCTTCCTTCTTACTTAGGATTTTCCCAGAGCAAGAGGGGAAGGGCTAAACACAGGAGGGGAAAAAAAGTAAATGGGATAAAACATCCTTTATAATGTTTGCTGGTGGGGGAGGATAAAAAGAAGATTTAGCATAAAAGGCCCCAATTAGGTATGCACTAGTGCGTGAGTGATTTATTTGTAGTTGTTTGTTTCTACCAGGAGGTGCCTTCAGCGTGAAGAGACTTCTTGGGTTCTGCAGGGAGAAGGTGGTCACCATGTGCCAATCCTCAGGGCCTGGGAAGAAGGAGGTGAGGAGCATGTTCTGCTCTGCACCTGGTCTGCTGAGTGTGCACAGACATTTGGAGACAAGTTTAGGTTGCATGTGTCCCTGAGATTGTCTCAATCATGGCGGGGGCGAGAACAATGCCTGGCCAACTTCAGGACCCGGGAGAACATTTAAGACGATGCACGGTCACCTTTGCTCATTTCCTTGCTCTTTACCAAGCTCAAGTCTCCCTAATCCTGACGATGGCACCTCAAAATATAGGTTACAGGTTAGGCCCACTCAGTGGTTGATCTTTTCCTTTGCCAGTCAACATCAGGGAGCTAAGGGGCAATTGGATCAATCCTTAGGCTCTACGTGCAATGGAACTAACCTTCCCTTGTCTTCCTCCTCTCAATAGGCCTGTGGAGGGAGATTGGTGTCTATATCAGGGAGGAGTGGGACTTTTTGTGAGAAAAGGGTGGTGATGTTACTGCAGTGGGAAGGTGAATGCCACCTTACAACTAGCTCCCTGCTGCGTGTTCTTTGTTTGGAGTTGGCCGTTTGGTCTGTTGGGGCACTTGCATGCAATTTATACATTGGGCAGTGTACACCAGAAGTCATTTGAACACATTCAATTCTCCATGTACTTTGTTGTGAATATGCGCAGAATGACACTTACCGCTTTTATATAGGCTGCTTTTTGATGACAGTAAGTGTCTCAATGTTTGCTGGAACTCAAGACCTCAGTCATTTTAAACAGTGGTTAAAATCACAGATAGCTGAAGCAATTTAACATGTGGATTGTGATTTGGCTCTCCATGGTCTTTGTCTCCTCGCCCAGTTTTACCCGTTGCAGCGAGGCCAATAAAGGGCTGATGTCCTGCGCTCTCTGCGTTCTTTGTCTCGGCCCTGAAGATGCTGACTTCCTCCCTTCTATTTCAGGAGGTCATTAGTGTTGATGAGATTAGAGTTTTATATCTTTAGGTCCAAGTCATTATTCCTAATTTAATCAATGTATTTGAAAATGTTTCCTCTAATAAAATTGTAATGACTTTATGCGATTTGTCATGCTTATCAAAAATATGGCTTTAACATTTTCATATTTAGAGGCACTGAGCTTCTGGAGAGGAGCATACATTAGTACATCATTGCTGGGCCAATTTCCTGCCTCTCCGCCTCTCTCTCTTCAGTAAATCAGAATAACCTAGTCAGTGTAATCATAGTGATGTACAGCCAGCGTGGCACTGGAGTCAGGCCTTCGCAAACAGCTCAGAATCCTGGGAGAGGTCCCTTGCCCAAGCAGGATTGCTTCTCTGCCACCACCTTCATCATTCAGCTGTGCGCTTTGCCTCCGTATGAAATAGACTATTAGCGGGCTTATGATAAAGGAGAAAATAACCATCTATAATGTAGAGGTTTGACTGGAGAAATGGCTTTTATGTTGCAAGGGGAATGAGATAAATAGCACCCCACAGTGGGAACTGAATTACTAAGGCGAGGCGGGAGCAGCAGTGTTACAGCAGAGCTGGATGTTTGTTCAGAGGCTTTTTGAACAAAATTAATCCAAGTGCTTGGTTTTCAGGAATGTTCCTGGAATGTGTTAGGGCTGCTATTTAATTAAAATTACCTCTGTTTTTAAACAGTCTGCTGTACGCATTTGGGTTCAGGCAGGTGAGGAAGGAGCAGGGGATGTGAACGTGCTGCGCGCCTGGTGCATCAGCCCCCTGCTTGAACACACAGCCACTGCTCCTCCATGTGCTGCTGCCCCAGCTCAGCGTCTGCGGGGGGAGGCAGGGGTGGAAATCACGCGGGTGATTTTTGATCTTACAAGTGACTAACTCATGCAAGGAGGGAGAATTTGACCGTGTCTGAGGTCATATGATGGATCTGTGGGAGGGCTGACACTTTTATCAGCTCTTGGGGGCCTTGGTTGGCGTCCCAAAAGCAGGACAGGGGAGATGCAGGGGCGGTTGCAGTCGTGATGGAGGGGCCAGTGCTGGGCAGTCTCTCTGCGGTGCTGGTGGAGGGGTGTCAGCTCACTGGGATTCCCCGCTTGGACTTTGGGGATGTTGGTGCTCCTTGCTGAGAGGAAGAGCCTACCTGCATGGCAATGCTTGGGATATAAATGACCGAATCTCCCTGCTCTCTGCCCCTGACCCTCCACCACCCACTCCTCCTCAGGCAACAGTCTAAAAGCAGCAAGCGGGTGAAAACACCAAGAGGGGATTTTGTCTGCATTATAGTAGCACGGTGGCAGCAGCACGGTGACTGGTGATATGGCAGCGTAACTGGCAAACCGCAGTAGGCAGATGGCAGGTCTCACACTAAAAGAGAGGATGTGTAAACGACCAAAGATAGGTTTTAACAGTCTTTTTCAAAGCCAGAAGTTTGTCACTGTATGAGCTCTCAGTCTAAACATCCCTGTGAAATTTCAAGCCTGAAGTCTACTAGTGGTTTATTAAATAGTTTTGGCAACTGAAATGGATGCTGTGAATCACTGTGTGCATGCCTGTGTGCGGGGTGTCTTGGATGTCTCAGGCATTTGCCGTTCGGCGCAGGCCAGCCAGGCTGTGTCTGCTGCCTCCGTGCTGGCTGCCGCCCCCCCCCGTACCCGGCCGGTACCCCAGCCGGCCAATGCTTTACATTGGGTCTGTAAAGGACGAGCAGTAGGAGAACCAACCCTGGGAAACAGTCGTACACAAAACGCTTGGGTTTGTTGACAGGTTAGGGCAGAGCCATCACTGGTGAAGCTGGGGCATGTTGGGTGTCGCTCTGCTGCCGAGCTGCCCTTGGTAGGTCTCTGCCTTTGTGGGGGGTCCGCTGGGGCCACGTGCCTCTGCCACCACTGTAGGAGTTGGTTCAGTTTGGCCTTTGGTCTCAAGGATGAGAACAGCTGATCGCCTTCTCCATCCCCCATCTTTGCCATGCATGGCTGCGTGGTGTGTACCGTAGCACACCGGCTGGAGGGGTTAGTGGGGACGTGCCTGCGCTCTGCAGACAGCTGAAAAGATCAGGCTGGCTTTTCTTCCATTCTGACTTCTCTTTTTTTATTTATTTTTTTTCTGAGTGATCTGTTTTAACAGTGAGACTCAGTTAAGGAGAGGAGTATTTCCTGTACAGCGCAAATTGCCATGTGCAAATATGTAATGTAATTCAGCTCTGTGGAACTGCCATATCCTGTATGAACGGCAGTGCTGGAGCTGCCTATTAGTAATATCCATTTTCTTTTCTCAGCCTTTTTAATACTGCAGAGAAATAATTTTCTGTTCCCAGCATCTGACAGGTACAGTGATGTTTCCTCAGGAATGAGGAAAGGGTGATAAATGCAGTCACTGAGAACACAGAAACAAATTATCAGAAAATTAGGCTCAAACCAGTAGCAGCTTGAGCAGCAGATCCTCATCAAATCAGTAACAACCCAAAACTGGCTGTAGTGATTAAACTACTCTCCTTTTATCGAAGTCAAAAGCGCAGCTCTCGATAACATTTGTTGGGAAGCAGATGTGCTCCCTAGAGAATGGAGGTTTCCTTTTCCAGGTGCTCTTTTAATGAGGAGAGAAAGTTGGACTGAATGAGGTGTCAAAAGCCCTTCAGCTTATCTACTTCTCCGGTGTGCTGCCCATGTCCACTTCTTCAGTGTGCCTCCTATGCCTGATATCCACTTCTACATGGGCCTTTGTTTATGACTTTTCTCTTGTATTTATCATTTCTTCAATCCCTTTGTGTATCAGTATTCTTTTTCTTTTTTTTTTCTTTGACTTGCTCTTTATGACTCATGCCTTAATTTTTGTTTATGTTCCCACTCTGCTTAAGGGCTCCCTATTCACTGTAAGAGTACATTGCAATATGCAACACTTTATTGTCTCTCTTATTTAATTTGTAGCCAGAAAATGAAGTTAAGCCCTGGAATGGGCTTTATTTGTGGGATCAGGGAAGGTGTTTCCGCAAATGGCCAGCAGCATCAGTAGGGCCTGGTTGTGTGTGATGATGGGCCCAGCCAAACCATGCCTGAACTTAAAAATTCAGGCTGAAGCTTGTGGCTAGTTTGAGGCAGACAAACAAAGTTTATAATTCTGGCTCCTTTGAACCAAACAGAGGAACTTCTGGAAACATCAGAAACAGCAGCTTTGGAGAAAAGAGCTGCAGGTCTCGCTTCATGCCAGTGATCACAGAATCACAGAATGGTCAGGGTTGGAAGGAACCTCTGGAGATCATCTAGTCCAACCCCCCTGCCACAGCAGGGACACCTACAGCACGTTGCATAGGACAGCGTCCAGGGGGGCTTTGAATGTCTCCGCTGTGGGAGACTCCACAACCTCTCTGGGCAGCCTGTTCCAGTGCTCTGCCACCCTCAAAGTAAAGACGTTCCTCCTCATATTAAGATGGAACTTCCTATGCTCAAGTTTGTGCCCATTACCTCTAGTCCTATCACTGGGCACCACTGAAGAAAGACTGTTCCCATCTACCTGGCACCCTCCCCTTAAGTATTTATAAGTATTGATAAGATCCCCCCTCAGTCGTCTTTTCTCCAGACTAAAAAGACCTGAGTGCCTAAGCCTTTCCTCATAAGAAAGATGCTCCAGTCCCCTAATCATCTTAGTAGCCCTTTGCTGGACCCACTCCAGCAGTTCCCTGTCCTTCTTGAACCGGAGAGCCCAGAACTGGACACAGTACTCCAGATGTGGCCTCACCAGGGCAGAGTAGAGGGGGAGGATGACCTCCCTCGACCTGCTGGCCACACTCTTCTTGATCCTGTGGACCTTTGATGTAGATTGAACGGTCTGTTGATTAAAATAGTTGTGAGTTTGATGGTAGTAGCAGGGCCGACAGGGACGCTGGGGAACTCCCCTCGGAAGCTGTTGGTAAATGAATGCTGGTGTGTCAGACTACGGTAGCTCGTTTGAAGCAATTAGCAGTTGGAAGAAGCAGAGTTAGGCTTCATTAGAGCAGCAGCTCTGGAAAATGGGTGTCACACTGCGTGGCTCTCCCGTTACCACTTCTCCTAGTGAAACTCACTGCTGAATGTTTTCGGTGAGGTGGAAGGTAGCGTTCAACCATTGCATTTGAGTCCCTCCCAAACGCAGGACTGCAGTGCCTTGGCTGGGGGGAAGCTGAGGCAGATGAGTGCGCTCCTGTGTGTGCCTGCGTGGGGTGATGTACCAGTGGTGGAGTTCAAGGCTCCGGTTTTGCCAAGAGCCCATTTTTTGTCTGATAAGCGAAAAAGCTGTTTGGAGTTTCCCCGAGTGGTGCATCAGGCACACACCGTACTAATATATTACATTTAGGAGCTATTTGCTTTTACATTCCCCTGCTATTTGAATAACAGAGTTTAGCTGGGTAGTCCCTGATCCTGCAAGCATGTAACTGGCAGCAAGAGGTACGTTTAGAAAGAAAATACAACCCTGGGACTTAATTCAGTGGTGCTCAGTCCCTGGTGCCGGCTTAGCTGAGTGTCACTTGAAACTTGCTCTTGGGTATTTCCTCTTTTTTTTTATTTACGTTAGGGAGAAGATAAATCTGTTCAGCAGCATCTGTGCATCACCACTGACATTTTAATTTTCAGTTAAAAGATTTTAATTAAAATCTGACATCATTTGGTGTGAAAAATGAGAGTGAATTGAAATTATACATGCAGACTGAACTAATGTCAATTTATGTATCAGTTTAAAGAACAGCTCTATGTGATTAATCCAAGCAGTGGCAGTGTATGCTGGAAGGGGCTCTGGCTGCTCCTTTTGTATAATTCTGCCATTATTCTACCAAGGTAATTATAAGGAGAGAAGTTTTGTGCTGGTTTTCCCAGTTTCTCTCTGCTGGAGTTCTTCCTCTTTGTTCTGCCTCTCTTTCCCCTTCTGGATGCTGCATAATCATCCTGGCAAGACATGATTGCTCTCTGGGCTTCAAGGAGACATTTGTGTGGGAGAAAATGCTCTTGAGATGGCTCAGAATGTACCAAGTTTTTTATAATTTTACAGGTTGCACTTGGAAAGGAGGTGGTGTAATCCCTTCCCGGCTCGGTCTTCAGTGTGTGTTGGTGCGTGATGTGCGCTCGCATAGCTGCACGCCTGTCCTCATGCCTGTGTGCTCATACCCACGTGTCCTGTCTCAAGCCACAGGATTTAATGCAGCTTTACTCTCAATTCCCTATGTTACTCACAAATGGAGTATAAACGCATTCAGGATGTGTATTTAAAATACATTTATCCGCCAAACATTGTCTGTCTCTCAGCTCAGGCTTAAATAGGAAAATGAGAAAATGTTTTCCAGGCTGTTTAGTCCCATTCTTCCCTGTAGCATAAACACCTGCATCTTGTAGACTAAGAGACATTTTCTGTCTCTGAAAATTCTCTTTAAACTATGGGCAGTGTGTCATTTTCTGTGTGAGGCTGTGCATATGGACTGCTTGTGAACCTGGTTTTGCTTTTGCATTGGACCAGCTCTGCACAAAACTCTGCTGAAATAAACATTTTTTTGTGTCATCACTGTTGAAGCATATAAAAAGGAAATGGCAGAGGCAGCAGGGCACGTCTGTGTATCTTTTCTGGTATTGCACGAACAAGAATGCTCAAATAAAAAAAAAGAAAAAACTATTACACTGAAACATTTAAGTACAAACCAGCATTTGGTATTATTCAAACTGAATCATTTTTACATCTTGCTTAATTACTGTGGACCTTATGGTCAAAGAATATGGTTTAGGTTAAGAGGTTTCAAGTCTGTTTCTCCTACCTGCCCTCAGATCATGTTTATGGTCAGAAATGAAAAGGATTATCTTCAGATACGTAGCCTCTTTTTTTCTGAAGATATCTCAAGCAGTGTAGTTGAAAAAGCATTTTCAGGAATGGTGTACAGTGTGTTTGCTACACTTGCAAAGAAACGCCTTGTTTTTACTAAGACAACTGTTTGACTTATTTTTATCGCATGCTGAAAGAATCCCATCATGAAGACACGATTCACGAAACATGTAGGTTTGATACAGAGTTCGAGTAATCTCTGAAAACTGAGGGGTGGTTTTGTGGCTCAATATAACAGCGTGTCAGCAGCATTCGTGGCTCCTCTGCCCTCTCCTTCCTGCATGACTGTGGGTGAGTCTCTGAGATCAGCAAAGCGCTAAAATATCATTTAAGTTTCACTGAATACAGTAGATCTGTGTTTAAACATTTCATTGACTCAGCAAGATCTGAGGATGTATCATCAGCTCTATGCTTTGTGCAAAGCAAACTGAACTTCTGCTTAAGTGAATGTTACTCTGGAATCACATCTGTTGCTTCAGTGTTGATATATAAGTACCTCTATCTCTATATGCAATGATATGTGACATCTGTACTTAAGCTTTTCAGAACTGGGATGCAAGGAAAACCTGCTTCATACCGTGTCTTGTATGTTCTCCTACTTGGATTTCAGAATTCAATTTCAAGCCCTGTGTTTTCAGGCAGCAGGAAAAGAGAAAACTCTCCAAGTTTAGCATTAAGGTATCCAGAATGAGAGTGCCACCAAAAGTAAGCTATAAACCCTGGGAGGTGACAGCCCAGCTCACTTAACACTCTAAAAATGTTCTACCCTTCAGTTCTTCACGGGTTTAGTTACTTCTCTTCTACTCCTTCTGATAGCCATGTTGACCCTGAAATCAAAGGTTATATTTAGACCCCTTCCAAATTTATCATTTGTAATTCAATATTTTGGCTAATTTCTGGATGGTGTGGTTTTCGTAGCTTCCTATGCTTTTCTAATATTGCATGTGAGTTTATTCTGGGGCATGTTGTTACAGATAGGAGAAAATTATGTTTTCTGTCAGGGTTTAGGAAGGAACTGGTGATTGGGGAGCACTGATGATGATTGACCACTTCACTTGGAGCACTTAGACCAGTGTTTGCATTTTCAGATACTGGCAAATGGTTGCAGGACGAAGCATTCATTTTTCATGAGGACAATAATGCCATTTCAATTTGTTGAGCTACAACAGTGTGCTTTGATCAATAGAGAACATTCAGCAATTACAGAGTATCTGACATGCCTCAATTTACCTAGTAGCTGAAGAACGCATTGACAGATAATTTAATTGGGTTTGGAAAATGAGTTAGAAATGTATTATTTTCCAAAGTACATAGTTAAAAAATGTTGGCCACTTTAATGCATACAGAGAGTTGATTATTTTTCTTCTCTCAGTTAATAATGATCCCAGCTGAAAACATTGTCTGGAAAAGAACCTTTAATTCATTTTCTTCATGTATAGGCAGAAGGAGGAAAATACCTTCCATAAGCTTCAATATTGATTCAAAATTGGAAAACAGCAGAGGCAAACCCCACTGAAATTAATGAGCTTACTGTCTATGGTAGTTATAATAGATTTTATTTTTTTTAAATCTACCTGTAAATTATCTGGTGCTACTACAGTGTTTTGTACTGTTCTCCTGACTCCAAATATACCTTAAAAGAATGTAACCAGAAAATATGGTATAATCGCTTTCTGTGAACTAAAAGAATTTAATCTTATTCAGGTTAATAATAGCATTAGGGCATTCATATTTTACTGCTGCCCTCCTTGCTGAACTACAAGACTGAAACATGTGCGTACCATTCAGTATATACAAAGACATTTTTCAGACCGTTTTCTGTTTTCTCTATACTTTTGCTTTAAGAAGCATGATGATAGTATTAGAAACTGCATTGAAAAACAATGTATGTTGTATGGAATAAGTAGAGCTGTTGTGCAATTACATAAGGTAGTTCAGATGAAAGAGTCACTATGTTCTGCATCTGAGAGAGGAGACTTAATTAAGACAGACAAATTCTCCTGGGTACAACAAAGCAGTTCTCTGGATACAGCCCTGATTATACTGTAGTTCTTTTAAATGCATTACCAAAGTCTTCATTATTATAATTAAACAGATATAAAATAAGTCTGCCCTTCATTGCATAAAGCTTTGCTTTAGGGTTAAGACTGGAAATTTCATTAAGAGCTTTGAAATTGAAAGCTGACAGGCAAAGCAAATGCATTCTATAATTTTCAGAAAACTATATAATTTTTTAATTATTGTCCTTTTTAGTCTTCCATTAGAAGACAGACACATTTAAAAAATAGCAAAATGGCATATTTACAGCAATATGATTTTCCTGCGGCCACCATCTAGAAAAAAAAGTACAGTGTCATCTGTAAAAACGGAGCTCAAAAGTTGGCTTCTCCCAAGTATGCTGGATTTGGAGCCATCCAACCTGAGAATGAGTGTGTGTCCCCTGCTCCCCTGGGCGAGGGGCGCTCGCTGCTGCCGGCTCCCTGCTGCCAGGACACTTCCTTGCCCACCCCTGGTCTCTTTTTCCAAAGAGTTACCGAGTCCTGCAGCTAAATGAACGTGTATTCTTGTACCCTTTAGGTACCTTGAAGCAACCCCTTGGGGAGTGTTTGTTGTTCATATGCCCACCTAAAGGAACTGAAGAAAAATAACAAGAAAGATGAAAAGACGGAGCTAATGCTTTTAGAGCAAGAAAAATGCTTTTCCTTACAATTTATCTTTTCACCATATTTGATTATCTAAAAACTTCACCAACAAACTCAGAATCTGTGTTTCCCTGGTGGGAGGCATTAGCTCTAGAAGTCTTGAAAAGCCAGAGCACTGATGTTTAAAAAGGGCTTGAGGCGATGTTGGATGAACAAATGCACAGGCACACCTCTTCTATGCTGAATAGGGTATTAACAAATGAACAGTGTGACCGTGGGGACTAAATGTGTGTGTAAGTGTTAGTAAGATTAAAGCTTAAAACGAGCAACTGCTGAATCGCAGTTATTGCAAATCGTAATCTATTTTAAAGGGCTCATTGAATGGACTTTTGAGTTCTGAGCTGACTTTTGTCCATGGAAAAGTGGTTCCCAGTGGTTAGCGGCAATTTCCTGTGAATACCTTTTCTTCAGGGTTTTTATGCTTCTTGTAAATAGCTTCCATCTTTGTCGCGACTCTAGTAATATAGAAAGTGTCGTGTTTGCTCGGCAGGCATGGCTTTTGCTTCATTCTCTGCAGCATAATTTTAAGTCATGCATTCTGTCCCAGCTTTAGAGCCATAGCTCACTTATGCCACACTCCTGCCGTCATTTGTGCACACTTGCAAGATTAAACATTGCCAGTATTTAACAGATGTCTTTCAGGTCCTTCTCAAATTGCTTTGGAGAGCGTGCCTGTTGGTGTTAATGACCACCGTGCAAGGCGATTAAGGGAAGTTTGCTGTTTAGCGATGGTGCCTGTGTTTTTCTGTCCTCAAGAAGGCAAATACAAAGCTTGGACATCCCAAACCAAAAAGCTTCCCAAAACTGCTGGCCCAGCTGCTGTCATCCCTGCTGCTAAATGCCCCCTTTCCTGCCATGCATATCAACCCCAGTCAAGGGATGCTTCTGTGGCCATCCCTGGGCTCCCGCGGTGCACACCACATAGCTGTGCAGGCCTTGTGTATGAATTGGCAGTGTTTGTCCTCAGTGTGACCGAAGTCTAGTGGTGACAGCATCCACTCAGAGAAGGTGAGCCTCCGCAGTGGGGGCTGTGAGGAGCAGGGGCTCAGTGCCCCCATGTCCCCAGGGGAGCATGGCGGCTGCTGCAGTGGGGACCCGTCCTTACTCTGTGTGTGCCACAGTGCCTATTTTGCACTTCCAGACATGTGGCACAGCTTCACCAGGAGGGAATTAAAGACCTGTCCTTACAGAGTGCGTCAAAGGTCATCAATTAGGCCTTGCTTTCAGGAGCTTATGTGCTCTTGGGCAGAAGTAAAGCCAACTTTCCTGCAGCCTGGGTGCCAGCCATGAAGTACTTGCAAGAAAGGTTTTGCTGTCACTTCAGTCTTTAGATGGAGGGGATGACCCTTCGTTTGTCTTTGAAAAACATATTTAGACATCGGACATGTATGAAGTTAGGCTCTGATTCCGAGTGGAAGATTTCTCCTTGTACCCATAGGAATAGAGCAAACACCTTAAGAAAAGTTGGTGTTTAATTCATATCCCGGCATTTCTCTTCAGGTATGTTAAGGAGTTCCTGCCAAGCACCCTCGCTTTTGTGATTCCCCTTCTAATGTGCTCAGCTCTCCCCAGGTGCTGCAGGGAGGGATCAGCCATCTGGCACAGATGTGAGTCTTTCCAGCAGCTGGAGAGATGCTGCAGTGCTCCGGGACAAAACCTGGGTTACCTTCATGCATCTTGCCACAATAGGTGACCTCCTGTTTAATAAAACCTCCTGTTTAACACAATAACTTCTGCAATATTGAGCTGAATGTGTTAAGCAGAGTAGTGCAGTTGTTTGGCTGAAAGCCTTGAAGGGTTTATACATGGAACCAGAGGCAACAGCCTGGTGCTCGCCAGTGGCAGCAGCTCAGCTGGTAGTGCAGGACAGAGGGATGGTGGTCCATCCCCTCACAGGGCATCGTGGCGCAATGCTGGGAGTGATGGAGACCCTAGCAGAGACTTCCTTGTCTCTGAAGGTACTGAGATTTGTGCTTCAGAAATATTTTTGAGTCTTATGGAAATCACGAGTCCAAATCCAGAGCAGACAGTGTTTGCTAAGGGATCTGCCTGGGGTCGTGAGCAGAACTAGATGCCAGAGGGATTCCCACTTTTCTGGTAGCAGACCCAACGTTTTTTTCTTGCTCAACATTTTCTAAACATTGCAAGTGTACAAAACAATTGGAGATTTGAGGTGTTATTTTCATCTCATAAAGTACTCAGTTGTGTTGCAGTTACAGTATAATTGTACTGTAGTTAGATTTTTTTTTTAATACCCCTACTGCCACTAATTCATAATGTTTAAATATTAGCTGGATGGAAGCAATTACACCAGGTTGGTGATATACTTAAACAGTAAAAATACATGTGCTGTGTGAAACCCAAGGGACTATAATATTCGGGCATATAGCTAATTTACTTGTGAGAAAAAGGAATTATAATTATTTAGCAAAATATATGACCAGAATAAAATTACATTACAATTGCAGTCCTGTATTTATTTTTTTAAAAAAAGAACAATTTTTCTTTCCCTAAGGCTTGAGTTCCTGGAAGTAGGCGAGTTCTGCCCTTGAAGGTGGATAGTTTTGAAGAAATGTGATAAAAATTGTAACACATCACCACAGCAAATCATTTATTCTTTAAATAAATTGACTGTTTATGATGCTGCAGTTTGGTGTGAAGGCTTATCAAAGCGCTTGTAACCTGCATCATTTACTCCTGATTTTGATGAGTAATGCAAACATTCAGTGTCTGTATTGGTAATAATTTGGAATACGCCTACTTATTAGATTCACATAATACAATTTAATGAGGCTACCACAGCTGTCTCTTGAGTACTTATTTCCTTTGTATTATTGGGGAAAGCTGTGTTTTGCTTTTAAGGGAGACATTTAATTTGTTATGCTGTCGCTAAGTAGACCATTGAAATCATTGTTTCACTTGTATGTCGGTTTTAGCCCTGTCAACTCCTCCATCAGCGTAGTGGCATGTTTCACGGGTTGAAGCAGTCTCCTCTTATAACCGCAGGCGTAATTTATACCTACAGTAACCTAGCTTTTCAGCCTAAGGATGTTGACGGTGAATATATTGTATGCACTGTGCACGTAGTTGAGAAACTAAAAAACTGTAGATGGGAATAAAATACTTCAGAAATTTGTGCATGTGTTTATACATACAGACACGCCTCGATGCCCATATGTATGCTTTGTAGAGGAGGAATCAGAATGTTTTCCCTAGACCTGGTTTTGTGATGAAGCATGTTGACAAGGGATAGTAAAGCACAAACAGGACAACTCGAGTCCATGGGTGTCCCACATGTGCAATGAGGTGGACCGCACACCCACCCACCCACACTGGGCAAGCCGGGGAGCTCTGGGGCTGCCGCAGGGATCTGTCTCGTGGGTTCCCGTGGAGGTGGTGCCTGTACCCTCGCAGAGAGCCTGCACACCAGCTGTACAAACTCCTACACCTCAAGGACGCTTTCCTAAATTGATAACCAGTTTCCTCGGAGGAGCTAATGCATTAGTCGGGTACGCTGAAAGTTGCTTTTCTCTCTCACAGAAAGCTGGGGCCTTTAGACAGCACAGTTGAGGCAAAATTTCACCCTCAAGTGCATTATAGACAGCTAAAACAAGGCTGCTAGCTTGCCCACATAGTTCATATTTGGCCTTATGTATTCGATCTCAACCTATTTAATAATTTAATTATGAATGACAATCAGAATTTAAAAAAATATTACCATTAAAACAGTTTGATTACCTTATTCTGTTGAGTTTTGGAACTTCATTGCTAAATTTAAGGATTGGGGCTGATCTGAATCAGCATAAATGTGATTAATGAAGAAATAATTTAAGTTGATTAAAAAGGGCTTAAAATAATGTGATTAGACTATGGAGATTTGGGTGGCTTATTGGATTACACATTTTATTCCTGGAGGATTGTTGTAAGATTCAGAATGAAATTAAATTGGTCATCCTATTTTGGGCTCCCATTGCCTCAGAATCTCCAGTGCCATGATACCAGGCAGCATAGTCACGTTCAACGGTTTTCCCTGGAAAAACACGGGATTGAATTTTTGAGCTAATACCTAAATAACCAGGCCAGAAGATACCACTGAAATCTGGTCTGCTCTCCATTATATAGGACTTAAATGAAATCGTGTTTGATCTCATGTGACATCCTTTTGGAAGGAATCTGGTGCTGATGAATGCATTTTTAGTGATGGGGACTCTCCTGCTGTCCTTGGGAGTTGTGACCTTCATCAGCTATCCTTGCTGTGGGTTTTGGGGTGTTTTTTTTTTTGCTGGGTTTTGGTTTTTGGGTTTTTTTTAAGTCTTAGTTTTCCTTTGAATCTGTCAGCTTCGAGGTATTGAAAGGATGTATCCCATGACGGTACTGATCTTTATGTAATCATCTATAATCTGTGACAATGTCCGTCTACAATTTCTTTCTACAATGTCCGTCTTAATTTGAAGGACTTCTTAAAATACATTGATTCACTATTTAATTAAACTACTGAGTTGGAACCATTACATTCTGAATAAAAGTACCCAGATGTGCCTTTATTTTAGGGCATAAGAAGTATCCTTTAAAGTTATTCCTTATATTAATTTGGACTTCTGCAATTGCTTGTGACCAGACAAATACCCGTATTGAACTAAAAGAATCTGGAATCTCTTACTCTAATGAGTTTTCAAAAATCTTCCTGATTCTTGGGGCATTTGTGAATTCTCTTCAGTTTTCCAGGTAATTTCTAAACTGAGGGTATCACACGATGGACAAGTACAAAGCTATTAGAACTTCTCTATCCCTAACAGATATTATTTTTATACAAGCAAGTATACCATTGCAATCTTTTTGTTACATTCTGTGCTGATCATCTGTGATGATGAGTGTTTTTTCTAAAAATTGTTTCCTGGATCACAGTCCTGTAAATAAGGCCTGCCCCTTGTGTTTCTAGATTTATGACCTCACATTTTGGTTCTTATTTTATGCATTGCTTGTCAAGCAGTCTTTTGACTTTTGATCACTAAGCCATATTCTTTGCTATTCATAGCTGTTCAAATCTTGGCTTTGTATCATCTCCAGACTCCATGTATATTGATTTTATGCTTTCTTCCAGGTCACTCTAAAAATGCTTAATAGCATTGGGCTAAGAACAGATCCCATTTGAAGCATATCTACATGATGAGTGT
This sequence comes from Pluvialis apricaria, assembly GCA_017639485.1. Classification (NCBI taxonomy): domain Eukaryota; kingdom Metazoa; phylum Chordata; class Aves; order Charadriiformes; family Charadriidae; genus Pluvialis; species Pluvialis apricaria. The sequence continues at coordinate 49,792,739 of CM030011.1, forward strand.
TTCACATTTACTGTTGCATTTGAGACACATCATTTATCTCGTGTTTGATCCATTTAATGTATCCTGAGTTTATTTTTATTGCTATATCTTCTTAATCAAAATGTCATTCAGTACCAAGTCAAATGCGTTGCAGAAACCGTAATATATTACAGAGTCTAAGTATATTACAATGACTTTATTATGTGTATCAACCAAACTTTTAATCTCATGAAAGAGATATCAGGTTAGTCTGACAAGCCCTGTTTTCCCTGATGTTGGAAATAGTTAATGCTAATCATATTTTTATTCTTTCTTAATCAAATCGTTATTCAGCTTTTCCATTATTTTGACAATGAAAACTATCCACTCACAGGTATGCTGCAAATCTGACATTCAGAGGTGTAATGAAGGGGAGTACCAGTGAACCAAGTTCTTCCTTAGCCAGATCTTTTAAACTCATCTGGCTTTTCCTCCTGAGTTACTACTGGAACTCTTTTACTGTCATTTAGTGAATAAATGCTCCTTTGTACTATTAACAACACCAGTGTTCCCGATCAGTGATGGACTCTGGGTGGGATTCAGCCTCTTCCTGATATTTTCAAATGAACTGTCTGGACCTTCTCTGCCATAATTGCCACCTGCACCAAACCCTTCTGCTTGTATCAACTCCTGTTGCTGTTTCCTTCTCAGTCTGTTTTCTACATTTAATAATTTCCTAATTTTCTTTATTTTCCTTTATAACCCACACCAATGACTTCTCTTATTTTCAGTTTGTAATGCATTGCTTTCTTTTGGCTGTTTTTCTTTCCTGGTTACGAGACATTTTTAACCAGCATAACCTTCTTTCTGTCTTGTCTGGCTCAGGTAGTGTATTCCATTGATTGACTTAAAGTTTAGATGATTTACCTACAGGTCATCCTCTTCTGTCAGGTTTTAAGGAGGACTTCTCACAGATGCAGTGAAGGTCTCTTTAAAGTAAAAAAAAATAATATCTTTCAAGTCAGATTCTTGCAATTTCCTCTGAGCGAAAGTCCTGAATTTTAGTTGTTTGTTGGTTTTGGTTTTCCTCTGAACAAGGGATGCGGAGAAGGTCTTGCTCTGATTTAATGCCTGTGTCTGAATAACTAATTTCTTCAAAATACTTAAAGCATATGTTGTTTTGAAGAGAAGCAGAAATAAACAAAATCATTGCAGGTAAAAGCCCACAGGAAGGTGTGTGCATAGTGTGTTGTGTTCACATCTGGATTTTTGCATCACGGGATGTAGTACACGATGCTGTTCTCTCAGGCGTCCAGGTGACGTGGAAATAAAAAGCCTGTCTTCTATAGTTTCAAAGGGTTCAAGCCCTATAGGTTCTTTCTGGTTTGACTGCTAGCACTCTCCGAGTCCTGTGGATTGCTGGCTTTACTGCCACAGTTTAATCTGCCTGTGTCTCTAACCAGGGGCTCCCGGGAGTGCAGACTGTGCAATCACACTGGGACTCGGGCACTATATGAGGAAGGTGGCTACGACGGTATGCACAGCAAGCTGTGCCTTCCCTGCTAGCAGGACCGTGGGTGAGGACCCTGAAGCTGGGTCAGGTATCTCTGTGTTAGCTTGCAGGTGTAGGTGTGACTGCGCCCACCCCTGTGCTAATGTTCAGAGCAGCTTCTAAATCTTGTTTCAACTAGGGACAGTGGGAAGTTACTCTGGTCTCTGTGTTTTGGAAGGACATTGTGGCAGTGTCCTCTGTGCTCGCTGCAGAGCTGTCATATCTCTGACCAGCAAAAGAGATGAACATTAACGCTGTGCTGAGATATGCAGACATTGTGGAGCTCGTTTTCCTATTCCCCGGGGCCACGGCAGTCCTTATGTCAGGGTAATGCTGTAACTCTCGGTGAGCCTGCACAGTGTTTGCTAGCAATATTTTAGAGTCCTCCAGGTCACGGAGCTCAGAGCTGTTGGGAAGATGCTGAAATGCCGGATCTTTGGTGCTTCCCTGCTTTTGATCTTGGATCTTCTTCATTGTTTCTGCTGCAGGTTCAGGCTGGTTACATGCCCTGTGCTCTTGTAATGCCTTGGCTTCATGTCTGTATGAAGAGTGGATGTGTATTTTTTAAATGCAAGGGCTGTGTATTTCAAAATAAAGTGTTTATTATGCCTGCAGAAAGAATAACCCAGCTGCTTGTTTAGGTTACACGGGTGCACTAGTGAATGGGATTCATGACCCTTACAATGCAGCCCCACAGATCTGTCACCAGAATAAATGTCACTAAATTTTAGGGAACATTTCCATTCTCAGTTTTACAAATACACCTCAGATGAAGGGCTCCCTCTCCACTGGGCCTTTTTAAATGACGTGGCCTCAGTGGTGGCGAGGAGCATGGCTTCCCGTCTGTCCCTTCTGTGGGGTGTCTGGCCATTTTCTTCACATGTAGTGCTTTCTACCATGATGCAGGTTTTGGTCAGTACAAGGCCCCATCGCTGCAGTCACCTCTGTAAACCTGAAATCAATCCAGAAGTAGGTATAAACGGAGGAAGTACCTGTTGCCTGAACTCCACCGCTATTCTTGGTGCTGGCTTACATCCAGATTAGATTTAAGGCACAGAAACACTCTCTTTTGCTGTGCCACCTAGTAAGAATGGTGATCAGCTCAAATACTCAAAATGGGTGCTTAATAAGGACCTCTGGTTTGGTTATTCATCTCTCCTCCCCAGTCAGAGACCTCACTGATCTATTGGACTCTGGTACAGACTACTTATCAGCAGATGTGGTCTCTTTGCATGGAGGGAGGAGCTCTGTAAGACAGGTCTGTGGTTGCTATAATGTTAGCTGCTTTAAGTAGACACTCCTTTTAATTCTTGCCTCAGATGCATTCAAAGGAGAATCTGTAGAAGAACGAGGGTTTGTATGATGGAGCTCTCCTGGGAGTGCTGCAGCCAAGATCTCATTTTCCCAGGGCTTGCTGCTACTGCTTCTGCTTGAAGACAGAAAGTGTCTTTCTGTCTTTCTCAGGTTTATATTCCCTTAGAGCATGGGGATAAATTCAATCCATGTTCAAGGTGCCCTTGGAGACTCATAAGCATTACAGTCTGCCAGCAACCCAAGTGCTTGAAAATAACAGAGTAGCTGGGAATGGCAGTGGTTGGAGACGTTATGTTCAGTGGGTTGTGTAAGTGCCTTCCAAACTAAAAGCCTCCTCCCAACTGAAGTAGATCTGGCACTTGCGGTGTCGTAAGTGAAAGTTTTGTTCCACAGGGAGAATGAAGAGGATCCATGGAAGATCTTCTGCATCAGATGGGATCTTCCATAGGGTTATATAGAGGCATCGTGTGTATGTATTGAAGTGTCATATAGGAATTTATTTCTTACTGTAGATTGTTGCTTAATACATAAAGGGGATAGGTACTTGCACCTTTATTTAAGGGATGTCCTTGTGGAAACCAGTTGGATGATGAAATGTAAAGAGAGAACTTCAGGAACAATTATGGTAGAAGGAGTGGTGAAGTGGTAGCCTCATTACAGGCATTGAGTGGTTATTCATATTCTTGTGCTCTTGGAAGCTTCTTGACTTTGACTTCATGGCCCTAATTATAAAAACAAGTTGAAATAGCAACTTCGGTGTTGTACCATGCCAGAAAATGAACCCTTCTTGCATTGCATGGATTTTATTTCCAAAAAGTGTTTCCAGATGGAGTTTTTATGTGCTGCCGCTTTTTTCTTTTGCTCTCATTTGTCATTTAAACAGCAAAGGTAAATTTTCTTCGAGGTAAAATTGAATAAATTTGGCAATGCTAGGGTTTTAAAAAAGGCAAGAAAAGAAGATAAAAATAGCAAACACACAACAAAGCATTCCTTGAACAGCAAATCATTTCGGTTCAGATGTTTTTCTCAAAGATCTCCTCCAGACGTTCTTCTTTATCTCCAGCCTACAGCCCAGTATTCGAAAGGGAATTTTAGTAATGGAGGGAAAGAGGAAAGCAGACAAGCCATTATAATCTTGCCTCCTGTTGAACTTCTCCAGTGGGGACTATTCAGCATCGCAGAATAGTTAAGCTATTGTCTTCACTCTGTTTTCCTGCCCTTGGGCTGCCCATTTTGCAGGGTGACATTTCCTCCCCTTTTGATGAGAAGCTCCCTGTAAAGTCATTATTGTGTGTCTTGGTGACAGTCCTCTATCCGCACCCAGTGTCTGGGTAATCCTGGGGAGTTCAGAAAAGCCCACTGTAAATGCTTATATTACTATTCCCCGTGACACTTTTCTTTGCCCTGCGTCTGAGATCCCTTAGTCATTGCTTTCTCATGAATGACAATTGTCGTTAGGCTTCTGCGTGGAGCTTGAGCTCAAGTTATACCGCTAGTTAGTGACAACTAGCTGGATTGTCAGACATGCCGGCGTGACTATTTTGGTACTTGGAAAATTGTTGGACACTGCGTTCTGAAGCTATTTCTCATGTATCTGTCCATGTTGTATTTTTGGTCTGCCTTAAATTTTCTGTTTATTCCATTACGTGTGTATCTCAGCCTTTAAGAGCGCATGTGTCAAACTTTGGATCCTGTCTTTATTCCGCATGTGCTCAAATCCCTGAATTAGCAGGAATTTTGCCTTGAAGAGGCTACCGAGGTTGATCCCGCAGCATTAACATCTGCTCTCGCAATCTGTTGAGCTGTGCAGTTAGCCCAAGTGTGACTGGCAGCGTCCCTGCGGCTGCCCGTGCCAGTGATGAGGTGGTTTGGTTGTTCAGCCTCTCTGCAAAGGTGCTCTGTGCCATGAGTTGTCAGCATTGGAGAAGGTAACCTTATCTTTGTTGTCCTGTGAGTCACCACAGTGGATATCTGATACTTAAATCCTAAAGGCCTTGCCAAGAAAGATTAGAAGGAGTTCAGCTCATTAATTTGTTGTGATAGCAGAGGCTGTGAGGAGAACCAATAAAATCTGCAAAATGGGCAGTCCTGGGATCCTCTCTGAGAATGGCCAGAACGTGTTTGAGATTCACAGAAGAAATCTTTGAGTCCCAGTAATGAATACCAGTTTCCAATGATCATTCCTACCTGTAGTAACCATGTACTGGTACTGTGGGTTCAAGCTTTCAGTTGCATCTCTGATCAGATGGGCTAAGCCTCACACACGCATGAGATCTAATTGTAGCCTTGGCCCCAATATTAGCTTTCTGTGTTCTCTTGGATAGTTTATATAAACCTTCCCTGCTCTGACTGACTTCATTACAGAAAAATTGCAGCATCATTTGTCAACCCGCTACATGGTGCTTTAAGTGCCCTTAGTGACTCACTGACTTCTTTGTTTAATGCTTAAAGGTACGTTTTCCCACCACAAGTACTGTAAAGCTTTAAGGTTTTTGGGGACTGGGATTCTGTCTGTGTATAACTGAAATATCTGGAAGAATCCCCAAAAACCTCACCCTGTAGAGCTGATTAGTTTCTCCTGGAAAAAAATAATCAGGTAATCAGTTGGCCAAGTGGATCATGTGGAGTTTCCAGAGTAGATAGCTTTTAGGATGCACCGTTTATCACAATCTATTTGTGAGGACAGACTAAGCTGTCTGTTATTGATTTCTTAGTGTTAGGTTCATGGGAAATAGCAAAGATCAGAATAAAGCTTCTCTTTCAGCAATGGTGATACTCAATGGTGAAAATGTGAATTGTTTTTTGGGGAAATGGCTCTTAACCGCACTTAACAAGTTTAGCTCTCAGCATCATTACTGAATTTCACATCCTTTCACAGAAGCCCTGCAGCTTTTTAAGGGCTTTTGGTGCCTTCAGGTAAGAGATGCCTTTTGCCCTTCTCATCTTCCTTAGCAGAATCCTGGAAGGCTGTCGATGCTTTAGAGGCCCTTCAGGTAACTTAATTTCAGACAAATAATAATTCATGAGCTTGACTTCTGTGTGCAGGGTTGCTATAAAGCTCTTACTACTGCCTTGCTTCTTAACTGCAGCTCAAAAATTTATGTCCTATAGTTTTGACAAAGGGGGTGGGATGAGGTGGAGAGCATGTTTCTTCATATTTTTTTAATCCCACATATTTATTTCTCTTAGCTCTTTGATTTAAACAGCAGAAGATTGAGTGGTCAAAGGTCAGGGTGGATGGGGTGGAGTTTTCCCACAACTGCTGATGGCTTACTGATCCCACTGTTTACATATCCAGTCCCTCTGACGAGGATGATGTGTTCAACAGGAGAGCTTCTACTATTTTGGGAGTGTGCTTAGACTGGAGCTCCGAATCCCTCCTTCAGAAACCTTTAAAAAACAGTTGTTTGTGATGTTAGGATGCAGTCAGGCCAGCACTCAGAAATGTCTCCTTGATGTTAACTGATTTCAGAGCAACTGTGTGTACGCTGAAAATTAAGCACATGTTGAAGTGGTCTTGTGACCAAGGTCTTCAGGTATTTTTGCATAATGGATATTATGCAGGGTCAGGAGCAGGAGGTGGAGTCAGCCAGTTAGGTCACCTTACAGGGGATGTCCATAGAACCGAAGGAACCTACAGTTGGAGTCACGTTGAAAGAAGTGTCTTGCCTTGGAAAGCACAAGGTTTCCCATATAAGTAGGGATTTTCTTTTTCTTATGTGCACACTGCATGCAAACTGGTTGTGTTTGCTTCCAATAACAGTGTTTTGTATAGAGCTAGGTTATCTCTGGTAGAGAAGATCTTACGGTGGAGAATCTACAAGTTAGTTGCTTGTTTTCACACTGATGTAGATTTCTTTTCTTGGCAAATGTCATCCTTTCCTTTCCTTCTTTTATTGCCGCAACAAATTGAGTGTCATCAGTAGATGTGACGGAGGATAAAGGGCAATCCTAGGCCACTTACTGTGTGGTAATATCAATTTTGATGGACTTAGCATCTTGGAGAAAGATAGACTTTTCACCTCCAAGATTCAGGGGTACATCTCATTGTGCTTTGGTTAGTGAAGGGGAGCAAGTGCTCTTGTGTGGGTGAATACTGTAGAAGGTTTTTTTGATAATTTGCAGTGTGAATGTTTTTGGCAGGTAGCACAAGAGAGCAGGTTTGCTATTTTTTCACGTAAGATATTGGCAGCTTTTAGTTTGCCAGGTGGCGGTACTTGTTCCTGTTTGTAGTCTCCAGTGAAAGGTAAAACAAAGTAGGAATTTAGCCACTGGAGGCACTGCAGCACAGAACTATTCTTAGCTGGATGTCTTGTCTTAGAAGAGCAATGTGTTGAAATTGGATAATGGTAGAGACTTATAGAAGGACAACAGCTAAACTAAAATTAGGAACCTAAGTCTGAACTCAGTTGAACTAAGCTCAGCATAAGATCAGTGGGGAGACAAAGTGCATCCAAATCTTCTCCAGACTCTGATGTGAGCGAAGCACAGTGGAGGGAGGACACTCCAGACTCTGATGTGAGTGGAGCCCAGCGGAGGGAAGAAAACACTCCTCTGCTCCCCAGGGTGATCCCTTGGACCTGGAGGTGTGTAGCTTGGCTAAACCATGGTGTCAGGATCTGGATATGCTTGTCCAAGCATTGTGAATGTGGTAGAACAAAGGTGACTGCCTGGCTTGTCAGGTGGAGGAGACAGCATTTGAGCTTACAGAAACACATTTTGGGTTTTTGCAACACTGGAATAAATAACTTCTTGATAATTATGAATGAAAACTATCTCATTAAATCTAAATTAGCAGCTCTTGCTTTGAAAGAGTATGTTCCTATTCTGTAGAGACCAAGAGGGGAATAGCTGATGCAGTAATAAGCTCTGTTAGCAATTGCAGTTTTGCAGGGTTTGTGTGTATTATGGAGTAGATCAGGGAGATTGTTAGTATCAGTTAAAATAATCCTATCAATGTCAATAATACTCAAATCTTGTTAATTTTAGGCAATTAGTCTGTAAATTAGACTTGAATTCTATTCAATTCATTAAAAGAGATGGGGAAGTCCTACTCAGAGATGAAGAACTGCTGTTGTACAATTCTGATGTTCCTTACATACCATCAAGTAGGAAACCAGAAGTGTCCATCAAAAATAAAATCAGGGAAAGAGGACACACAGAATAATCTAATTCCCTCCAAATCCCTGAGAGGTTAAGACTGAATGTCAAAAGGCAACTTTTGTTGATTCTTCACAAGGCAAATTAGTTTTTTTTCCCACCTTAATACCCGAAAAATTGCTGATTAATTCTGTGGCTTATTTTCATCAAAAAGCACGGGTATCTTGGAAGTAAAAAGAAATTATTTTTATTTTTCTGCATTAACAAAAAGAATTACATAATAATTCCCGCCTTTCTACCAAAGACAAAATGGCAGACCTATAGCTAAATCAGTTATGCTGCTCAGATGAGTTTTCCAGGTCTGGCCCTGAGGAACTACTCTCCGTCAAGGAATGAATCACGCAGATTCAAAGGCCATTAATACATCTTCCTGTATGAGAAAAATAATCTTAATTAATCATCAATCTTAGATCTGAACATTGCTCCTGTAAACCTGAAGAAATAAGAAAGAAAAGGCTCTTCTAGAACCCGCGGGGTAATCGGCTGCATTCGTTTATATTCATTAGCATCTATTGCTTGAAGATTTTCATGGCCATAGCTGTGTATTAAAACGCAGTATATTAATGCAGGAACAGAATATTTTAGCAGAAAACTGTAATTAAAAAAGTAGCTGACCCAAGGCACTCGCTTCATTGACTTTCTTTCTGATTTTTAAGACCAATTCTCATAATAAGTAGTACAATAAATGGCTAGAGTAAATTTTCTTGTCAGTAGAAGTCGCTGTATCAGTTTAATGAGAAATCTTCAGCATAAGAAGCCTAGAGATTCTGATTTTGTTCACAGCGCATCCAGAGATCAGCCTTTAAATCCAGTTGTTGGGGGGCTGGAGTTTTGGAAGTATTTCGGATACTATTGAATGAAGTGAGTGAATGGCAATAGCGATTTTGTAGAAACATTTATACTGACTAATTTGCTGAAAGTATCTGTACAAACATGCAAACAATGCATGGAGATGTTCTGACAAGCACGAAGACTGATGCTTTGTGGCTGGGAGAGCTATGCGGGGTCCTGCTTGGGCACGGACCATGCGAAGCAGCAAAAGGACAGTGATGGGTAGATGGAAGGCACTGCTAGAGCAGGGCTTGCATTTAGGATGTGGAGTATGACTTGAGGAAGGGTGAATGACGCAGCAGATAAATGGGTGCTGCAGGGAACCAGCTCCTGGGGTAGGGGAGGGTAGTCCAGGCTGCAAAGGGTTTGGGCGTCAGGGTTTTGGTGTCTCAAAGCACATCCCCTGGGGCTGCTGGGAAGCTGGTCCCTGCTACAACTCTCATGGCTGGACCTGAGATGCTATACCCAGCATCAACATTTCCTCACCTTGGGACTCCTCTCCTACTTGAAATCCAGGCAGCAAAAGTCCCTTCAACAGCAGAAGGCAGAGAACTGGGAAAGTATTGCTGGTGGCCAGGGAAATAGGAGGGAAAGCAATTTTAACAAGCGTTTCACTATTAATTACAGCCTTGAATGATGTTTTACAAATATTTTTGGTAGCTGTTGGTTAGTTTATATACTAATAGAGTAGATGGAAATCATGCAGCGAAAAAAAAAAGAATGATTTGCAATTTATAATTACTGTGAAATGTTTTGAATTGATAATATGTGGGAAAAGATTTAAATTTTAGTTGCTGCACTAAAATTACAGAAAGCTTTGCGGGCAGCTGGGTTTACATCCAGCAGCAAGTAGGTAGTTGATACTGAGAAGACTGTCACATGTGTCTGGCTACGTATTTTCTCAAGAGGAGTTAACATGTATGCCCTAAAGAAAAAGGCTTTGTTTTTTTTGCCTGGTTGTCCATTTTCCCACAACGTTTTGTGCTCCTGGTACACAGAAATGACTAGAATAGCTACTTTTCAAAGCAAATGGAGAGACAAGAGAGTGTGAAGTAGATTAGGGCTGAGCAGAGGGGTACATGGGACTCCCACGAGAGCAGCCATGAGACCCATGCGGTTGTGCATGCAGCATAAGCTTCTCAGCCTAGTGACAATGTCCTTTGGCAAAGGACATTAAAACATACAAATAAGAAACCCCAGACTCTCCTGGGTGTGTATCTCAGGGGTCTGACTCATGGCTGTTGTTTGGTTTTGTTTTAGTTTTGTTTGAGGTGTCCAAGGTTGCAGAAAAGAGACAGAATTGAGGCAGGATGCTCATCTGCTGAGCACCAAGCTGTCACGTGCGCCCCACAGGCATGCTTGACCCATCGCAGGCTCTCCTCCTACCACTGCTTTGGGGACTTCTTCCCCTTCTCCTCCCACAACAGCTTAGACTCTTTTCTCATGCCTTTTCCCAAAGTTCCTCCTTTATTCAGGGTATCTCTTAAATCCTGGTGAGATCCAGCCCTCTTTTGATTATGCAGACCTTAACCAGGTGCTGAAGCTTCCCATGAAACCCCTCTTCCCATACATATCTGTCTTGAAGATGTATGTGACACAACCAGATACCACCTCCTCATAACTGTATTGAGTTGCTGAGATCTGGAAGGCAGTTTAGTAGCTCCAAACGTCACTTGTGAAAACTTGATATTTCTAATGCTGCAATCAATCAAGTCGCTGTATGGCTCAGTATATTTTATAGCTCAGTAGGGAACTGAACTGTGGGAAGGGGTAAGATGTTGTGTTTTGAGGTTCAGAAGAACATGAATTGTCTTTACATAAACAGATCTTCTCTATTATTTATGTACTTGTGGAGTGGCCAAAGAAAACTTACTCATTCTTTTTTTTTATTATTTTATGTAATTATTCCACAGGATCCTTCAAACCAAAAATGTGGAAGAAAGAAAACAGTGTCCTTCAGCAGCATGCCATCAGAGAAGAAAATAAGCAGCGCCAGCGACTGTATCAGCTTTATGCAGGCTGGGTGTGAATTGAAGAAAGTTCGTCCAAATTCCCGGATTTATAACCGTTTTTTTACTCTGGATCCTGACCTGCAGGCTCTTCGTTGGGAGCCTTCCAAGAAGGACCTTGAGAAAGCCAAGCTTGATATTTCTGCTATAAAAGAAATCAGACTAGGGAAGAACACAGAAACATTCAGGAATAATGGACTTGCAGACCAGATTTCTGAGGACTGTGCGCTGTCGGTAATTCATGGTGAGAACTATGAGTCCCTTGACTTGGTTGCCAATTCAGCTGATGTGGCCAATATTTGGGTATCAGGATTAAGGTACTTGGTTTCTCGTAGCAAACAACCACTGGATTTGATGGAAAGCAGCCATAACACCCCACGGTTTGCCTGGCTAAAAACTGTATTTGAAGCAGCAGATGTTGATGGTAATGGCATAATGTTAGAAGATACATCCGTGGAGCTAATAAAGAAACTTAACCCCACCTTAAAGGAATCAAAGATTAGATTAAAATTTAAGGAAATCCAGAAGAGTAAAGAGAAACTGACAACACGAGTAACAAAAGAGGAATTTTGTGAAGCATTCAGCGAACTTTGCACGAGACCTGAAGTTTATTTCTTGCTTGTGCAGATATCTAAAAACAAAGAGTATCTAGATGCCAATGACCTCATGCTGTTTTTAGAGGCTGAGCAAGGAGTGACCCACATAACAGAAGAAATGTGTCTAGATATTATACGCAGGTACGAGCTTTCTCAAGAAGGGCGGTTGAAAGGTTTTCTTGCAATTGATGGATTTACTCAATACTTGTTGTCCCCAGAATGTGATATTTTTGACCCAGAGCACAAAAAAATTGTCCAAGACATGACACAGCCTTTGTCACATTATTACATCAATGCATCCCACAACACATATCTAATAGAAGACCAGCTCAGAGGACCAGCTGACATCAATGGTTATGTCAGAGCTTTAAAGATGAGTTGTCGGAGTATTGAACTAGACGTCTGTGATGGCCCAGATAACGAACCCATTATTTGTAACCGTAACAACATGACATCGCCACTTGCCTTTCGAAATGTTATTGAGGTAATAAACAAATTGGCCTTCTTTGCTTCAGAATACCCCCTTATTCTCTGCTTGGGGAACCACTGCTCAGTACAGCAGCAGAAGGTAGTGGTACAACACATGAAAAGGATCTTTGGAAACAAGCTCTACACAGAGGCACCTTTATCCTCAGAAGTCTACCTCCCATCACCCGAGAAACTGAAAATGAAGATCATCGTGAAGGGGAAGAAGCTGCCCTGCGACCAGGATATACTAGAAGGAGAAGTCACAGATGAAGATGAAGAGGCTGAAATATCCCGGAGACTGTCAGAGGACTTCTCAAGGGAACCGAAGCTGATCTGGCTCTGCAGGGAATTGTCCGACTTGGTGTCCCTATGCAAATCTGTCCAATACAAAGACTTTGAGACATCCATGAAAGCTCAAAATTATTGGGAAATGTGCTCCTTCAGTGAGGCAGAAGCCAGTCGGATTGCAAATGAATACCCTGAAGATTTTGTCAACTACAACAAGAAGTTTCTGTCCAGGGTGTACCCAAGTGCTATGAGGATAGACTCCAGTAACCTAAATCCGCAAGATTTTTGGAATTGTGGTTGCCAGATAGTGGCAATGAACTATCAGACCCCGGGGCCCATGATGGACCTACACACTGGCTGGTTTCTACAGAATGGGGGATGTGGGTACGTTCTCAGGCCTTCAGTGATGCGTGATGAAGTGTCTTACTTCAGCGCAAATACCAAGGGCATTGTTCCGGGGGTCTCTCCCCAGGTCCTTCATGTCAAAATAATCAGTGGTCAGAACTTTCCAAAGCCCAAGGGTGCATGTGCAAAAGGGGATGTCATAGACCCTTATGTCTGCATAGAAATACATGGGATTCCTGCAGACTGCACCGAACAAAGAACTAAAACTGTTCAACAAAACAGTGATAACCCCATTTTTGATGAAAGCTTTGAATTCCAGATCAATCTACCGGAGCTGGCCATGATCCGTTTTGTTGTTTTGGACGATGACTACATTGGGGATGAGTTCATAGGGCAGTACACCATCCCACTGGAGTGCTTACAGCCCGGGTACAGGCACATACCGCTGCGGTCTTTTGTTGGCGATATCATGGAGCACGTTACCCTCTTTGTTCACATTGCAATAACCAACCGAAGTGGAGGTGGGAAGGCCCAAAAGCGCAGCCTTTCGGTGAGGATAGGAAAGAAAGCAAGGGAGTACACCATGCTGAGGAACACCGGTCTCAAGACTATCGATGACATCTTTAAGCTGGCAGTGCATCCCCTACGAGAGGCTACTGACATGAGAGAAAATATGCAGGTACGACACTTAAGTTGTGTGCGTTGGTATGTACTGAATGTGGAGGTGAAGGTCCCGCTGTGAGCTGCTGGTAGGACAAACCTGCTGAAGCTAGTGGAAGCTGGTGAAGCTTCAGACCCGCAGCTGTTGTCAGCCTTTAACTGGACATCAGAAGGCTGATCGTTAGAGGTGTTAATTAACAAGCAGATGTGGGATTAGCCAGAAAAGTTTTAAAAATCGATATGCTCTCTCCAAACACATGCTTTACTGATTGTTTTTGTCTGAGAAAGCAGAACTGAAGGTACATTTGTGTCCCTAGGCCTCAAGTCTCAAAAACTTCATTTCCTCACTGGTCCTGGAAAACATCAGCAACTTTTTGTTTTGCTGAGTGAGGGTTATGCTCTTAATTTTCTTGTCTGCGTGAGTATAAGAAACAGTCGGTGGATGTGTCATTAAGGTCTTGTCTACACCAGAGAAACCTACAGTGCAAAGAGCATCAGGTTTCCTCGAGCGTGTGTTGCCACTGTTTGCCCCAGGGCTGCAGATGTTCAATGTAGGCACTGAATGCCACTTGGATTGCAGCTTCCTCCCTGCTAAATAGCTGTGTTGTTTCGGCTGGCTGAGTGCCAGCACAGACATCGGTGCTGTGCCTTGGCTCAGGGGATCTCCTGGCACCGCGTCCGTCCCTCCATGCTGCTCTGAGAGCAGCCAGAGCTGGCTGTGGCCAGGGGTGTTGGGGCCCAGGTGCAGAGCACCGTCACCACTGCCTGGGTTAGACCTTCATGGTCGGCTGGAGGTTAAGTGGCAGCAAGGCCAAAGGAGAACCAGCCTTGGCCCATGCTCTTCTCTGCGGCAGGGGTGACTTTGCAGGTTCAGTAAGGGACAGCTCAGTTTGGAGGTCCAGGCGCTGCCTAGAAACAAAACTGAATAGTATTAAGCAATGCCTTTTCTTCAATAAATAGCTGAAATCAGCCATAACTATCTCCTTGGTAAAGATACAGAAACAATTCATTTTTCTTTCTTGAAAACAGGAGAAAAATGCATAGCACTTCATTGACCCCGCTCTTCTGGACAGAGTCTAAAGCAAATTAAATGTTGGCAGCTGGAAAAGTTTACAAAATGACATAAGTTTTAAATCAGTCCCAAAGGAATAGTCTAAGCATATTTTTAAGAATGGGAAACTCTTCCCAGCCTTTCCTTTCCTGCAGGCCTTGAAAGTAACTACTTTGAACCGCTGACTCCACCTTCTGTTTAGGTCAGGCTTATGTCTGTGGACTATGGAAAAGAAAAGACTCTGAATCTGACTCAGAAAAAGCATTAATGTGCCTTCCAAAAGAAATTTCAGTACAAGATCTTGTTCTGGGGAATGCTCGCAAAGTTGCTACATTTAACTCTGTGCTAGTGTATTTGATTAATGAGAAGTCTATATTAATTAGCTGGGTATTTTCTGGGGACTGTTTTTTTCAGAAAAGTGGGGGGGGGAACATTTACAAGGTATGGGTTGTTTTAATACTCTCTTACTTAGATTTTGTGCATCTTGGTCACTCATTGTACGACTCAAGAAGCTAAATGATGAGGGCATGTCAGCCGTACATCCATTGGCTTAAATAAATAAACCCTGGCATGTTAGTTTGGTTTGACCTTTATATCCAGTATTGATTTTCTTACATGTGACCTATGAAGGGGAAAGAGTGTTTGTGTTTCTTTATGATGTGGTAATGCAAGGCTGAAAACAAAGTGTTTTTTTCCTGCTTGCCTTTCCCATGGGAAATCTGAGGTCTGTCGAACTTGTTCTTGCTGGGGGATGATAATGACGGAGAATGAGGCGATTACAGCATCAAAAGCAATTGGAAGTCTGAACAGTTGGGAAGAGAAATAGCATTTTAGGCTGATGGTTTAATATGCTGGGGACCGGAGCTTGTCCCCGTTGGGGCTGGATTTGCAATGCAAAGTAGCTGCAGAGCTGGCAGCTGCGATACCTGGGCCTGGGGGAAAGCTGGAGCTGGCTGTAGGCTTGGGGAGCCGAGAACGGGGCTGGCCGGTAATTCTGTGTGCACCAGCACCCCAGGGTCCATGGGGGGCCCAGGGACAGCGGGCAGCGGGGTAGCACCGCCCCACGTCAGGGGGGAGAGGCAGGTAGGGGGCACCGAGTGTCAAGTGGCCACATGTGCTTAAGTATTTCTTTTCCTTCCCCCAGAATGCCATGGTGTCCGTCAAGGAGCTGTGCGGGCTGCCGCCCATCGCGAGCCTGAAGCAGTGCATCCTGACCCTGTCCTCACGGCTCGTGAGCAGTGACAACACACCCTCCGTTACCCTCTGCATGAAGGACGCGTTTCCTTACCTAGAGCCTCTGGGGACCATGCCTGACGTGCAGAAAAAGGTCCTGGCAGCGTATGACCTGGTAGGTGCTCACCCAAACGTTTCAGTTAAATGAATGAGGCTCTTCAAATGATTTAACTTATGCAAAATTGTTCTTTAATCACCAAAATCACCACACTAAGCTTTTTATTGTTTGTTTTTTTTTGTTGGTTTTCTTTGTGTTTTTTGTTTGTTGTTTTTTTTTTTTTAAACAGGGTTGTGGCTAGCACAGGTTGGCCCTTGAGGAGGGACTTCGTTTACAAAAATAGCAGCAGCAATTCAGCATGTACTGGCGGCTGTTAGTTGTCCTTGAGAAGCGGCAAGATCTATGCACTGCCCTTCGCTTGCCTCCCTGCAGCAGAGGGCAAGGGCAAGGGACAGGGAGCTGCAGCGTGGGAGTTCCCGGGCAAAGCTGAGCCATCCCCTTCCCGACGCCTTTCAGCAGCACTGTTAAGTCCCTGCCAAACCCAATCAGTGTTACTCTTGGGGGAGGGCATTGCAAAGTTGGAAGGGAAGTTTTAAAACGCCCATTTTTTTTTTTTTCGATGAGGAAGGAGAGGGCAGGAATACTTAGAAAAACATAGAGAGATCAGCTAAAGTTATTCCAGGTGAATGCTGCTGCTCAGCCTTGGTTGACATATGTCACTGCTGTCGGTGACTGAGCAACAGCTGTGTGTGACTTCCAGCAGCAGAAGTCGCTGTCACTTGGTGCCTCTCAGGCTATTGGACTGCCACGTCGCGTCCCATCCTTAGTAGATGGTCTGCACCAACTGTTCGCAAGCCGCGTAGTTTTGCAAACTCTGGCTTAAATATTACACTGTGGCAACCAGACTAAGTTGTCACACGTGTTCAGTGGACGGCAGTTATTTCTGCAGTTTATGCTCGTCAGGAGTAAAAAGGTGAATAACTTTGGGGGTATCAGATTGCTTCCAGAGACCCTGAAGTGTTGCAAAGAGTGATCGCAGCTTTGAGCAGCTAGTCAATGTGCCAAACACTTGCCTCCTCTCCGTCTCATTTTTTGCTCTTATAACATACTTTTCAGGAGAAAATCAGCTTGGGGGGAAGAGGGAAACACTGATGTTGATTAAAAGAGAAACACTAAAAATACTCTGAAATAACCTTTGGGTTCCTTCCAGAGTAGTTTATATTACTTGAAGGTGATTAAGTTGTGGTAATAAAATACCAGCTGTAACAATACCAGAATGAGGATTTGTAAATCTAGTTGATTGCCACATTTTAGATTGGACTTTTTTTGGATGGATTTGTTACATGGTGTGATGTCTGTCTGAAAGAGCAAATACCACATAAATAAGAGATTTTTCTGTCTTTGGAGGCCTGCTTAATGGATTTTTACCAAAATGAATGTGTCACCTCTTATCTTTGTAATTATATACTGAAGAGTACACATGGGACGTTTCAAGGCCTCCTTGTGCTTTGGAAACAGTTTTTCAATTTAAATAGGTGAAAGGCCTCTTCCAGATGCAGACAAAACCACTTGTAGAACTGTTTTAAATAATGTTTGCTCTCACATTTGTCTCTGATGGAGGAAGATGCACCTCAAACATCATGAGTCAGTACAAGGAGTTTAAAATCAGAGGGCTGAGAAAAAGAAGGGAATTGTTCTGTGCCTATGTAAGGGTTGAGTTGAGATGTAAATCTGGTTAATGAGAACATGATACTTTCAATTATTTTTACCCGCCTTGTCTGGCTGGGACTGTTTCTTACATTGCTGAAACTATTTGCTTCTGAAAAAGCAAAAGCCGGATTTAATAAATGTTTTTGCTACATTTTGGATATTTGCCTTTTGAGGCAATGCCAGCAGCAGAATATTGAAATCTATTTAGCCTTTTCTGTGTTTTAAAAAAATGAACTGTCTCTATCAGTCTTGATATTTGAAAATATACTGTGGGGAGTTTACACTTTTAATGTTGAGAAAGGGCTCTTTCTAGCTATGGTGTTCATAGTGACTTGGTATAATCCAGGATGTATGTCATTCTAATAATAATTTTTTTCCCTTTAATTTTTTTGGCACAAATGCGAGCACAAGATGCTGGTGGAAAGCAATATAAAATATTTTAGCTTTTATTTATTTATTTATATTCAAGATACACTTCAGTTCAGCCTTTTAACTTGTTGATAAATATGGCTTGCAGGAACTGGATCCATAAGTGCTTGCTGCATGTCTTCAATTCCCCAGAAACGTCTCTTCACCTCAACGCACTTTTTGGGTGAATAGGCCAGAGAGCAATTTGAAATGCTTAAAATGAAAGCTGTTGATGTTGGCCTCTCTTTTGTATGAATGGGCTGTACTTCTTAATTCCTTTCATGGTAGAATGGAAAAAAGTTAGGCCTTAAATCTCACAGTGGGAAGCTGTGATTGTAGGTCTGCCTCACTCGCTGGGCTCCACAGAACAGGTAGCGTGAGTGCTGGGCAAACCATTCCTCGCCACCTCTGAAAACACCACATATTTCACATTCTTTAAAAAGTCTGAAAATAATCTCTGATAAAAGCAGGCCTAATGTGTTGAATTTTTCCTCCCTACTGGAAATTACCAGCTGAATATACCTTTTTCCGCTCCCCCACCTGCAAGGAAAGTATAAACGCTGCCCATGTGTTTAATGGGGCATAGACAGCACTGACAGTCCAGGCAAATGGAGGTGCAAATGCTCGGAGACCTGCCACAATGATCTAGAAAACAATTAACTGTCTGTTCCCTCCTGCTCAGCCTTTGTCATCAGGCACAATAGACAAAGACCGGTTTGTGCAGTTTGTTTGTTTTTTCCTGGGCAATTAATTTGACCATTGTGTTCTGCGTTAAATTTTTTTTTTCGAGAGAGGCCTTATTAGAATAAAATTTAACGTGCTTTGTTTAAGGAACCAGAATGATTTTTCAAAGCTCTATTTATTATTTTTTTTTTATGGTGGCATTGCAGTGGTTTAGGGGAACCCGACTGTTGCCATGTCTTGTGGAGGAAGAGGCTTCATTGATGATACTGGGTTATATGGGAGTTTCTGCAGAGGATAGCAGGGAATGGGATTTGCTGAAAACAAGAAGGTGGACCGTTGACAATACACAGAAAACATTTTTTAAAGTGTGTCAACTACCAGAAATACAGTTTAGAACGGTTTATTTCAACTTACAGCTTTGGTTGTTACCATACATAGAGTATGATGAATGGATTCTGGTAATGTTGACATTGATTCCCACACATACATCCTAGGATAGCATAGCGTGTCACTTGCAGAGCTGTTCTTCAGACCTTTCCTTTCCCGTGAAGGAGGACTGTCCCTCTCCCCCTTTGCCTGTAAGCCTCCCATCGTCAGTGGCCGGGCATGGGAAGATGCTCGCTCAGGTGGGCAGCATGTGCAGTATGTCCTATAACCTGTCAAATCGATGCCGGTGTTCATTGATCACACCTAAAAGAAGGAGATACTCAATGTGAAGAGAAGGGATAGGGCCCATGTGCACCTGACAGATGGTTGAATTATTCACTGCAAACAGTTATCCTGTGAAGTTAGGATTTTTTTTTCGGTTGAGAATTGTTCAGAAACAGATTGTGGTTTCTCTGTCTGCATGATATATTCATGAGCTGATGCAAGCATGCATGAACTCAGGGACACTCATGCACTTTGTTTTTCAGTTATTGGTTCAGCATTATTTTTCCTCCAAGACGAAATGATTGAATCATTTGCAAATCAAAAGCAATAAACGTGATAATAAATGTTCTTGGTTTTACCCAATCTCCTGGGGTATTGTGTGCATACAGAAATTTTTCTAAACAAATAAAAGAAGCTCTCCAAGTATCTTTACATGTTTTTGAATCAGAAACAACAAAAAGTGTAAAAAGGTTTCAACAGAGAAGCTATTTGTTATATAAACTCATGTTGGCATTAACGTTTTTCTCTGTATTCGAGTTTCTTGAGTACACTGGAAGCCTCTTGAAGCCACTGGAATTGATCTTGTTATTTTGGAGCAGACAGGTAAGGAAGGACAGCGTGTCTGTAGGTACTGTTGAGAGATGGCAAGTTAGTTAAGAATGTCTTGGCCAATGTGGAGATGGATTGGGGATTTTTGAGACGAGAAGTAATATCTGTGATGCTGCTGGGGAATAAGTCGATGTATTTAATGGCAGTGTTTTTGTTGTCACAGGTGTTGGTCCATGCATGCTAGCAAAAGTTTGCTAAGGTGTGGGTGGAGAGGAACTGCTCTTTGTCTGCTCTTCTTTCAGATTCAGTCTTTTTGTGTTTCTTTGTCTTGATGCAGGCATGACAGCTCTTTATTCCCAAGGAGAAAGTCCATTTTCCCAGTTTATGTTGATGCAAAATGACTAAATAGATTTTTGTGAGCTTTTCCAGTGAAATTCATATTTCAGCTGGGACAGAGTCATCCCCAAAGGAAAGTTTTTCACAATTCTCTGAGCAGCTGAGGACAAGTTATATTGCAGAGCAGAGCATCCACTGCCAAGGAAATGTCATAATACACTGACGTCAAACACAGTCCAGTACATGGACATTGTCTTGAATTTGCATCTGTTTTAAAGAGTTTTCCATGCAAAATTGGACATAGACTGGGAAAGCAATTATCCTTTTTCTTTATTCATTTCTTATAATTCTCTCTCTTATTTACCCACCATTCTCACAGTTTCTCTCTCTGATAGCCATGTCCCTTTGTTCCTTCTAAAATGGGACCTGAAAACGGTCAGATCAGAACTTCTCTTACAGCATGAAATTCCAGTTGGGTACTTAAGTTATTCAGTTTTAGCATAAGCATATTAAAAGCTGACCCCTTCCACTGTTCCACCACTGGTCCTTTTTTATTAAGGACTGGTGTTCATGCACCAGATCACATCCTGCAACAATCTGACACCGTATTTCCTCAGAAATATTTGTAAGCAAAAACATGAAATAAGAATTTAAGGTGAATTTTATTCAGTTCCTTCTGCAGTTTGCGTCAATAATGTATTTCAGATGTTTCCAGGTGATGTAACCATGCCTGGTAACTGTTCCTCTTATTGGGCTATTGCAGGAAAAGGCTCAGATACAGAAACATGGCTTGGAGTATATTGGGACAGAGACAAGGCGGACTGGTGGCCAACGTTCCTTCCCACGTCCTGGCACCATGTGCAGATCCTTCCTTTTTTGCAAGACTTGCTGGCACAGGATTGATTGCCTGGCCATTTCTTGTCCCAAATGTCTGCAATAAATGCTCAATGCTGAAGAGGGAATCCTGTTCAAATTTTCATGAGCTCAATTTGCACTTCAGCTCTTTTTCCAAATTGGTTGTATTTTTGTAGCCTTTTTTTATTTTTGTTTGGTGGTAGGTTTTGGGGGGTTTTTGTTTGTTTGGGTTTTTTTTTAGCAGCAGAGTCATGACATGATATTCCTTACTCAGGCACAGCTCTTCATTGCCAATGAAAGGCATAGGAGATTGGGACAATGGCCATGAGGAGACACCTGAGAAAAAGCTTCTTTTTGGTTTGATGCTCAGTCAGTTTCTGTTCTAAACTTTGGAATATTTATGAGAGGATTCTTTGAACTGTCCCTTTTGTATCATTTATCTTCCCAGCAGGGGCAGTGCTTTAATTTGCCACCAAGAGTTTTTCCTGTCTTTTTTGTCTTTTTTTGGTGAGACTCTGCTGTGTTAATTTCCTCTCCCCTTTTCAGTTTGTAGAATAGTTTGTAATGAAAAGAAGAAATTGGTCTCTAGCACAGGAGTTCATTAAAGTAAAAAGAAATTTTTGTTCAGTTTGTACTGATCCTGTGATTAAACTGACTTTAGTACAGACAAGAAATAAGACTATTCATTTCTTGTGCATAAAAATATGATGCCCTTAGTGGTAAGATATTTTAAATTTCACTTAAAATTTATTTGTCTTTGTAATTAACACTTAACAGAAGTGACAAAATAAAGCATCGTTCTTTTTGCAAAGCAATGGGATTTTAAATTTGATATTGCCTGCTATATTTAGACACTTAAGTGAGACAGGTCAGGTATATTTTCAGCCCATGGTCTGTTCCACTCCCTGGGTCTCATATACAGGACAAGAGAAATCTCCTGGGTTTTGCCGGCTCTTGCTTCCCATGCTTTTGTGAGAAACTGGCGTGATTGGAACAAAGTGCTTCAGGTAGATTGAGATGAATCAAGTTTAGGCTTCTTGCTTTCAGCATTGTGTAAGAATATTTAAATTAATTGAGCTATTTTGCAGAAAAAAACCTAACCTATGCGGACGAGGCTTTGTTATTCCTCATTCCCATTAGTTTATTGAACGTGACATGTACTTCTGGGCCTTGTGCCATGTGCATCTTTTGTCAATCTGAACAACCCCTTATTCATTTCTTGCCGTGAGAGCATTTCTGGTGCAGCAGCCTCTCCAGGAGGGTTTAGCACCTCCAGGACCTGCAAAAATCTTTGTGCCCCTGCTCCCATGGAAACGTGGCAGGGGTCCCCAGTGGGAGGAGCAGGGCTGTCCTTTGTTCCCGCAGAGCTCTGCGCCACCTCATCTGCCGAGCGAGCGCAGAAGGGACCCTCCGCCCTCCCCACGGGCCCAGTACTGAAATTAGCAGGATCCCAAATGATGTCAAGGTGCATGGTAGTTTCTCCCATTCAGCTTTCTTCCCTTCAGTGCTTACTGTAACAGGTATACGTTGTTGGTCAGCAAGGCAGCTTTTTAAATCCCTATACCGGAATCAGGTTTTGTGTGCTTTCACTCTTATTGTTGCCCATTTCCCCTCTTTTGGTTATGTTAAACACACCACTGAGTAAAGTTCATCATCTTCTTTCTGACCTGGGAAAAGCAAGTTGTCCTGAGCACTTCTGCCAGCTTCAGCAGCTGCTAAAAGTTTCCTCACTGACTCCAAGTGGACCCAGATACCAGCATCCATCCTCTAAAGGTTGCTTTTTAGCATATGTTGCTTGGAGGTTAATCCCTTGAAGCTCAGCGTGCAGGAGTTAACACTCTGGTGGAGCATGAGTTTCCTGAGGGAGTAGGATGTCTCTCGCTTTTTGAGAGGCACTCACCGAAGCGAGTTGCCGTTTGGGAGCTGACATTAAACAGCAGCCTGATGGGCTCCAGGCAGATGGCTGGGACTTACACAACTGCCTGAGAGCGCTGCTCAGCGCGGGTCTCAGCAAAGTAAAGTTGCATGAAGATTCATGCTGCAAACATCAGAAAGCTCACTCTTCACATTTGAGACAGGTTGGTGGATTTTGAAACATGACTGCCAAAACTGGGTTTGGAAATCTTGGGCTATCGTGTGATTTATGGGGTTACCTTCCCAGCAGAAAATCTCACAGCCCCCCATGTTGTGTTTAGGTCTTCAGGTTATTGTCTTGGCATTGCAAGAAGTAGGTGAAATCCCCAAGCAGGGTTTTGGATGTGATGCCAGCTGGAAAAGCAGGGGGCCATTCAGACTGGGAGACCATGGACTCGTTTCAGAACCAGTGCCAAAAAAGAAAAGGGATGTCCAGATGTCATGACACAGGGCTGTGAGCGGGAGCTGTTGACGAGCAGAGCCATGGTAGCAAAGTCTCCCAGGGGCTAATGGATGGGATGAAGGAGAGGTGTCTATGGCCAACATGCTGCATCCCTGGCCAGCATCCTCCACTGCAGCCGGGAACCCTGCCAAAACTGCTGCCTGCTCTCCTGCGTCCAGCATGAAAGCATGTGCAGGGCACCAGTTTCTAGCTGAGGCTCTCACCTGCTTTTACCTGCATTAGACTGGATACTGACAAATTGTTAATATTCATTCCAGTAAACGATTACTAGTAACTTAGCTTTTTAGGTGACCTTTACAATGTTTACTGAGTAAATATCCTCCAAGGCGCTACCTTGTGTGTAAGTGAAAATGTATGAGAGGGGAAAATTAAAAAAAAAAAAAAAAAGAAAAGAAAAATTGTGTTTTCAGATTAGTTTGGCCATTTTTTGAGGATTGTATCAGTTCTGTTGCCAGGATTTGCACAGAATCTTTTCAAGAGCGTCTATTTTGATGTGCTTTAAGGAAAAGAAAAAGAAAAAAAAAGTGCCAAACCAAACAAAAAGCGCCGTACCTATGCTATAATTTTATTCCTGGATAGCAGTTACTTGCCTGTTGTACTCTTATCTGTATGACTCAGTCTCTGGTTCTTCAAAGTGAACACCCAGGCTTCGTTCCTGCACTAGCCCATTGTTACGATCGTTTACTGCAGCCTTAGCAAGCAGGGTCTCGTGCCCGCTGAAACAGCACACGCGGTTCTTGTTGGGAGCAGAGTCTGGTCTGTCATGTAGGGATGCTGCATATAGATCCTGCACATGTTGTTATCGCAGGTGGTGAAGACACCATAGGCTGGCCAAAATCATACACCCTTGTTGGCCCAGGGTGCATTATTTCTACCTAGTGCATTATTTCCTAGAGGAACCTGTGAGGGGGGATTCCAGGTGGTGCACCAAGGACATCCCCCAACTCCAGTCACTGAGCTGAGGAACTCTGAATCCACTCTCAGGATTTGTCATGGGACAAAAGCTGTGTATTTTTGTCAAGATTACTGCTGAGCAGGAAGACAGGAACAGGTTAAATTCTGCTATATGATCTGGTTTTAATTGTTTGCTCTTGCTGAGCTGAGAGCAGTGGGACTTTGATGTCGGCATCAAAGGAGTGAAGGGCTGCTCTACCTGCTCTGCAGTAAGCGAAAATTGACGTCCTATTGCCACTTTTCTCTTAAAAAATGAATGTAATACCTTCATGACTGAGAATCCTAAAACAGGCATGCCAGAAACTCCTGGGAGTGGGTCCAGGAGTTGGAGGAAGATACGGTCAAACTTAGATTACCAAATTGCATGATTCTCAAGCTTGGGGTTTTTTGTGTGTGTGGTAGGATAATTTCCTGTGGCCATATATATATATTTATATATGTGTGTGGGTATATATACATGTGTGTGTGTGTTTGGTGTATATATATATATATATATATATATATATTAAAAAAACCTCTCACAAATCAAGTTCTACTTTAGAGATCTGAGCACAGGAGAGTCGGGCGCTTTGGACGTCCTGTCCCAGCTTAGATGCAATGACCGCTCTGGGTAAAACCTTGCTGCTGGGTAAGAAGTACAGGCACAGGCCCACAGGGGGGGAGCCAAGCCCAGGGTGATGGGCACATGGGGCACAGTGGCCCTAGAGATGCTGGCAGCGCCTGGCTGGACTGGGCAATGTGGGCACTGGCTCACCAGCCCCACGTCTGCAAGTGCAGGAGATGCACATTTGGCTGCCACCATAAGGATTCGCAGGTTTTAATGGGATTCTCGCTCTCTTTACTGCTCTGACCAACTTCAGTATTTGTATTTGGCGGCTGAACAGCTCCTTCGGCACAAAATGACAATGTGCTGTGGTACGGAAAAGCCAGAGGGTGGGTAGAAATTGTCATTTCTTTCTAGATGACAAGCGAAAATATCAAAGAGGAAAAAATCAACATGATGCATGAACAAGCAAGTAATAAGAACGAAAGGCAAAGGATACTATCGAAAGTAATTTCAATCTCAGGCGTATCCACTGGGCATGTTCTGTTAAAAAAACCAATTTTGCACTCTGTAGATGTATCGGGCCTTTTACTCTCTGCCTGTGAAGCTGTTAATGGATTTTGTTTTTCTCATGCTCTTGTTTATATCAAAGCAAAGGCATAGGTATTTTTATTAAATGAAGCCTGTCTTAATAGGTTTAATTAGAAATTAAGATGGCACAAGGAGCAAAGTTTGGGTCTGAATTTCTCCAGAATTTGGAAGTTCGGGTGTTTCAAGCAGAAGCATCTTTCCTCCCTTGTATCTAATTAAACAATAAGACATGCTAATTTGCAAGTGTTAATTTAATACTGTTATACTGTCTTCCACTAAAATCATCGAAACCTACTGGTTGTGTTTTTATATTTAGTGTGTTTGAAAGTAGGAAGGCTTTTAGTAGTTGTAGCATTTCGGCAAAGCTGTCCAATGGTGGCTTCTGTAATTTCAGGATGTAACATTAGGCAGTATTCAGTTTGCTTCATCTTTAATTGGCACTGCTTTCATGCTGATTGGATTTGATAGGGGTTTGTGGTGTACATCCCTGGAGAGTGAGACTATTCTCAGGCATAGTTTGTTATACAGCATGTTCTTGCCTTCTGTAACAGATGTATGCGCCACCTTTTGCAATTTCGCAGAATGTAGCACTGGAACAATTTGCTTGCTTGCCTGGGCTTCTGAAGGGTTTTGGAAGGTTTGTTACCATCAACGGAGTATGGCATTTGCAAGAAGGGAGGCTCAGGAAACTTGTCACGTAATGGACACTTCATCTGTTTGCTCTTAATGGGCTGCTCCAGGAAGATGCATAAATATGGATATTTCTTGAAATGTGTGAGTAGGCTTGTTGAAACTGCCTGCCTCTTCTGGTTTTGTTTTGGGGGTTTTTTTGTTGGTTTTTTTTTTGGTGTTTTTTTTTTTTTTTTTTGGTGGTTTTTTTTTTTTGTTTGTTTGTTTGGTTTTTTGGGTTTTTTTTTGTTTTTTTTTTTGTTTGTTTGTTTTTTTACTTTTAAACTTTAATGGAAATGTTGAGGATAGGATAGGATTTGGATCTGAATTTCTCCAAAGAGAAAATCAAGAAACACTGTAGCTGTCTGAACTGCTGTAGTGCATAAAGTTCAGCACAGGCTTAAGTGCCTCTTGAAATCAGCACTATTCATGACTTGGTAACATTTTTGATAACCGCTTATGTCAAGGACTATACTTATTTCTCCTGTTGTTTCATGAAAAGTACTAATTAGAAAAGGCTCAGTTTCACATAGAATTAATTTTGTTTGTCTGTTAACTCTGCTTTCTCCTGAAATTACTTCTGTTTCTTTCACATTATTTGCAGTGGTGTCTTGCTGGTGTAAAACAGCTGTTCTTTAACTTCTGGAGCAAAACATTTTCTAAGCAACTGTTGCTTAGCTTGGTACAGATCTGGAAGCCCTGATATGAAGGAATGATCCAATCTTTATAGTGTTGCTTGCAGAACAGAGCTCTTTTTAAGTTTGAACATGTGTACTTCTCTGTGGAGTAGATGTTGCAGGAAACCCTCGTAACACTGCTTTTCTTGGTTTATTTTCTGACAGATGATTCAAGAGAGCAGGGTTCTCATCGAGACAGCAGACATCACTCACGACAAGATTGTTCAGTGCCAGAAAGCAGGTAATCCTTCTTTATTGTGCAGTTCTGGGTGAAAGATGGGAAGTGATGTGCCATAATTTACTTATAGTTTGTGACTTACTGCCGCATCTTTCAGCTGTTATTTAAGTGAGCATCCTGGTCTTTCCCTGGCAGACTCCACCCTCCTGAAGGCTCATCCTCCAGTAGCAATGCAGGCGTAGGATCAGGGAAAAATCCTCAGCTTTCACCTTAAAAGTCATTTCTCCATCTGCTCTACAGCTCTGAAACATCTGACAGCATTTAAATTAGTCAAATGAACTAGAAAGGTATTCAATTAAAAAAAGGGAGTGAGAAGGCGTGCTGCCTTTACTGCGCTGCATTCTCTGCCACAGTCGTTCCCCTTAAACACAGAGGAGGCAAGAAGTTTTGAAACCACAGGACCAAGCTCTGTTGCCTGTCTTTGCTTACTTTTGCTGTTGAGGTTTGGTTTAGACCTTGAAAACTTATGCCAATATAATTCTATTGTATCGCAGTGAATCTGTGTGGCTATGCATTATGTGCATCAGGTATATGGGCACAAAGCCCTATAGATACTGTAAGTAAGCCTAATTAGATCATGCGTTGCTGGTGTATTGTACTGGATGTCTTTATCTGAACTAGGGCTCTGTCTTGTGTGCACCAGTAGAAAGAGAAGAGGTGGTTTCAGAAGTGGCCACCTGCGTTCTGTCTGCTCTGGCACAGGTTCACACTCTGTTTTCAGCATGGTCGAAATCATCAAAGTGTCTGTGATTCACAGTTCAACTTATTCACACAAACCCCTCTTCATCACTTTTTCGGGACAGCAGGCTAGACTTTGAACTGGGATGTGTCTCTTGTAGTTTCCACTGATACATAAGAATAAGCCTTGCTAGAGAGATAAGAGTCCACATTTGGTGGTGGTCATCCTCTACAACTAAATCCATCAGCTTTCATGTATCGGAAACCATGCTGAATAAATATCCGCAGTGTCTTTCTGCTAGGGGTTTACACTGCAGAAATTAAATCTGTTTTCAGTCCATTTAGTTGTACAGCTGCACCTTTCCTAACCTATAATAAGTCTTGAAGGTCATCAGTGCAAACACTTATTACTGCATTTAATTTGTGTTCTTGGGCATGGTCTTCTGGGACTACAGCAATCATAAATACTATTGTTTCTGTTAGGCATTTTTGGATTTGGCAAGTGATGCAGACTACAGCCATTTGCTTCTGTTAAATCTAAATAATAAATGAAAATGATATTTTGTAGTAAGTCTTTTAATTAATCTTTTTAATTAGAGGAAATTTGGAAACTGTTTCAACTATTTAACTGTTTAAATGCTGTTAACAACAGTGTTAAACTGATTTTTATGTGATACAAGAGCAGGGTGGAACCTAGTCCTTGCTCTTTGAAATTCAGAGCTCTGGAGCCATGCTGGTGCTGTGGTAGCAAAGGGAGGAGAGGCAAGTAGCTATGTCTCGCTGGATTTCATGGGCCTCATCTTGTGTCATGCCCTGGCTTCTGTGTATCTGCATAAGCAGCATAAACATCCGCAGCCCAAAGCCTTCATCGGGTGCAGAGGGTTTAGGAATGGGACAGTGACAGGAAAGTGCAACACCAGGGGTCTTTCTAGGTGGTATAATTTAAGAGCAATACTTTGCACTAAATTATGCAGACCCTCAGCAGCATCAGCCAGCTTTCTGCCTACCCTGTGCTGTGGGCAGAGAGCAGAACCTGCGACACTTGCCTGGGCACTGGCATCTTTGTGAGCAGAGGGCTGGAGATGTGCACGGCGATCACGATGCAGGACCATGCCACCATGCCGAAGTCCAGAGTTTCAGGCAGTTCCCCTCTCCTTCCTTCCCCCAGCAAAAAGATGAATTTTTGAAGTTTGTTCTCTTTGCTGCTGTATCTACTTGTATTTTCATTTGTTTTGTTTTATTAGCTTAAAATATCATTTATGATTAAGAAGAAGGCTAGAGACATATGAAGTGCTCTTCTGAAGCCTCAGGATTTAGACAGAGGAAAGGAATAGGAGAGAGAGAGGATCCCTCACCACGTTCAATTGCCAATTAGTTTGTTGCAAATGTTACCTAGGCAAATCGTTAAATAACATTTCCAATGTGGCAAGATGAAGCACTCAAAACTAAGAGGTGTCAGAGGTACAATTGCCTGTGATGTCTTTTACCTCACCCCAGTCCTGCTCCCTTTGAACACTTATTCCCACCAGACCTCTGCTTTACATCAGAGCCTGTTTTCATCCAGGCTCCCTGTGCCACGGGGTCCTGCCTGCTCCCCCAGGTAACTTCTCAGGTGGCTGGTTTTGTTGGTTTTTGGTTTTGTTTTTTTTTTTTTTTTCACGTGCGGTCTCAGCCCTGCGAGGCAGGAGCTTGGAGGACCAAACTGCTCAATGTTTCCATTGGTGCTTGTACCCACCGCCTAACAAAAGTTTGTGGCTCCCTCGCCAGGGCAGCAGCACTGTCTCCAAGTTAGAGTTGGGGAAGCGAGGTCCAGAGGGAAAAATAACTAAAAGGATGCTGCATAAAGGCAGGGCTGTCCATGTGGAGCTGGGCAGCGTTAGCCTTCCTGTTTTTTTGGAAGACAAAGCAAGTCATTTGAAGGTTTTCTGTCACTTACTGAAATGAAATGGTTTGTACGTCAGTTGGCACGAGGCACACCTGCAGGGGAATCTTGCTTGGGGTGCAATTATTTAGACTGTTTTCCAAAGGCAGTGCTGCAGGAGCTCAGTTACCCTAGACAGGCAAAACTTGTGAGTGGGCGAAGTTTTGAAAAATAAACAGTAGAGAAATCTTGCATTGTGTGGGGTTGAACGGCCTCAGTGTTATCGAGCTCCTGGAGTCAGTGCAAGGCAAGAAGAAACCTATTGTTAATCTTCCAGGGGTGCTTCAGGCAAGCTACACCAAGTGCAAGCCTGCCGTGGGCTGTCGAAGGACTGACTCCTTCAGCAACCCACTAAACAGCCCTCTGCATCTATTCCATGCAGGTGTTCTCTTGATGGGCATTTCTTTGATGTCATTTCAATGAAGCTTGAATTTGCGAGTGATATTTGCCTTAAAACATTAGGGGAGGGAGAGCTATGAAACAACTGGAGATGGAGCTTGGTTTGTTCAGCCAGGATGGGCTTCGGACATTTTGGAGTCATTTAGTGCCAATTTGGCCTTTGTAAGGTACAAATTAAGGGAACACAAGCAGCGCTGTCTCCATTTTGCCTCTTAATCCACACCAGACTCGGAGAAATGTTTGCATACACTGTGCAAATCTTGCGGAATTGGTGGGCTAATTGGACTTGTTAAGGTTTTTAATCTGCTCCCAGATTTCCCGAATTCTCATATCCAGCAACCGATTTGCAGACATTTGCCACAGAAACTAGCAATGAAATGTAACAATCCCCTAGGCTGTGGTTGGAAGTCTCAGTTCTCTGGGCTGCAGGAATAGCAATCCTGTGATTAGTGGTATGCGTTTCTGACATAAATTATCATTGTGAAGTACAAGGGCTTTTCCATATGACTGTGATTAAGATTAATGAGGAGCTGTGCATTTGAGTCTGTATTTGCTGTGCTGAACAGGTACCTTCCATGTCTGTCAAACTGTCTTCCAAGGTACAGAATCATCTATTCAAGGAGAGTGACAAGCGATTGCCTCTTGTCGCAATATTGCCAGCAATGCAGACTGCAAGCAGAAGCGCGCTGGAGGAGTGTGTGTGTGGGGACCAGGCGCCTGCCTGTGTGGGACCCCAGCACTGGAAAGGAGAGCTTTGCATACAAAGTGGAAGCACAACCACAAGATTGCACATGACCTTTTTGTTCTGGAAGACAGTCTGCAGGATGATGGGGTCATAGCAGGGAAGGGGGAGAAACAGAGAAAGAGGTTGTAGGAATTACCAGCTGCGAGACTGAACATTTTGTAGGGGAGATCAGTCGTGCAGTGGGTGATGTGGCAATCTGTATTTTTAGGAATGGAATTCCACGAAGAGCTTCATAACCTCGGGACAAAGGAAGGTTTGAAAGGAAGAAAACTAAGCAAAGCCATTGAGAGTTTTGCATGGAATATCACAGTGCTGAAGGTAAGCACAGAAAACATTACCTTGTGTCTCCTACTAACTCTATAAGCAAACCTTTGCTCTTTTAGCTCATCTATTTGTTCTGTCTTACTAATATTGAAGCAACGTTTCGTTTTAATGGGATGTATAAATTACCCCCAATTACTGACATCTATCAAATATATCTAATTACACCTCTGGCTTGAAAGCTGTAGAAGGGAATTTATCTAAGCCTGAGCAGAAGAGGAAAGATAGCTTGTGGTTTGTATGCCTGGGGATCTGCTTTTGGCTGCCTGTTTTGCCCTATACAACCTGAGTGTTACCCGTGTGGGGTCACCGTGTCTCAGACACTTGTTTTATAAAATGAGGACTAGAGCATCGCTTTGGGAAGGGACGAGGCTGGGGGGAGTGTCATGAAAGAACACGAGGAGCGTTGTAGATCCCGCAGAAATACCAGGTTATGTTTCAAAAGTGGAGCATTATTCAAACAGCCAAAAAAGGGAGGGGATGAAAATCCCTCCATCCTGGCTGCGCAGTGACACGCTGCTCAGTGAGCACGTTACTCACCAGGCTTTAGCTATTGGTTTGGCGCTGACCAGCCACAAATTGCCACATAGCTGGATGTCTGAGCCTGGGTAAAGTTCCTCGGGGACAACCGAAGCTGGAAAGAGATGATCTGGTGCAGCCATAGCAGACGGCAGGGAGAGGACCTGAGCCAAGCATTCAGGTTGTTAGCATTCAGCTCACGCCTTCTTTCACAGGCTCATTTCCCACCTTGCTCTGATAGATCACGCTGTGATTTCCCCTTGCTCTCTCCCTGCTGCTCCCTCCCTCCAGCTCCCATTAAGCAGATTGCCCTGTCTGACAGCATCTCCCTGTGACCCCCCAGTGCCTTTTCCTTCGCTGGTGTCCCAGAGCGAGCCAGCTGATGACAGGGAATTTTTACAAAGTTCCACATCAAATATACGCCTAAACATAACATGCAACAGCGGTAGCAAGAGTAGTAGGAGGCGCATGCTTAAGCGTCGTGGAGATGGAAAGAACGCTGACATGTCCTGAGCAGGAGAGGGGAAAAAGGAGTAGCGAATTAAGAGGCTGAGGGGCAAAAATGGGTGGGAGAGACCATTGGTAGTAGAGAAGCGTTAGAGAAGACCTGGGGGGCGCCTGTGGTTCCTCGTGTACCTTGATTCACCATGAGAGGGAAAGTGAGTAATGGAGTCAGTGTAGGCTCAGTTAATAGGACCTCTGATGAAAAGGCTACCAATTCAAACATGATGGAAGGGACTGACCTTTTCCACACAGCATAATTGAGGCAAGTAGCTAAAGAGGACAAAAAAACCCCAACAACAAACCCGCAAGGCAGTTCTGAACATTAATCTAAATGCCTTAGCTGTTTTAGGTAAAATAAATGTCTTATGCTCAGAGTCACTCTAAACACGGTCAGGGTTACTCTAAACTTTTCCATTTTTAGACGTTTGTCAAATGAGAAGTTCGTACCTATGAGGGTGACCTATGATTAATGAAGGTACAAGTAGGGTATCAGAGAAACATTTCCCATGAAAAATAATTGCTGCTTAGCACATATTGTCAACATACTGAAAAGCATTTCGAACATCTAGTCAAGGTCAAGAAATAATTGACATGTTTAATTTCTAAGCCACAACTTCTTTTTTACCTTACTCACATAGTAAAATATTAACAGAGTTTGGGGCAACTACCCACAGGTATAAATGCACATGAAACACCTTTTCATTCTGACTGACATACAACTCAGCAATGACATTTGGCAACTGGGAGTGTGGTTGTCAAACCTCAGGTGTCTGATATGAGACTGTCAGTCATTGTTCTTATTTTTAATCTTTTTTCTTTTCTTTTCCCATAAAGAATACTGTTATTTCAGTGACCCTGCCCATAACAAACCTATTTGCTGGTTACAGCTGCGTCTTGTGTTTGGCACTGACTCTCCCATCTGTGCTGGTGAGGGTTCCCCAGGAGGATTTGGTGAGCAGAGACCGACAACCCTGCCCCACTCAAGCCATCAATGTCCTCCGTATGTCTAGTGTCAGGGTGGTCACTACAAATATATTTCACTAGATGTTGGTATAGTGCTGTAAGAAAAGAAAAAAAAAAATAGCCCATAACATCTCACAAATGCATCAGCTGCTTCCCACTAGATGAGGTGAGTGAATGGCACAACACCGATGGGAGAAAGCCTCTTTGTGTGCTTGGGGTTGTTGGAGGCAATTACATCATGTGGCAGTAGTCAGTTTGTGTGAGGTGCCCAAGAGCAATAGCAGGTATTACGTTGTGCTTGTGCCTGCCAGGTGATTAATAGTCTTTTCCTAGGCTAGTGAAGCAAAAGCATATTTAATTAATGTATTTCTTTTTAAAGACTCATTGCAATAGGTAAGCTTTGAATACAAAGAGGGGATGCAATAAGAAATTGCCACTGGCAAAATCATTAAATAGTTAGAGAGTGCAAGATTAAAGTATATTTTATAAAAATCGCAACTGTGGGCATTCTTCATGTTTAAAAATGCCCTGAGGGACTTTTAAGAGGTACCTAATGAGAACGAATCAAAATAATATGTCATTTTCTTCTTTAGTTTATATAAACTTAATTACATATTAGTGATACCCACTAGAAGGACAAATTGTTTGCCAGAACATAAAAATGTGAGTGAGAACAGGGATGTTATAACATGGTGACAGTCAACTTTGATATCTATACTTATTTTTAAAATGTCACGTCTTCTTATTTGGTCCCATGACGTGTAAAATACTGTCAGGCTTGCAGTCAGTAATATTGAGAGGCACAACATCAGTACAATAGACAGAAGAATCATGTTCCCACAGTGATATTACAGGAATGGTTATGACCCCAAATTTAGTCTTGCTTTCATTTGTATTTCCATGCACCACCGTGTCTGTGCCTCTGTTTTCCTTTCTGTGTTTAATTATATGCCAGTAAAATGCAAAGGTAGCAAACGAAATTTTGTGTTTACCACCTCATGGGACCATAGTTCCTAGCACCGTTCATTTCATCCTAATGAGCACGCAAAACTGTTTGGCTTGGCCGACCCTCTCTTCTGCATCAAAAGTTCTCAATTCATTTTCGTGAGATATTTGCCCATTTTTAAAACTGGCGACTATCTATTTTGTGGAGTGAAGGGTTTCACTATGGTGCACGGGCTCGTGCTTTTTTCTTCCCAGATGCTGGTGTTCCTCCCGCTGTCCCCTGGTGAGGTCATCTCCTCCCTGGCACGTATGGCAGCTTTTGTGGGCAGGCGCGTGATCTTGTCGTGCTTGCACTTGGAGAGAGGGGGTGCCAGGCATGTGAGGCAGAAGCTGAGAAGCCTCATTAGGGCAGTTCTGGCTTTGAGCTAACGAGTCCTCCTGAGGGCTGGGACACAACCTCTTGCACTTGGTGCTGCTGTAGAGCACTAGATGACTTTCAGGTCAGGTATGCTCACATACATATGGGCTGCATGCGTATAGGGTCTGCTCCCAGCCCTCTCGGCTGCTGCCTCTCCTGGGGCCCTTCTGCCTGCTCCATCTGCCTCTCCCACGGGATCTTGTCCCAAGTGTTTTCCAGTAACTGAGGCGCTCCCAGCATCTGTCACATGTGCAAACCACCGATTTTATGAGTTTGAGTGTGTTGGCTGTGATTCAGATTTATTGCTCTCACGTGGACATGCTTTATCTGTCTGCAAACACATTTTGCTGGGCTATCGGTGCTTTGGTGCATCAGCACATAGGAAGTCTAGGAACAATACCGCCAAATACTTGCCTGCATGTTGATGGTAAATATCTAGATAGTTAATATACCAACATACTGACTTATTTATAGACAAAACATCAAAACACGGGAAGACAAAGATAAAGTGGCATTTACTGTTTTGGTCTTCTACTGAAGGGCAAAATGCCCAAATGTCTGAATCTAGTCTCTTCTCTGAAATACGTTCTTTTTTTTTTTTTAAATCTTTTTTGCTGCTCACGATAAGATTTTGCCTCTGCTGCCATAAGTGTGTTCAGTCTTACTCTCCAACTGTTAGTGCATACTACAAGACATCAAGTAGTTAAATTTTCAGGGATCATTTCAGCACCCATCCATGAGTCTATCTGCTAATTATCCTGCATTTAAATTAATGCTGATTAGATGTATAAAGAGAGAGGTTGTCGAATGCAGAAGGCATGCAATTATTAAATTGCTAATGCAGTTCACTCTTTGGGAGAGAAATACACAATTTTATGATGTAGTCATGATCAGTGTTAGCTCTGCTGTAGTGGTTTTATGCAGCAAAACTGTGCACAAATAGTACTTTTGGAGGATCATGTCTACAAATGACCTGTGTCTTCATCACAGTCATTTGTGACAATCAGCCTTCAGTTGCTCGGGAGACCAGCAGCATCCAGACCTCTCACTTGGGTAGCAGAGCCCCACATGTGCTCGTTGAGGCTACTTGGAGAGATAAAAGCCAGATTTCTGAAAGATGTCCATACAGACAGCCATATACTTGTCTCGCTTCACCTAAACTGAGCTGAATTTAGCATCACTACAAGGTATCAGTTTTCTTAAGGAAGAAAAGTGACATACCGGACTGTGATCATTACTCTAAAGTACCTTATGCACAATGGTACCACACAGAGTTGCTGCTGATCTTTCGAAGAACTAGGTCCATTCACAGCCTTAATGTAAGGATTATTGTAGAACACTATGGGAGTGTTTTTAATAGATACTCTATAGTACTCTATACCATCTTGCACGTAAGATTTATTTGGGTCTTTTCACATCAGTCCTTTTTCCTCTAGCTAGGCAAGAATCATGGCTTCGCTCCTTGGCATGCTACAGAGTGGACAAAAGAGCAGCAGGGCAGTATCTTGGGGACGTTTCATGTAATTAAGCACAATGGTAACAATGTAATTAAGCACAATGGTAACAATATACAATATACAACATCTACCAGATGTCATATAATTGCTGCCAAAGGATTTGCACAATTTACACTACTTAGATCTTAAGTGAGAGCACGGTGAATTCATGAGCCCCTGTAAACATGCTACATTCCATGTACCATATAATTCTTTCCCTGTAAGTGTCAGTTAGGCTTCCCCCTGTCCCCCCAAAAATTCCTCATATCTTACATCCCTCCTTTTCCCAGCATATCTCTGTGGACATAAGCACATCGATGCTCAATTTGTGAAACTGCAAAAATTGATGAAATATAAGCCTTCGTGGCTTAGCAACAAATTCTCGAGATTTGCTGTCATCTTGCAACAGTGATAGTCCAGCAAGAGCAGTAGGCTGGAGTGGTTGGTGTGGCATGGAGGCTTCACCCTTGTCTTTAAAATGCAGGGCTCGTTGTATTGTTCTGTGTTTACTCACCTCCAGATCTCCCTAGATTAATATGTTTTGAATGTGGTTACCCCAAAGGCTCTTTTTCTGGAGAGGTTAAATACCTCTCCTGCTGTCTGGTCCCCATGCTGTTTGCATTTCCTGTGTTGATGCAGTTCAGAGTGGTGTTTCTAACTTTTAAACCTCTCCAGGCTGTGTGCCCTGGCTACTCTTGAATGATCTGCTGCCCTACTCTGAGACCAGCTCAGCTGCAGCTGAGATTGACTGAGCCAATCAGTCTTTGATGAGACGACAGATTTTACAAACATATGAGGAAATGCAGAGCTGCTCTAATTGTCTGGGTGGTTACTAGATCAGGTTGGTCTCTTACACATGAACTGAAGGACAAAAAAGAAAATAAACCAACAGGAAACAGCTGGCTTTCTGAGAGAGCGCTGAAGAGAAGGTGAAAAGGTCCAGCAAGGTCAACATCTGTTTGTTGTTGTAAATACCAACCTGCTTAGCCTGAAGCAGTTTATTTAAAAGTAGAGGGAAAGGCGAGGAAGGAGATAGGTTCAGGTTGTTCCTTATTGAGTGCGTGAAGAGTCTGGCAGAGTGGCATGGGAACACAACTCGTTCCCGGGCCGTTTGCGAGCTCTGGATGCAGTGGTGAGTGTGGTGGAGGCTCCCAGTTCCGGAGCTCGTTTGGAGGGTAAAATCTGTGCTCATGGCCCTCGGGCTGTGCTGCAAGGTTCGTCTTGTCTATGGGAAGGTGTTTCAAGATTTTTTGGGGATAGGGGCATTTAGGGTCCTTTAAATGATACTGAGTTCCAAGATAAGGAGGTAAAAGTGTGTAATTCACATGCAAAGCTGTTTTGATCAGTGAATTTTGTAAACCAACAGAACAAAACCATGTAACCATTAGGTAGGCGGATCCTTCTTGTACATAGCAGAGTGCTGTTCTCTGCTGCTTTAGCTGGTAAATGACTCCACGAGCTCTCCCCAATACTGCTCACAGTACTGGCTTTTGCTGTTCTTGCCCGAGCCCAAGGCAGGAACCAGAGCTCTTTAAAAGACGCTTTGTCTCGGTGGATTTTGTCAGTTGTATCTGGTGATGGAAACTTCTCAAGTTACTTCAACGGTGTATATCAGGGTGAAATGAGTGTAATCCCAGTCTCTCAACTGTACTAGTTAATCAACTGGAATATCCTGTTCTTCTTGGCTGTCAGCCATGCTGCCGAGCATTGCTCTGGGGAGGATGTAGTGAGCAGTCTCAAACAAGCACAGCACGGCCTCTCTGGGTACCTGGCTGCTCCCTTTTGAGGCCCTGATGGTGTTTCTGACAAGGTCTCTGTTTTCTCGGCCAAGGAAAATTTAAAGACATGAGTTGGATTTAGAGCAAATTAAATATTCACGTGTGTTTAAAATATACATGAGGGCCACCCAGGCAATCTTAAATCTGCAAGTACCAAATGCTGGCAGCAGCAGGGGCTAATGGAGTAAGTGAGAGCAACGTTGGCCAGGGTTCACAGCTCTTGCTCCTTCATGATTCTGCGAGTTTCTGAGGAGGTGTGTCAGGGCATGGAGTCCCAGGTCCCAGGAGTTCCAGCTTGACTTTGTCCCGTATTAGTCGGTTATTCCTGGGATTTTGTCCAATCTGGCACAGCAGGAGCGTTTCATTGCCTGGCAAGAAGCGATTGTCCAGACATTCGGATCAGGCAGAGTCGGTGCTTAACAGTGGGGGCACAGGGATCTACGTGCACCTGCATTTGCCAGCCTGCAGCGCCAGTGCTTGTGATGAGCGGCACTCATCTCCCCACCTTGCACGGCTCCTGCAGGACCAAGCCCAATTAATTGTTCCTGTTCATTCAGGGAGCACACACCATTTTCTGATTATCTTTTTTCTCCAGCCTTTAACAGTTACTTGGGTGCGTAGAAAACAGGACTGGAAGGGCATGTGAGAAGCTATGTAGTTCCTCCTGCTGCCCCAGTGCAGGATCAAATTGAGTATTTATCTGCTGTGATCTAAGCCCTGCTCAAATACTTGGCATGGAAGGTGCTTGGTATGAGGCTGTGGTGTTATTCATGGTGACACCCAGTGTCCGGGGTACCCAGGGTCACAGACTCACTCGGCACTTGGGGAAAGAGCTGATGGCCAGAGTCATCTGAGTAGAAATGTGAGTTTCTGACATTTTTCTCACTTCTCTTTTCCTTCTTCAGTGCCAGGGCTCTGCTCCCACAGGTGTTTCACAACAGTGGGTTTAGGGACAAGACCCTCTTGCAATCAGTGTGGGCCTCAAGTGTAGGACAGACCAAAAATGGAGGGTCACCAAAGTTCATCCAGAAAACATGTACTGTGAGCTACCTTCCTCTGGTGTAAACCTTTTGGACTGCAATCTAAAGTTCGCATTTCAGATGTAAATATTATGCCTTCAATTCTAGTGGAATGGGTTTGTATGCATGCAAACACGCATGCACGTATGTATATAGGAGGTGAGACAGGCCATCAAATATAAATACAGACCAGTAACTTTGGGACAAAAAGAACAGATTTGAGAAATGAAAGATGGTATGAAAAGCCTCAAGTAATATCTTGCTTAGCCCATTTTCCTTGTATTTGACTAAAATAGGCCAGAGATAGATGGCAAGCAATCTTGTGATGTGCCTTTTTAGTTGAGTGATGTGACAAATTGCTAAAAGCTGTGGATCCAATGCCAAGCCTCTCGCCATGCACACAGGGCAAGGTGCATCGCATTGTGGCGATGGAGGTGGGAGAAAGGGCCAGGAGCACGCAGGGTCACTGTGCCTGGTGCCCTGTGTGCCAAGGCCACCTCGGCAGTGTGAGTTTTGAGCCTGGCAGAGGGTTGGCACACTGAGGTGCTGTGTGTAGAAAACCAATTTTAGTGTTGCTTCACAAATGGAGGCTTGTCAAGATGTTTAAATAGTGCTAATCTGCCAAAATAGATGCCTATCTGTCTCTTTGTGTAGGCTGGCTGCTCAGTGAAGTCCCCTGCTTGGTTGGCTGTCCTGTCTCAGGTACCCCCCTGTGCCTCACGGCCATCTCCATCTTTCCTGTTGCTTCTCCCCACCCTTAATTCCCCCTTCCCTCTGCATTGCCCCAGTTGTGTGTATCATCTAAATCATGCTAAAGCAGTGGGAGAACCACCATGCTCTTCGTCTTACCCGTGCGTCCACTTCTACCCCTCCCTCGATCCGGACTAAACTTCTCGTGACTCTAAAGCTGTCTCTACCTGTGATGCAGTTCACGTGAGTTTATCACTCCATATCTGTGCGGACTTCACCCTGGTGTAGCTGTGTGGGATCTGGCTGTCTGCTGTGCTCCGGTTGGTGGGGCAGACCCTGTCACAGCCTGAGCCCCAGCTGCGCTGCTGTCATCTCTCTTCTCTACCAACCTGGCAGGGATTTTAGCACCTGGGTGTGAAGGCCAGCTTCCCTTGGGGGTGTAGGTCATCTGGCCCAAAGACCGTGCAACTGGAAAAGTAATTAATAACATTCAGGTAATGATGTGCGAACACGAAGAGAGTCTGTTCTCCGAATACTGCTTGGAGCAGTAACAAGATTATCACCTATGAGGAAGTTATTTGAAAAATCAGCAGGTAGGATTACAAGTTCCTTGACGGAACTCATCTTTTGAGGAAAAGGAGCTACTCCTGCACGTATGTGTGCCTGAGCAGACTGAGTTGGAAAATGGGTAGTACTAAGGGAGAGGCGGGGAAGATCACTGAATGGCATAATGTTTGTAGATGGTTCCCCACTAAAGGAGGATTACTTGCGTCTAAAAACTGGGTCAGTGTCATCTCCCATCCCTTAGAGGAGGAGACAGTGAAGGCAGGAACTGCAAGTGGCATAGGAACTTCAGCAACTTCTGCCACCGTCCCCTCCCCTGCAATGGTGACGTTTTCATCTGACACATGGATATCAAAGACTGCTGTACCTGGCAGTGGAGTTAATTAACACAACCTGGAAGACACGGAAGTTGGGAATCTTGTTTGTGCCAATCTGACAACATGACCTCATTCAGAGGAATTAAAAGGGCTGTAATGAAAGTAAAAGTTTCAGCAGAAATTCACACATTTCTTGCTTTTATCTGTCAATGGCTGTGCTAACAAAGAAAGAAAGAAAGAAAAAGAGCAGCTGCCTCTGTGAAGTGTTAAAAGATTTCATTATAACCCAAGCCGAGCTGCCAGCCCTGCCACACGCAGCTCAAGCAGCGAGGCAGTGTGCTGGAGGGGTGGGAGCCATTCCTCCAGGTCCTTTCCCGGCCCATGGGGTGGCACTGGGCCCCAGGTGGTGCTCCTGACCTGATACCTGGCACTGGTGAGGGGCTTGCAGAGACCTTTTCCTTCCCAGGTTGGCAGTGTCCCATGGTGCCTCACCTGGATGACGTATTCACGACACTGAAGACCTTGGTGGTCTTTTCTGTTGCTCCATTACATTCACTGTTGATGTTGTTTCAGGGTGGTCAGTTAAGCAGTGTGGTATTTCTCATGGGCCAAGACACACAAAATGGATGTGTTTTCTTGGGTTCAGGGACTGAATATTGCTTAGAAAACTCCAGTTATCTCTTTATACAACTTGGAGGATTCCTGATGTCCCTTAAATAATATATGAGAAGAGAGATTCAGTTGCATGATTATTTATTATTGAAAAGACATGTTACATTTTTACATAATTTCAGTTGTATTTTATTCTCCGCTATTTAGCAAGTTCACTTCACCACCTAGAATTTGCTTTTGCTGTGCTCATCTCGTCCCTCCCCAGCTAGCACACAATGCTGCTCGTGGCCCTTGTAGAGATGACACTGGTGGTGCCTGCCAGGGTGTTTTGTCTTCCTCATGTTTTCAACTGTTGAATGCCAATGTGAATCAGCGTCATCATCGTGTGTCCTGGTAAAGATCTGGCGGAGCTGTGATTGCTTCAGGGCTAACGAAATGCAGGTAGAGAAGACTCCTGTAGAGAAAACTCCCTTTGTTCTCCTCCAAGCATGGAGCTCCTGTGTGTCAGCTCAGCGCCCTGCCTGAATCTGGGTAACCCACAGGCTCTGGGAGGATTTTTTACCCAAAGCAGTCGTGTTCCTACACTGTTAAATTCCCCGGTTCATTTAGACGTGGGTCTTTGTGCCACCAGGGAGCTTCCCCTTTCGGCAGCCTGTGTGTGCATTGCTGTCGTATGAGGGAGTGTGTGTCTGAGTAAAGGACTCCTTTTCTAGGTGGCCCATGGCAGTCCGGAGCAAGAGGGAATTGTTGCCTGAAGCCTCCACCCACAGTCATTTTGTCTGAATTTGTGTAGGGCTGTTGAGTATCAGGGAGAGACCGGGGTACTGATCTGTACATGGCGGGAGCACTGAGGGGATGACTTGTACATTGTTTTTTCTCCAGCATTTGCTTATTGTTAAATCTAAATTGTGCCCTTCTCTGTGAGCTGTAAACTGGTGCTGGCCTGAAACGGTTACGTTTGAGTGTAAGCTTTGGTGTGTGCCAGGAGGTTTAACGTCTTCTAAAAATTACCTTTGTCGTATATTTTGAGCTCGTCAGCTACTGTCAGCAGATCACATACAGTTTCCCCGGGCTTATAAATGGTGTGAAGTTGACTGCCCCTTTTGTTCTGTGAATTGCGTGCCAGCATCTACAAAACCCCACTCCCTGCAGGGGAATGGGTGTCTAATTGAAGCTAATTCCCTGGGGGACCTCAGGAGGTGATGAAAGCTGCCGGTTGCTCCATCGAAATTTCCTCCTCTTCCGTTGCTGAGATGGTGGTTGGGTTTTCCTTGGCACTGTCAGTGGCCTCAGTCAAATCCGGTAACGCACTTCATAAGGAGTGATAGCTGGCCCTTGTGCTTTGTTGAACCCAGGGGATAGCATGTCTCTATATGAATGCCGGGTCCTCCCCCTCTGCCTCCCACGCATAGATGGGCATCCTGTCTCCACGTGTCGGGATGTGAACAATACCATTGCTAGCCACGACCTTTGACTTCTTCTGCACTTACGTGAGTGCAGGAGTCAGGGGAGCTGAACTGTGAATCCAGCTGGCATGACCTTCCCTGTTTCACTGTGCCAGTCCAGCTTCCATTACTGCCTCCTGACATTGAAAAGAGAAAATGTTCGTCCACACCGCTAACATATTCCAAAGGCTGTGGTTAAAGTAAAATACTATTTAACTCAATGGCCATATTGATTTATTTTTGTAGTCCAGAGCCACCAGTAGTAGAGGGCTGTGGAGTAAAGACTTCTGTGTTAACATATATGATTATGGACAATATGGATCTGCAGGGAGGGCTTGGACAGTTAGTCGAAAGCTACAAACTGTATTAAGTGAAAGCTGTAGGTGTTGAGTGAGACCAGGCATTTGCTTTGCAGTTATTCTTCCCCAGCAATCCTGGTAGATCCCATAAACCCTAAACGTGGCAGGTGTTCCCAAAAACCTGCAGAGGAGCTAGGGAAATCAGAGACCCAAGTGCCTGCAGGTAGAAGTAAGCTTTACTGTATGAACAACGGTTTGGGAAACTGCAATCTTGTATGTTGTATCCTTGACAGCTACAGTTGTCATTTACCTGGGTCAGCTGAAATCAAGTGCAAGGTGACCAACCCTGCAGGAGCGAAAGGACCCTTTCTTATGGGTCATTTTCCTGGGTACAGGTGGGAACCATTTGGGGAGAAAAGCTGAGACAAAACCAGTGATTCTGTTGCTGTAGCAGCTGCTGTTTATTTTTAGATCACAAAAATAAAAAGATGGCATTGCTTATGTCAGGCTATGTACGTGAGAAAGCATACTAAACCAACACAATAGT
Organism: Pluvialis apricaria; assembly: GCA_017639485.1. Taxonomy (NCBI): domain Eukaryota; kingdom Metazoa; phylum Chordata; class Aves; order Charadriiformes; family Charadriidae; genus Pluvialis; species Pluvialis apricaria. The sequence continues at coordinate 49,835,625 of CM030011.1, forward strand.
CAAACTTAGAGGAGTAAGTTAAAAAGGCCCATATAGTAGTTTTTTTCTCCAGCATCCTCTGTGTTACAGGTCAGACATAGGTCCTGTATTGGCAGGAGGAGCCTTACTGATATGCTGTGGTCGCCCTGAATTGACAGAGCCGGGAATGACGATAATTTCAGTTAAGTGCTCTGCATGCTCTCAGTCGGTGTCACCTGGGCTCCTGCTCCATCACACCAGTGACCTGGCGATGCTGGTGTACCTAGCAGCAGGGAGGAGGTGAGCCACATGAAGGTGCTGAAAAGCACCTGAAGTTTTTTTTTTTTTTACATTTTCAAGCAGTGACAAAGGTGGTGGGAGTTGCACAGTTCAGCCTGAGGGGCCTAATTTAACAGTCTGGGATGAACGGGCTGAGATTGGAGGCTGCTGGCAGCATCAGGAGAAGGACAGTTTCCTTTAGAGGGTGTCTCGGTGGTCTGAAGCTGGGTAGTCTGAATTCATCCTCGCTAACTCTCACCAGTAACTGGAGGTATTACTACAGCCCTCTGTATCGGGCGTAAAAATTGAGTTCAATTTTGCCAAAAAGCCTCTTCTTTTCTGTGGCATAGCATTGTAACAGGTTAGAAATTGTGCTTGTTCAGTTTCCCTCATTGATGTTTTGGGGCAATGAATGTTTAAATAAATACTACAGTCCCCCATCCTGCGCCACTTATTTTTCTGCTTGGCTCACTTGCTTTGCTTTATGTCCCCGTTCCCGTCCTTCATGGAGAGTTCCCACGTCCAGCCATGCCTGTTTCTGACCCCTTCAGATTTTGTCCTCCCCAGTCGCTTCGTTTTGGTAGATCTCTGCTTACTGGGTCAGTGTGGTCCTTACAGAAATAACCGTCCCTGCTGCTGTTTATACTTGGTTTCACATCTGCACTGGGAGGGCGAGGCTGGGATTCTCCCAAGGGAAACAAGCCCTGTTAGCTCAGGGCCCACGGCTGCTGAGCCCACAGGAGCCTCTGTCACCCCTGGCTGGGGGAACGTGAGCAGAGAGGATGGCTCAGCTCTGCTTTTACCGAGCTCACCGTCCAGTCTCACCAGCAAACCTGCCTTTGACTGCAGGGACCAGAATGACAGTGCTGGTCCCTGGACAGGGAATGTCCCAGCTGACAGGGACTAGGTGCGTTTGCTTAGGGATCTGCTAAAAACCCGTTCCCTCCTAGCAGTTAGACAGCGTTTTGTGTTATTTTTTTTCTTTCTTCACTTCACCTTTCGTGTGATTTGGCATTTTTGGTGTCAGCTTAAAGCTTTCTGCTTCAGCATAAAGTTGTTTGTGGTCTGTGCTGCTTGTGAACAGGTTAGAAACTGATTACCCACGGCACCTCGCATGAAGGGAGAAGAGCAGCCAGACCCAAGGGGTGTCATGTCCCCAAGTAGGAATGGGGAACTCAGGTGGGTTCTGCAGATTCCTGCACCCCCGTCAGCTGGTGATGTTTGCCAGCCGCCACCGCAGCAGGAGGATTTGCAAACCATATAGTTGCTAAGAAATTAGTGTTTGTGCCAGGTGGTTACTCAGAGACAAGGAGAGTGTAAGGAGCTGTGTGCAGGAACAAGCACTGCATGAGTATGCTCTGTTACCTGTCCAGAAACTGCTCTCTGACTGGCGTAACTTCATTTCATCTTAATTAGATCATTTCAGTTAGCATTAAGCACAGCTGCAGGGTGGGTTTTTTTTTAGCTATTACCCTAAGCAGTGGTCTAAGGAGAGCAGTGAGTATTTGTGCTACATTTTCTGTAACACTTCCCAACACCCCCCCCAAAGAAAAAAACAAAACCAAACAAAAATTCCCCAACCCCATAACCACGCAGATGCCTATTGTATTCAGTCAAAACAGAATCAGCTTGGGGATGGTCAGTAAAGCCTTTCCAGCTTCTGATGAAGTTAATGGACATTTTGCTGTCAACACTTGCACCGAAGGACATGATTTTGATGATAACTGTGTGGCTTGCAGCCTGGGCACCAGGGAGCAGGGAGGTGGGGGAGTGCCAGCTATTCCCAGCCAAGTGTTTTGCTCAGGGGTTGCTTTGCACAGGTGTTTCGTTAGCTGCAAAACATATCTTTTCCTGCAACTGGTCCTTTTACTCAGAAAAAGTCTGCCCTTTCTGCCTCCCGTTTTTCCCCCTGGTTTTGTTTGTTTTTTTTTTTTTCCTTGGACTCACTGTGCTTTACTGGAGTTACCAGCTGGTGCTGGTACATGTGGGGAACTGGGTTTTGTGACCACAGGAGGACTAAGAAATAAATGCCTGGACACACAGCTTTGATTTCTATGTCATGGCTGTGTATAAAAAATAAATAATGCCGCAATTTCTTCAATGATGTGGGGGTTTCTAAGTATTGATTGCGCACTCCTGGGCTTCCAGCCAACCCTTTGATTTCAAACTTATCACCAGAAAAAAAGGCAGGCTCCTAGCGTGGAGGGGTTGACAAGCAAGAGTCCATACATTTGTGGCTGTGCTTGCAAACTGCCTGCTAGATGCAGTGCCTGAGAGACACACAAGCAGCTGAGCTGCTCAGCACATGGCTAACATCAAATTAATGCCATTATTTCTGAAAGCAAATTCCTGCTGCAACAGTTACAGGCAGTCGATGTTCACATTCATTGCTTTTGACAGCCTGATATAAGGTAATTTAATTTAAACGCCCAGATGAGAGAGAAGCAAGAGGCATTTAAAAAAAAAATGAAAATAAAAGCCCACTCTTTTTATACGTAAAATGCCTGCTTGAAGGAATAGATTAGTAGCCGTATGGTGCGATTGATTTGCAAGAGCCCACGGATTTCAGTGGAGAGCTCTGTTTAAAGATCAATAGGGAATGCTGCAGCATGAGTGCTTCTGCCACTTAGGCATTCAAGCAAATGGTTGATGTTAATTCCTTCTCAGACTTTGGTCTAGGGCCAGTAGGGCTTGGGAGGGCACTTGACTGTGTTTCAGAGAGCAAGCTGGCCACAGATGTCCTTCGCCTTTATTTCATTAGGGAAATTCTGTAAGACAATTACAAATACAGACCCTCTTTCCGAAGTTGCCATGGCTGCACAAGGCAGTGATACACTCACGCTGGCAAGGCCAGCAGCCAGAATCAGAAGTTTTTCTAAGTATTTGCTTTTTTGCTAATTGCATGACTGTTTTCGTGGTTTTCCCTGTATGACAGAGGTGTTTTGTTCATTTCCACCTCCCAGGCTGCTCTCAAGCTTTGCGTTTGGCTGCATCCCACGATTTGGGAGTATACGAGTGATGGGCGGGCAGTTTTGTAACAAACCAGGGAGCCTTGCCCAGTGCGGTGCCGAGGGGGCTGTCTCTCGGTATCCAGCACAGCCATTTAGATTTTAACTGCACCTTTCCAACAGCTGGAAAAAAAAAAAAAAGGCGAAAAATGCGGGTGTTTTTCAAGGAGGTGCCATACAGGCAGAGGCAGCCGGCGTTCCCTTTTCCCAACCGCTCACATCACTGCTTTGTGCTGCAGGATTGACGGCCTGGCTCTGCAGTGAACTGTCACCAGCCTCCTAGAAAACTAGCCAGGCTAATGCTGGACCACCTCTGTAGATCCTCATTTAATCATCCTCTCCAATGCAGACCTTCGGGGTGAGACCCGAATGGCAAATAAAATCAGTTCAAAAGTTTTGGGGTTTGCGTGGGAGAGCCTAATGAACAACTGGCAGATCGGTCTAGTTTGGGAGTTTAAATATAAGTAGTTAAAATCAGATGGAACTGATTTTCAGTTAACCTGAGTAGTGTTCTTAACACACCCCATTTAGAATTTTGGCACCAGGCTCCATACCTGGGTTAGAGTACCGTCTGCAGTCACAAAACCATTGGGTGTGCTAACAGAGTAATCCAGCCCGTGGCCACAATGAGTAACCACGCTAGACTCACGGGTGAGGTTAAGATTTGATCTGTATTACAACCTAGAGCTCTCTGAATCCTACTTTACTTTGTCTGTTATTTATTTATTCTATTTATTATCATTTATTTAGTCATTTTTACTAACCTCTGTCCCTTTGCTATGGTATCTGAACACCTATTATGGTTGAAGAGATCCGTGCCTTGAAGAGGACTGGACTAATATACTGGAACCTTGTGGGTGCTCAGGTCAAGCTGGGGCTGAACAGGCTCTTTGGAGGGGCCGTATTCCAGATTCCTGCCTGCTTTCCCTTGAACTGCTGAGAGCCCCTTCTGCTTTTGTGCAGGGAGCTCTTGGCCAGGTTGCTCTGGAGTTGCCACGTGAATTTTACCAACCACCTGGAGTAAGGCTGGGGGGGTTCTCTCGCTCTTACAACTGACTGCGCTGGAAAAGAGACCGTGCTTTGTAAATGGTATTTGCAGAGATGGTTATTCCTTAGCTCTTCACCCAGCAGTTGCCCTTCAGTTAGGTGCCTGCTGGCAGGAGGAGGCTGCTGGCTGCGATGCATCACCTTAGGGCTGTGCGTCTTGGCAAGTTGGTGAGTGCCCTCGAGGCTGCCAGTGTTGCTTGCATGTGTGGTTTCATTTCCGAGACTCGTGCAAATATCAGGTGCAAACAGGAAGGTTTTTCCCTGTGTCAGTAGTAAAACAGTTGGCAAATACAGTGCAGCCAAGGATGATTCTGTGCTCCCGGTGTTTTTCCTGAGTTTCTTTCTGCTCTCCGAACCCGCTCAGCCCCCTGTGTTACGAGAGACAGGCAGGAAAGCCTGGAGCCAGCATCCCTCTGGCTGGTTGATGAAGTAGATGGAGAAAGGATCAAGTAAGGAGTAATCTGGGCTAGATACAGCAATACTAGGAGATTACTCCTGTTAACTACTTCTCCTCCTCCTCTCTGTCTTCTTCCTCATCCTTGCTCTCCTGGGTGTCCCAGCTGCTGGCTATGGTGCGTGGAGCAGATCGGTCCTCGAGCTTCTGACCTTGTTGCTCGGCACAACCTTTGATTCCATTTCAAGGCTCATCGAAAAACTCACGTTCACCTTATTTTTATCGTGTAACCTTGCGTCAAAGCTGCGCACGACAATCTGTTCCATGATCTCTTCCCTGCTCTTGCTTACAGAGCTTTAACACTTCATATAACGGCGACTGCCTTTCCCTGAGTGGATATTTTCCTTTTTGTACATCTTGGATCTGTTCTCTATGTGATATAATTGATTCTCAGCTCCATTTCCTTCTCGCAAATTTTTGCTAGACTCTGCTTCGGGAAATGGGAGAGAAGGTCTCTGGCTGTCAGTAACATGCTGATACACCAAAATGAGACGCTCAGTTTGACGTCTGAAATTACTAGCAAATACTGAGAAATGCAGTGATTCAGGCCCCAGCGAGGACTCGGTCAGATCACCCGCTTTATTCAGTGGCAGAGCTGTTGCTGGTTTCAGCCAGGTAGCAACCAGCTCTTGCATTTGGTTCAGAACTGGGTATGTGGGAAGCTACCTCCCAAACCCAGACCTTAAATGATACACCAGTGGCACAAGGAGTGTCATTTAAGTGCCATCATTTATATTTGTGGCCTTTTCATTTTTCTGACAGGAAGTGAATTTCTGCTATGCAAGGCTTTAAAATAAATTGACAGGTAACGTTTGGACCCTGCTTTTCCTGTGGGATAACCCGTTTTTGCAATCCTTTATTTTTCAGTGTGCGAGAAGTGATAATAGGCTTTGTGTATAATCTTTGTGTACAGTAATTTTTCATGCCAACATGTGCACTATGATCTCTATTACAGAGAATAAAGCAAAGCTTTTGACAAACTATCGCAGTAGTAATGAAAAGGGTGGGGTTTTAAAGTCTGCATTGATACAGAAATACTTTGGTTTTGGAATACTCTGTTTTGAAATGTGGATGTATCATAATCAAATTCATATCAATTGTTCCCACATTTAACTTTGAAGGAGGCATGGAAAAATATCTGCTTTTTGTAATAAGTTTAACATAGCAGTCAAATCATTTCATTAATGGTTTCCTCCTCAGGATTACATTTTCAAAGCCATGTGCGATCATTTAATCGTGTGCCTCCTTATTAATATTGAACACTATTAAAGACCCAGTATGACACTTTGAAAATGCACCCCTTGTGGTAAATGCCACTTCCACACAGAATATCCCAATATCACAGCAGCTATCCAGCATTTGTGTTTTACGAGTCCCTCGGCACAAACTATTGGTGCCATGACCTTACCCGTGTTACCTTTGAAATGTGGAGTGGTTGTTTTATTTGGCCATGTCTGGCTTTTTCAGGCAACAACTGGCAGCCTCTGGAGATTTTACTTTGTGATTAAATAATAATGTAAGAGCTGGTTTCTTTGAGAAAAAGTTAAAAAATAACAGTAATATCATAAGCATCATGTGGCATGGGCGGTAAGACCTCAGTTATTTATTGTTTGTTTACTCAGCCCCCGAGGAGCGGAGAGGAAAGCTCCCATAATGTGCTGTCAGAGAACGTGTCTGCCAGGAGATAAGCAACCTGTCTGCTTTAGCAAGCAGCAGATTACAAAATGGCCTTCGCAGCCACTCTTTCAGCCTCCCCTGAAAACACAGCCAGTTTTGAACGCCGGGATGGCCCTGTTGCTCAACATGGGATTTTCCACTTCACCGGTAGTAAAGCAAGGCATTTGTGTGGGGCAGCCTGTTGGTGCAGTTCAATTTTGTATAGACAGAGTGGTGGCCTTCGGGGGTCTTCCTGATGCTGGTGCGAGCAGCTGCCAACATGGGGACTTCAGGTCCCTCCTGAGCAGTAGCCAGGGTCCCTGGTCCTGGTGGGTGCCCAGAGCTAGCAGTGTGTCATGACCTACATGTCGCAGGGTGTTCCCTAGAAAGCATAGGAGTAGAAATAATAATTATTTATTAATATCCATACCCATGCCCGTATATTTATGTAGAAATATACATGCAACATAAAAAAAAAAAATAGTATTGTGGAGTCAAACACAAAATGGTGTCACTTACCAAACCCACCTTCTCCTCTTATTTCCCCAACCTCAGAGTCTCGGTTGTTGTTGGACACAATGAGCTGTTGTCTTGACTCATAAAAACTTAGGAGTTTGATTTGGCAAAAAAAAATTTAAAAATAAACAACAACATACAGAATTCATCCCATCCATGGCCATTGCCAGTGTCTATCTAGGACTACTTATGCTTTTTAAAGCCTTTCATGGGTTGTCACTGAAACTGAGCAATACTTAAAGCCATGTCAGATTATCCCTGTTTTCTAAGTGGTATTAGCCTGTCAAGGTAAAGGCTTATAATCTTACACTTGCTTGACAAGCTGCATTATTTGTACTGTAATGTTAATTTGCACTGAGGCTCTACAGTTAGTTGTAGTTGGGTGTATGAAACCTGACATTTAATGTTCTCTAAGTCTAAATAAAAATGGACCCCTTGATCAGTTTTTCCAGTAGAACACTCAATTAATCTCTTCTGGTTTCATTTAGTGTCCTGCCAAATGCTGAGTTTAAACTTTCTCACAAGTATTTATTTTCAGGAAGGCTGATGATACCAATAGCAGGAGGGAGATAGATGGATAGATGCCGGAGTGGACCATCGTGATCTCTCTTTGTCTGGAAGAGAGATGTTTTGTTTTTAAGGGCAAAGAGGATTGTTCTGTGCACAGAGATGATCACAATGAGTGATTTATGAAGATTGTTTCAATGCGATCGTACTTTTAAAGTTTACTCCAGCATCTACCCAGTTAGTTCGTTAAGGTGTTGACACAATTTTGCTGCATTTTTCTTAAGTGGATTATGCTCACAGCCAGTTTTTCAAAGCAAACAGATGGCTTTTCAAACAGAGCATGCCCACAGATTATTTTTTTATGGTGTCTCTAGAATTATGACAGTTCTGTCAGAGGGGGCTGGTTTGTCATTAATTTTCTTGTGACAGATGATTCAAAATCATTTTTGCTCCTTCAGCTTGCTCAAATGAACCAGCTGTTTAAAAATAAAAAATACAAGGAGACTAAGACATAAATCAATTGGCCTGCACATGAATGGAATTGCACTATTTTGATAAGTCCATTTCTGTTTTTAGATCACTGTAAAATAAGAATGTCTTCAAAATATTGGAAGTATGCTCAGGAGGAGTGTTTTTCTTCTTGGAACCAGAAGACATGTTGTGCATTGCCTCAGACGAAACCTGTAATCTGAATTGCCTGGTTACTTAAATGTGAACTCGGAATATGCATAAGGGAGAGCGGGTGGCTCAGCATCCTCACACAGGGTGTGAAGTCCCTTGGCTTCTGGGGACTTCAGATAGGAGTCTTGGCAGGGTGGACTCAGGCTGTCATCCTCCAAGCGGGGTTGTAGCAAATCCCAAGTAGCTTTCCTTGAATGAGTGTTCTGGAGAGTCCCTAGGCAAAGACACAGTTCGTGGGCCACCCTGAGAAAGATTTCCATGCATTGCCCTCACTCTGAGAAGTAAGAGGACATGAATAAGGTGACACAGACTCAGCTGAAGCTCTTTCTGTCAGATTATGGAGCTGCATCTGTCTTGTGCTGCTGCATGACGGAAAGTCCTCCTCCTCCTCCTCCTCCTCTGTGCACGGCATGGGTGATTGTTCCTGCTGCCCGGGGAGATGCTGGCCGTGCCACAGCAGAGGACAAGCTCCTAGAAGTATTTCCACAGACACCCATCTAAGGGGACCCCAGGTGCTTCGGGGTACTGGGCCTCCATCGTCACCATTTTACATTTCTGCTGCACTGGCTCTCCCAGCTTTTTGAGCTTATTTGTTCTTGGTGCTGTTGGGATGTCTATTTTGAGTTGTTTCTTGTGCTAAGGGGATTTTTCTGTTCCTGTGCATGAATACATAGCGCCAGGTTTTGACTTAGAGAAGCTAAGGCTGCAAAGCATCATCACACCAATTTTGTCTGCACATTGGTGCAGCCTTTGGTGTCTTCAATCCTGTGTGCATGATAAGAAAAAGCAGCAGCCCCGCTGCCCCTGGGTCTATTTCATCCTAAAACCAAATCATTTAAAACTGCACTTGTGTAGTGAAGAATCTTACCACCCTTTTTGATAACATTATCCTGTCATTAATGACAGTGCTGTTGGATCCCTTTGCCTATGACGTGGTGTGTTATCCCTGTTGCTACAGTCCAGCATGATTCCTGTGCCATTTGCAGACGGGGAGACCGTGGCATTGCTGGGTGCTCGGGGTAGCTACGGGGCTCGTGGATTCCTGCCTACTGCCTTTAACCATAAGCTCAACCTCTGTCCTAAAAGCAAGATCACAGCTATGTGAAGTATGTGCTGCGTAAATTATTCTTGTTTTGTTTTTTCAAACCATGTCTGCTGAGTGGATCCCAAGCTATTTCTCTGTGTATTCCCATAACTGTCATGCTGCCGAGATACAAATCTCTTCAAAAGAGCTTCATACCAAATAGCGCAGAGCCGCTCGCAAAGTCCCAGTGGTTTTTGTTATTCTCGCATTGAGTTGGATTCCCAGCATCTGGGTAGCGATGTGCATTGTTCAGCAGGGACAAATTCATGTCACCAGGCGATGAGGGAATCGCGTTATCGGGCGCGGGCTGCCATCCCTAGCTGACGTGGTTTCCCACGTGGTGTTTACCAGTGCAGCGGGACTTGCAAGCCACCATTGTTTCTTCGTTGTGAACATTGTTTATGGGGGCTCAGGCGGTGCAAGTCCGGTGCCAGGCGCTGGCAAAAAAAAAGTGTGGTCTCATTGGTGTGGGATAAATCCTTCCTCTTAGATCTGGGGAAAAGGAGAGCAGAGAGATGCTCCCACTGCTGGAAGGTGTCGCGCTGTCACTCCTCCAGCACATCTAGTTTGTTTTGAAAACCAAAGGAGGGTCGGTCATCGGTTGCCCCTCCAGTGTGCCCCGGGTACTGCTGTAATAGCTGTTGTCTCCTCTAAGACCCTGTAAAGCACCTGTGGGTTCATAGGAGGTCAGGTTAGGTTGCAGGGATGCGAATGTGACATTTCAGTCAGCGGAGGTATTCCTTCTGAATATGCGTATAACCAGCTGCAGCGGGTGGTGTACTTTAAGTTGTAGTTCGGGTGACATTAGGAGAAGAGCAGCTCAAGTTCTTAGTGATACTGAATTTTAATAGCCAGATGCATCTCCTGGCTTTTATTTATTTGTATCCTCTAGCACCAGAATCTTGTTGCTTCGCGGCACTTGAGATATCAATATTGCATAAATATTCATTTTGGCATTTCTGAACACCAACTCCTTAATACAAATTTCATGTAACACGTTTTTCCTGATAGTTACAAATTGGATTGACATCCTCTTAGTCACCTCACCTTCACACGCTCTGAGAAGATACAGAAGCGGGCTTTTACTTGTGAAGTCTCTCATTCCCTTTCTCCTCCTCAAAGGTCCCAAACAAAATGGTTCAGGTGGATTCAGTGTGGCACTTCAGGGTGCTGTGCTTCTTACAAGTGCACAGTTTGGCCTGCCTCTGCTAAAGGCGGGCCCAAGGCTGGCTAGCAAATTGGGGTGCAAGGAGGGGTGGGTAATCACGGTCTCAGGGCTCACAGGGGACCCTCGGCTGTGGACATGCAGCCATTGCCATGGGGGCAGTCTGGCGCCTGTCCCACTCACCTTACCCGCTGTGCTGGCCACTGCCTTCCCCGCTGAGATGGGTACTGGGCTGCAAAAGGGGCTTCGGTCCTTTCCCCCTGGGCTGGTGGTCACAAGGAGGCAGAGGGGATTTGAGACAGGACCTGGGACCTGTTCCACAGCACTGAACAGTATGTCAGAGACACGAGAGCAGTGTTGCCGCTTTCGGTCCCGAGCGATGTGTGTGATCCTTGACTCTCTCCTGCGTGTCTGTCTCTGCATCCTCAGGGCCAAGGAGATCTCCTGAAGAATGCCAAGAACGAAGCCCTGGAGAACATGAAGCAGATCCAGCTAGCGTGCCTGTCGTGCGGACTGAGCAAAACTGGAAGTGGGCACACGGACACCAAGTCAAAACGGTGCCTGGAGGCAATACAGGAGAAGGATACTGGAGATGAGAACGGGAGGCTGTGAGGGGAGGCAGAGCTGTCACATTTGTCACAGATTTCAATAACTCTAAACTATTTTTTTAAAGCATTTAAAAATTCACACAGGAATGCCCTCTACAGGGTGTTGATAGTATTAAAATCCTCACAACGTCAGTATTTTAATGCAGTTAATTTATCTAAGTTAAACTCTGGTAGTGAGATTTCTGATGAAGCCAAGCTGTCTGTATGCAAGTGCGTGTGTGTGTGCACACATGCAAATCCTGTAGACGCCCTTTCATGCATTACATTAGTCATTTGCTAATTTATTCCTTTGTCATCTTTGAATAGGCCTGTTCATTCTGAAGATCAAAACAAATAGAGAGTACTTGTATCAGTTTTGTGCTTTATTTTATTCTCCAGCTTTTATCATTTAACTTATAGGTTACATTACTGTTACGCTGTTTAAACAAACAAATGAAATACAACAACAAATGTCATGGACAGCTGTTTTTGTGAGGACAAAACCAGTGGTTTGCTGCAGATCCTGAACAAGATTTTTAATGAACAATTCAAACCAAGTAAACAAGATATTAAATGGTCAGAGTTGCTGGATAGATTATGATTAGATTTGAGGTGTACATTTCATTGAATTTTAACAAACTGCGCTTCGGGATACACCCAGATAGCACGTACTAACGTAAGAACTAGCTGATTTATTTCATTCCAGTAAATCGTTGCTACCTTGTAGATCTGCAGGACAGCTACAGTCTTTGCTGATAGGCATTAACTTGTGTAGTAATGAACATAGCTCGTCAGCCCCGTAGTTACGAGGAGAGCTGTGAATATCCTTCGGTGATCATGAACTCTGAAGATGAGCGCCAGTCCGTTCTGAAACACCCAGTGGTGTCAGTACTGGAAGGCAGGTTTTACAGATTTCACAGACTGTGAGGTTTACTGCAAGAGGTGTGAGAGGTCAGATCTTGCTTGCCGCCTTCTGCTGAGATGTTAAAGTCAGTTGGATGAAGCAAGCAGGATCTGGCCTTACGTCGTTGTGGTTAAGAGTCATGCTGTGCTAGAAATTTGAAGCAAGGCTGCAGAACTGCTACAGATGTAGTGCAGAGAAATAGCTTGGAGAAAAAACAGGGTACCAGCATTTTTGTGCAGCAGTTACAAATATCCTGACACATGTCATATGTTTAGGGTAATTCGAAGAATTGGATGCCTCCTTGTTGCGCTGTAGAAAGGAGACGGAGACTGTCACAAAGCAATGCATCCTCGTCCCTCCCAGTGTCCGGCTCATGTATGCTCACAACATTCATTTCAATTGTTTAAGTACTGTGCTTGAGTGTAGTATTTGTGTTATTTTTAACAGGACTAAGTGTTTTATGGTTATAAAAAAGACTATATTTATTTAAAGCATTGCTTTTATTTTGAAAAGCTACTTTTTAAATTAATTTGATTAACAAATATGCTACTTTTCTGAACTTAACAAAAAGTAATTGCTGAAAGTTTGACCATTGGAGAATCTTATATAGCTATTGTGTTAAGTTATTTTTGACTTCTTAATAACACTATTATGTTCATGTTGCACATTACTGAGAGAGTAAAGCTATGAAACAACTTTGACCCATGTTTTTAAAGTGATTTAACACAGAAGGTAATCAGCGAGACTTGGATAAAGGTGGGTTATAGTGGGTAAGTTGCTTCAGAGAAGGTGCTGCTCTAATAGGAACTGCATTATTGCAAAGGTTATAACTCGTATGCTTTAAATACCATTTCAGTAAAACTTACCATACTTGTTCAGATCCTGCCCTAAATCCCCTGTCTATCTCTCCAGTAGATTATGAGTGTATATTCAACCTCAGTTGAGGTCTGGCAAGGAGTGTGTTTTGTGTTTCAGGCAAGGCATAAAGCCCAGATCAATGGTGTAAGCGTGCACATTCACATTTTGCCCTCCTGGGTTACCTTCCTGATTTCATCATGTTTATATAAAAAACAGCACTTAGCCTTCCGTATTTACAGTTAGGGAGGATGGAAATCGTTAACCTAGCACCACCAATTGTGAAAGATCAGCCTTCGGAAAGCATGTGTCTTGCAAGGAAGAGGTTGCTTCAGGAAGGGTGAGTGGCTTGCCTCTTGGTGCTTCATTTAAACCCAGAAATAGCTTGATTTCTTCAATTTGAAACACTATCCTGACGTCTGTACAGGAACTGCTGGCAAAATACCTTCTAGTCCTCCTTCCTTCTCTGATGTTATAAACAAATGAGAAGGGCTTGGTTTCTGTGGTCACATGGAAAGGGGTACCTTATAGCTCTTTCTGTATGTGTATTTGCAGAACCAGAAGACAGCTGCTGGATGGAAATCCCATAGCATGCATGCCCACACCTTTCATGCCGTGTTTAGAGTTCATGTCATGTCCTGTGCCAAGGTCATGCTGCGTGGCTTTCTGTGCCAAAACACAGGGAGCAGAAAAGCTTGGGCACCCTGGATTGCCCCAGGCGGCTGGGACTGCGCCTGGTGCTGGCGCCCACAGCCCTGCATCTGGAGCAGCTGCAGCTGGAGCAGCTCGACCCTCCCTCCTGCACCAAAAGAGGGCTGGCAGCAAAAGCTCATCTCACTTTCCTCTGTGCCCCTTTCGAAGTCACTGGGAGTGGGAGTGGATGCTAAATCATCAGTCGGCATAATAAAAATTAGTCCTTGAAGGAGAACACACGAAAAAAATCGTGTTCAGCATTGACAGCAACAGCACACGGGGGACTGACAGCCTGGGCTTTCAGGGAGCATTTCATGACGTGCCTGGCTTCTTGCAGTGACACAACCACCTTCTCCGGGCCCTGTGCTGGTACGATTTGCCTGATGTCCCACCTGAATGGGTGGATATTATCTATATCACTTCTAGGGGAGTGATGTCAGGAAAGGGTTACAGGTATTTGCAGTTGTTTACAGTGTGTTTTAGCAACTAGAAATCAGAGAAGCTCTCAGGGGCTGGCATAGGGAGGTGTCTTCCAGAGGGAATACAGGGGTGAATCTACCTGGGTTCTCGTTCCACTTCTGCCACTGAGTCCTGCATCTTTACAGTGTTTATTTTCCCTGTGGTGTTCTCTCATCTGTAAGATAAGACTGATGGCGTTTTCCTTCCCAGGCACAGGTTAGGTGACAGATTTCTGAAACACCTTTGAGTGTGCTGGTGCTCTCAGGAGAACCTCCAGGCACTGTGTTTGGGCTGTCCTGTAACACCAGTGTCTGCCAAGTCCTCCTACTGCTGGTGAGTGCAGGTGAGCCAGTGGGTGCAAGGAGGGCTGAGACGCAACCTGCTCCCCTCTCCCAAGGGCATGGATTCCTCCAGCACTCTGGGGTACGTTGTCCACATGCTTGTGTGTCTCGCACCTACCAAACTGCACCTTTGGTCAAGCGTGGCAGAGGGGCAGTTGCCTCCAAGGCGTTAAGTTCCTGCAAATTTCCCAAGCAAAGACAAGGTGGGTGGCTCAGAGAGGCCCCGGCAGCACCTTCCGTGGGGTGTGAGGCTGCAGCGTGACCTCCACCTGTGTGTTAGGCACCAGGGTCCACAAGAGAAAGAGCGGATGCAGAGGTTTCACTTGGATTTTCCTTCTTATGTACATGAAGGAATCCAGCCACGAAGCATGAGAAACGAGGCTGAACTAGTCCAACTGTTCACACACCTGATTAGTCTTAAATAAGCAAGAATAGTTTTGACCAAATTTCACACACTGGCAGGACCCAGCAGGACTGTCTCCTTCCCCCTCCCTCTCCTGAGCTCGAAACGAGTTAAAGCACCATGCTGTTCTGCTGCTTTCTGTGTCATTTTTTATGCATTTTATTCCCTGGTTTTTAAAGGGATAATGCAGCTTCCCAGTGCAAACAAGGTGAGAGTTTTTCATGTTCCTCTTTCTGAGTTTCATCTCCCAAAATAGATCGTTACCAGATAATTGCATGCACGGAGAGAGCTTTCCTGTATAATAATCCATCTCTTCCATCTCTCTGTTCAGACTAAAACATTAGGTCGTAGCCTCCTTGGCCTCCGTCCCACTCCTATAGTGACAGACAGCAGCCTCGTGCAGGGGACTAACTCAGGAAGCTTCAGGAACGAAAAAGGTGAGGGTGTGGGAGCAATCTCTTCTCACCTTCCCCACTTGCTGTGGGACTGAGTGCAGTGACCCCGGCTCATATCGCAGCAGCAGTAGCTGATGTATGCATTCAGTAAATCTGAGATTTACTTCTTGTAAAGTGCAGTGCTTAACAGGCAAAAGGTGATTGTGAAGGATGAAAACATCTGGACACAGCGAACGCACACTTGGAAACAAACACCAGCCACTCAAACGCCCTCCCCATCAGCCCCTCTCACCCCCCTTGGCAGGTGTGAAAATCCAAAGGTTTCCATAATATTGTACCTGTAAAATTGTCTCCAAATTGCCACACCAAGCACAAGGCGGTACATTTCCCCGGGCAGCTGGTGAGTACCGCCAGGATGCATTTACCGGGTCTGAAGCGTGAATGCTGTTTGAGACTATTCTGGCACGGAACCTTCGAGTTGTCTTTGCAGAAACTCAGGCTGAGCAGTCTTGCCTTTGCTTTCCACAGCAAGTCCCTGAAAAAATGTTTCCTTTTTAAAATAATGTTGAGGAATATGTGAGCTTTGTAACTGAGATGTGAATGACCAGGCCAGAAATATGATGCAAGCCCTGTCCCACCAACTGTTCCCCTCTAACAGAGAGCACTGCGTGAACATGCCCCCGATCAAATGGGTCATGTTTTAAGTGAGGATTTTCTACTCTCTTTGATTATTTGAAACAGTTTATGAATAAATTGCTTTTGCAGAACATATTCATGGAGTAATTTCAAGGAAACGTGCAGAAATCAAAATCTCAGTAGGCGACGCATGAGCAGGAGGCAGCGTTGCGTTTGACAGCTGTTTGCCGTGCACAGTCCACACCACCCTGCTCTAGGAACTGGAAGAAAAATGAATGATTGCAAAGGCAGGTTTGAGTTATTGGTGGTGTTGGAAGTATTTTCCCTGTTAAATTGTGCAGTGGGGACTCATTTGTTTATTAAGACATGAATAGAGTAGGACTGGGAAGCAAACATGATACTTGAGGCAAAAAGTAAGTGAGCGTGGAGGGGAGGTGGTGTGTTGCAGGATGCTGAGTTTTGGGGGTCTGCATAGGTGAGAGCTGGCCAAGACCACCCAGAAGGGAGCCGTCACCCTCCCTCTAGTGATGGTGAAGGGCTGTTGGGGCAGAGAGCAGGTTGGTAACTGGTGGGGTTGGTTTCCACCAGCAGAAGTTTGCACAGAACTCAGTGAGGGCTGGGGGCACAGTGGCTGTGGTGATTGGTCCCATCCCTGACCCATGGATTAGTGTGGCTGTGGGAGAAACCTTCAGCGAACAGGAGAGTCTGTGGCCACGGCCCTGGGACCTAGAGACATTCCCACCAGTGGGAGCTCTGCCACAGCATTGTGTTCATAGAATCGCAGAATAGTCAGGGTTGGAAGGGACCTCTGGAGATCATCCAGTCCAACCCCCCTGCCACAGCAGGGACACCTACAGCAGTTGCACAGGACGGCGTCCAGGCGGGTTTTGAATGTCTCCAGTGTGGGAGACTCCACAACCTCTCTGGGCAGCCTGTGCCAGTGCTCTGCCACCCTCAAAGCAAAGAAGTTCCTCCTCATGTTAAGATGGAACTTCCTATGCTCAAGTTTGTGCCCGTCACCTCTTGTCCTGTCACTGGGCACCACTGAAAAAAGACTCTTCTCATCTACCTGGCACCCTCCCCTTAAGTATTTATAAGCATTAATAAGATCCCCCCTCAGTCTTCTTTTCTCTGGTCTTAGTCTAGACTAAACCGTTCGCAGCGGTTGGGGCTGCTGCACTGATGGCGCTGGACACAATCAGCTTGTCGCTGTGGCCCAGAAGGTAGAACTGCTGTTCAATGCGTTTTCTGGCTGCAGGTGTCAATCAGTTTTAAGTGACATCTCATTAAATCACCTCATTTGACTCTGGCATGCAAAAGTCACAAAACTGCTGCACTTCAGTGCTATAATGTGGCCCCAAGAGCATCACAGATATTTCTGCTTGCTGTAATGTATCAGGTGTTATTTTTTGTAAGACAAAACTGATGATCTTTTTTGACCCAAAAGTATTAGTCCTCAAAGTCAATCTGACTGAATGCCTATAGTTCATCCTCAGTCTCTGAAGTGAATTTAATCAAGAGTTTAGAATATGCGAAGAGATTGAACATGCCAGGTGAAGCATTAATTTCAGGTGGCATCTAAAATGCAGCTAAATAAGACACTTGGTATACAGGAGGGAGATGAGATGAGAAGTAGACAAAGACCGGTATTAACCTGGCTTGTCTGGAAGCGCATATGGGGAGAATAGAGGAATACAGATGAATTATTTGTATGCTTCCTGAGATAGGATCTGCTGGACCAGCTACACATAATACAATTAGAAACGAGATACAAATTATGATTCAGACAGCAGGAGCTGCTATGATTATTTATGATACTGATGGATGGAGAAGGGTACTGGCAGCAAAGCGCAGCGGGAATTTTTGCAGCTTTGCAGTTGCAGCGTTAGTGTGCCATGCACAGGGGAGAGGGCGAGCGGCACTGCTGCTCCCTCCTACACACACCAAATAAGCCAAAGTATTGGATGCTGCTGCGTTTCATAGCTGGGTTCTCCCAAAGTGAAAAATGAAGGAATTTTCATTGGAGAGGCAGAAACAAAGTATTGAAGAACATAGTGATATCAGCAAGTCCGCTGCTTGCTGGTGTTGATGTACCTGATGTACCTTTGCTGTTGGGACTGATGGGCCCCGACTCAGCCGTGCTCTGCTGGTTTGCAGCAGCTCTTCCCACACGAGGTGTTTCCAAAGCCAGAACAGCACGGCTACAGCTGAGCCGTGCCACCGCCTCCCCCTCAGCACTGCAGGAAATCTGGTTCGCTCCTTTCCTTTCCACTCCTCAGTGATCTCTAGGTTTTATGGAGTCCAAGCAGTGAGTAGGAAATTATTTGGGCAATGATTTTGTGCGGAACCAGTGGGCACCCAGCCTAGGGCAACAGGGAGCCTTTTCTGGGATGTGTGGGGCTGCCTGGGGCTGGCAGCAGCTGGCTGTGGGGCTGCTCGCTCTCAGACTACCTGGTGAAGCCAGTTTTAGGAGGCTCAGACCAACTGCAGTGTAAGTGGACTCAGCTCCCACCAAAGCCAAACTGTAATTTCACCTGTTATGCTGTGACTACCTTCCACCCGTATCGTGTCTGTAAGTAGCCAGGCACCCACACAAACCAGCCGGTTGATTCCTGCTGAGGCCGGTCCCAGCCTCCCGGTGCTCGCTGCCTCACCAAGTGGTACATTGTCCTGAGTGGGAAGGTGGCAACACCATTTCAGGATTGGCATTAAACCGTGGTTTGGAAGCAGAGTTATTCTGAGGTATTGGATGCATTGACCAAGAAAACAATCTAGAGATGTACAGCAGCAGGCAGACAATGACCTGGTAGGGTACCCCCTTGTCAGCTCAGCCGAAACATTTTGGAAGTGACTGAGTGTGAAGTTGAAGAATCGTCATCAGAGTAAACCCAAAACGCCAACTCCATGAGATTGGCTCAGGTTTGCAGGCAGTGTTTGAGGTCGGCTAGGTCTTGCTGCGAGGCACGTGTCCCTTACGGCAAGCAGGAGCTGATCCTGTGTTTCTGGAAAGCCTGCTGCGGTGTTTAGAGTCTGAGCAGAGGCAGGATGTATGCGAGTGACTGCCTGCAATCCACCAGGCTGGGGGGATCAGCAAACCCAGGTGTATCTGTGGGTCAGGAGCTGTGAAAACTTCCAGCGTTGTCATGCTCTGCCCTGCTCCGGTGTTTCAGACCTGTACCATATGGATTGTTTTGCAAAGGAAAGCTTTTCCTTGGGCCCAGGCCGGCTGCAGAGCTCAGCACCTGGGGCAGCGTGGCAGGGCTGAGCAGGGAGAGCTCTCCAGGAGCAGCCTTTGCGTCTCGGCTGCACTGCTCCATCTGCCAGCCGGCGTGCTGGGACGGAGGTGTTACCCTGAGCTATTTGTCAGCAAGCTGGTCACCGTCTGTTGGCACAGTTGACCTCTTTGGTGAGGTATGGAAAACCACACAAAGACTTCCATCTAAATCTTTTGCCATTTGATACTTGTACTTCTCGTCATGGCTTGCTTGCCCCCTGCCACTGGGAGCTTTGAAAATATTGTGACTTTTATTTTGGCAGTGTTCTCCCATCGTGGAATGTGTTAGAAGAGCTACAGTGAATGCTTGTGCTGGGGTGTGTCAGTTCCATAGAAGATGAGAATTTTTTTGTTGTTTTTATTGATTCTAACTTGATATTTCCTAGCAAGGTGATTGCAATAAACCTGCAGCCGTGATTCAGTTGGAATTGTCTCTTCTAGGTCTTGAGGAGATGTGTTATGTGAAAACTGACACCGTGGTCTGTCACACTGTGCATAGAAGCTGTTGCCAGGGGATTTTTTGTTTTTTAATGCTTAAAGGTCATAATTAACATCAAATGAACACGAACGTCCACAGCAAAAATGTTTCTACCAGGCAGCAAATTAAGGACAGATTAAAGTCGCCAATGTGGAGTCAGACGACAGCATTAATGAAAACAGAATGGCACCGGTTTTGATTCCTCCCATTATTTATACGAATTGGATGTGAAAATTGACTAAATAGTATTTAGTAACAATGTGCATGGGAAAGAGCCTTAGGTCTGGTGAGGAATTTTTATTGGGTAGTCTCACAGGCTGGGGCCTCTGGTTCCCGGCTATCCAGCAAGAAAAAACAGCTGGTGTGTTCCTAGTATCCAAAGCAGCAGGTAACAGTACGACCTGCCTTTTCCTAGAAGGCAAGTGGGACACAGATGGTGCTCTGAGCCGTAGCCTAGAGAGGCTCGGTGCTGCCAGAGGCTTGGCGTGTCTCTGCACAGTACCCTCCAACCACTGGGAGCTCCCCAAGAGGGGGCCGAGGGGCTCCCGCTCAGAGAAGATGCACAATTAGCAGTGTCTCAGCCTGATGAGGAGACCTGGGTGGGCTCCTGGGGACAGCGGTGCCGGTCACTGCCTGTAGCAGCTCCTCTGTGCACAGGGCTGCCAGCCATCTCGTGCAAGGCAGACTTTCCTGGGCAGCAAAACTTGCTCTTGAAATAGATATTGAAATAGGTATTTTTAGGCAGCAATTTGTCTCACCTGTTTTAGCTGTGCACTTTAGGGGACGATTTAGTTTTACCCTAACAGTGCCTGCTTCATGCTGCTTCCTGCAAGTATTTGTAGTTGAAAACCTTGAAGAGAAACCAAGCCTTTATCTGCATAAAAGGCAGCTGTCTGTGACAGCTTGTCACGAGGTGTACACTTGTGCAAGGCCAAGTGATGCACCTCTTTGGTCTGCACCTCTGTTTTGTGTTCTTTGACCAAGAAAATTCAAGAAAGATGATGGCGAGGTTGTGGGGATTCAGGTTATCCTGTAAAGACATAGGGGCAGATGCTGCTGCTGTTTGCTGAGAAACATTTTGTGATACTAAATGGTTTGAACCCTCACATCTGCAAAAACTAAAGGACGAGCAGAAAGGCTTGCAGCTCCACAGACCTTGTGCTTACTGCTTCAGACATTGGGGCAGACGCAATGGTGGACTGTGGCACCACCACGGGGTGACCAGCCAAGACAATCCCCTGTAGCAAATGCCAGACACCCCTGTCCCAAGCAGAGCAGTGTTTCTGGCAGGAGCAAAGCCACAGGGAGGAAATGGAGACCTCTCAGGAAGGTAAAGTGCCATATCTTATTTCATATAGTACTAGTGTTGCAACCTGGCCTGATGGGAACATGAAGATAATCTTCAAGAGACTGAAGCAGACACAAGGACAGTGTCATGAAATTTGGAAGGTCAACATCGGGGATCCTAGGGTGTCTCTGCTGCTCCCGCATAACAGGTTTCAGCCCCCTCACTGAGGCAAATTAGCCTTTTCCCTGGGACTGGCTGTGCTTTTATAGCACATCATGAATCCTCTATTTCCTTCTGCACTGAAAACAGTTGCACCTTCTCCTGGGAAAGGCAAATTGATTGTAGGGAGTTCAAAGAATGAAAGCTGAGCAGGTGGCTTTCTAGATTATACACTTTTCTTGGCAAGAGCTACTTTTCTGAGCAACATGCCTGCCTGCAAGAGAGAAACACAGGGAGCACTGTAATTCCCTGAGATGGGAGCGGCGGTGGCGGCTGGAGAGTGAAGGCTCTGCAGAGTGAAGCTGAAAGGATGAATCTGTTTAACTGCACATCCCATTAAAACGGGCGGCTGGACAGAAAATTGCCTCTAACGGCATCCAGAATGGCTGAGACGTCAGATGGGGATTTAGTGCTATGGCCCCTGTGGTTATGTCTGCCAGAGAGACTCGGTGCGAAGCCCAGCCATGCCTCTGCCTCCCACCATGGCAGAGGGTCAGCCCTTGTGCACGGGCAGAGTGGGGCAGTGGACCTGGCACGTGCCCTGCTCAGCGCTGGAGGATGGTGCACGGGCACAGGAGGGCTGCAAGGATGCAGCGTGGCGGGGAGGAAGGTGCGCAGCCTCTGGTTTCATGCTATATTTTAGCAAGTGAATGTCTTCCTCCTGGAGAAGGCGCCTCAGTCCTGCTAGGTTCCTGCTGAGTGGTTGGTTTGTGCCAGATGGCAGGGAAATAGGCCATGAAATCCCCATTTTTTGTAATGCCCATTCAAGGAGTGGAGAAGTTTGTCCTCTTTTCCTGGAAGGGCTCCCGTGGGACTTCTGCACTCCCGGCGCTGGGACTGTCATTATTTCTGCTACCCGTGTCCATCAGGTGAGGTGGTGTGCCCTCAGTGGACACACGAGGGACGTGGAGACAGAAAGTGCCAGGGATCAGCTAACGGGGACCCAAGGTCTATGGCAGAGCAGGGAACCAAACATCTCCCTGGGAATGCAACACAACCCTCATGTTCCCCACACAGGCCACAACTCCCTGTCCTCCGTGAACCACTAAGGACAAGGAAAACATTTAACTGGGGGGCTAAGCTTTTCTTTAAGACAGATGAGAGACAGGTGATGAGGAATAAAGATAATTAGTGACATCAGTCTGTCTTTTGAAAATAGGTTGTTCTGTAACTGGTTGAACAGAAATTTTTTGAAAGCAGAGTTTAAGCAGGCATAAGATTAGCCAAGATTAATGAGGATTTCTGCCTGGTAGCCTAAATCTAATGTCTTTCAGTTAGTAATCCTTCTTTCAGGTCAATGAATCTTCTTTTTAAAAGAAAAAGAATATAGGTTATACAAGAGAGTTCGGGGGTTTCTCTTGTCATGTGAAAGGGATTTAGAGCTGTTTCCAGCACCTGAACTACTTCCAACGTTCGGGGGAGCCTATACTGGCCTCTCAGAGGAAGCCATCTTCTCTTGTGCTATGGTGATGCTCATATGGAGAGTTGCTCAAAATGCTTCAGTTAACAGAATGTTACCAGTCCCTTCATATAATGGTATCTGAGTCCATCATTTATGACAAGAGATCACGGGTCCTTTTTTTACGCAGAGGTTGTTCTACCTGGAAACCCTGGTCTGCATAGCATGAGCACAGGCTGCAATTCAGCAAAGTCTTTGGGGGCCGAGCAACCCCCTTTGCTTCAGTGAAACCACCCATGTACCACTGCTGTTGGTGAGAGTTTTGGGCTGAAGGGGAGCACTGAAAACCCAAGGTTTCCTGCAACCAAAGCACTTTCCCTCTCCCACCACAGGTAGGACATCCTTACGAAGGACTCTGCATTCACAATGGTGTGTGTTGCGAGCTGCAACCAGCTGCATTCACACCTTGAAGCAGGCTGAGAGGTCTCTGCTGTACCCGGCTGCAAGATACACAGCACAGTCCTTGCTATGAGGCTGCATCTCACCATCCCTGCTGGTTTTGTTTATCCGCCTTCTTCCAGCTCATGGTTTGCAATGTTTTTTGAGCATACAAATCTTTTTTGGCTGTGTTGGTGCAGGCTTATCCTTCTCAGCTGTTTCTTTCAGCCATGATGAGCAGAGGCCTCCCCAAGAAGCCTCATGCCTGCTGCTGCTGTGCTGCAGTCCTCTACTTTGTCTGTGACTCTGCTGGTGAAAGGTTCCCACCGAGCTGCGTGCTCCTGGCAGCGCCCAGGACACCAGCAAACACTGAACAAAGTGATCACAGGAGGGTTTCCAATGAGCATGTCAGGTCTCTTCAGAGGGCTTCTCCATTTCCGCTTGCGCTCGGCTTGGCTTGGCTTTAAGAGTCTAAAGCACTTTAAGTCTCTTCTGTATTATCATTAACTTCAGGCACTGCAGTGTACCTGGTCACTGGGTTAGAAATCCTTTTAAGTGCTGTATAAAGGGGAAAACAAAGCCTTTTCTATAATGACTTCAGGTGCTGCAGCAGAAGAACAACTTAATTGTTGAGAAAATAATTGCTGTGAAGCCTCTGCTTTGCTGGTCTGTCCTTCTCGTGAAAGCTTGTGCTCAAACTGCTCCCTTGGGCTGCACAGCGTGAGCAGAGGGTGGGGAGGCTGTGCCCATCCTTGCAGGCAGGGCCAGTGCGCCTGAGAAAATGATGAAGGCTTTTCCCCTAATGCTTGGGATACCCCTGAGTATGTGTGTGTGTGTGTGTGAGACCAATTATGAGCTGCCACAGCTGCACTTAAGCATTGTCATGCTGAGGCTGAGAACATCTCCATGTGATAAACATGTGAGGTCCCACAAGTAAGCCTATGGGGATACCACAGTGTGGCCTTCATGATTGTGTCTCCCTTTCCAGGGGGAGGAGGTGAGCCAAAGCCTGATGCCATGTGGACACTCGCTTCATGGAAAAGAGGCTTGTTTCAGTGTAGATAAAGACATCCCCAGCTGGCTTTGCATGACTGAGACAAGAGTGTCCTTTCCACAGAGCATACAAGTAATTTCCCCACGTGGACATCTACTGGGGTCCTTCTCTTGAAGATCACAGACTTGATCATGTTCTCTTGTTTCTGAGAGCTGTGCTAATGCTGCAGGTGCTCCCACCCTGCAGCAGCCGTGTGGCAAAGCCTTCATTTAAACCTCAAGGAGAGATATTTGTGTTAATGTGTCAGATGTCACGTTTGTGAAGGGCTTCAGTGTGAGCATGAGCAAGTACCGTGACTCAGCTGGTGTGTTGTAACTTGGTTGTCTGTTTGTAACCCAAGAAAAAGCTTGAATTCAGTTTCCCAGTGGTTGAACGATGTTGAATATATATGGACAACTAAAATGGCCTAGATTTGAAAGTTAATTGAAAGTTAAACAAAAGTTAATTAAGATCAAGCTAATTAAGGCTAAAGTAGTTATGAATGTGACTATTCCCAATAGTGTTTGATGCAGTTTCACAAATTTGCCTTAAATCCAGACCTTTAATTAATGGAGACTAAATTTCTTGTTTGTCAAGCGCTGAGCTGGAGAACTACCCATGGATACGGGGCAGCTCCCAGCGGGTTAATGCATGACTGCTGCTCAGCGATGGAAAGCTGGCAGCAAGGTGAGAGAACAGGGCAGTTAACCAAAAAGCTCTGAGGTAAAGAAACCCCAGTCTGTGAGGCCATGTTTTGTCATTACAATCCCTCATGCTTTGACCGAGCCATATGGCAGGAGTTCCTTTCACAGCTCACCCCCGGGGCACAGGTGATGCCAATCTCCCACTTGTAAATTAGCTGGTGCATTGATAAATTGGACGGCAATGTGAGCCGCAGCAGATTATTGCACGGTTACTCCCCAGCAGTCAATGTGGTACCATGCTTTCATCATTCTTGTCTTGCCAAAAGGAAGACAGGAGTGCAGAGGTGCTGGCTGGCAGTCAGGGCTCTCTTGGCATTCACCCCCCACCATCCTCCCTGCTCCTGTCCTCTGGAGGAGCTGAGGAGACCCTGCCTGAGCCTGGCCCTCATCAAAGGGCAGCGTCACTCCCTTGCAGAAAGCCAACCACTGAGGAGGTTGCAGCAGCAAGGACTGGGCTTGGGAACCTGAGCCAGCCCATGGGCACGTTGAGGGATGCAACTACCTCAGCCCTTCCATCTCCTCTGGCACCAAGGTGAGGGCAGTATCTCCCATGCCGACGTCAGGTGAACCTGACTGCATCAGCTCCGGGGAAAAGCTTTTCTTGCCTTTGTCTTGGAGGGGTGTTGGAGGTCGTATAGATGCACCTCAGCCTAGGAAGCCTTGCTCTAGGTTTCCTGGGGAAGCATGCTGTTCAGCCTGGAGTTTCTAGGTTTCATGCATTGTTCAGCCTGGGGTAAGTCTCGAAGCCACTGCCAAGCTGGCAGCATGTCCTCTGTTTGTACAAACAGCTGAGAGATTTTCTGTGCTAAGTCAATGCCCTCCTGGCTTGGAAGGGGCTGTGTTGTTAATTCCTCTGCTTGGCAAGGCTTCTGCACTCGTGTTCTCTTCTGAATCACAGAGTTCAGTGCTGCAAACCACTCTGTCGCTGTAACTGAAACTCAGGCAAACTAGAGAGCCCATACCACATACACAGGTGAGGTTTAAAAATGAGCTCTTTCTATTGTCTATGTAAAGAGAAGTCCCCTAGGAATTGTCTTTCACTCTTTCTCTCGAATCATTGGGGCATATGAATGACTGCTGATAACAGAGGGGAGATGAGTAGGGACAGGAGTCTCATGGAGGCCTGGAGCAAGCACAGTATGTTTCCATTTTGGAGGGAATAACTTGTTGTGCTGTTACTATGCGGAAAACAAAGAGTGAATTTTTCACCCTGACTTGCAGATTGCACAGACTGAAACCTCCCTGGATGAGAGAAAGCTGAACAAATGTGGCTACTTTGAATCAAAGCTGCCTTTTCGTTGTACTCTGATGCAAACGTGAAACAAGTTGTACAGCTTTGGCATGATCCCTGGCCTGCTGTGTTTCAATATTTATTTCACATTTTTTCAGATGGATTTCAATGAATAGAATTTATTCACCACCCGTTTGGCATCCTTATCTGAGCTTAATATTCACCTGTGGCTTGAGTAAAATGAATAGTTCAGATCTTAAATTATGTATGCACTGCCACACTGTTGGCATCTCATGCTTAGAGACCCTTGTGCAGTTATTTGAGTCTCACCCATTTTTTGGTGTCTCCTGGAAAATGATGGGGAACTTCTGCTGGCCTGCCAGAGAGCGGTGCCTGGCTGCGGCAGAATGTGTGCTGCGGGATGCGGATGGGGAGGCTGGCAGAGCTGCCACTGTGCTGGGACCTCGAGAACCTCCTCCTTGGACGCCAAGCCGGAGCCTTTTCTTTCCCTCTTCAGCAGCAGAGGGCTGCCCTGCTCCTCTCCCACCTCTGTTTTTCCCTTTGTTGTGGGTTTCTCCCTGCTAAGCATTTAGCCATGCACAGCCATGCTTTCTGGGCTTTATTCTCCCCCGGTGAGCATGGTGCAGCTCCCTGGCAGTTGCCATAGAGATAACAGCCTTATCTCTACCTCTGCTTTTCTCTCCCTCTGCGAAAGATGCTCCTACCCCTCTGTAGCTTGGCTGCCTGAGCCAGCTGCATCAACCCAAATATCCCAGCCTGTCCTGCTCCCCACCGCACGAGCAGGCTGTCCTGCAGACTGACGAGCTGCCTACTCCTGTCCTGGGATGGACGGCTGAGCCATTGTATCATATTTCAGGCTCCCAGTAAGTCGTACTGATCTGTGCACAGTGGTGGAGGACACTGATCTCCAAGTAGCCCCATGGCACGACTGGATCTACGATCCCGCTGGCCCTTCCCAGCTCTGTGCCCCTAAATCTCAATCCACCTTCTGCCTTCAAGCTGCCGAGGATCTTGGTCCTCCTCAGGTGCAACAGCCAGAGCGGCAAGAGTGCCGGTGCCTATGAACAGCAGGGTGCCACGAACCCCTACTCACCTGGGTGGGATGTGTAGGAGAGACGCAGATGGACAAAGAAGGGGTAAGGGACTTCACCGAGGTCAGTCCTTTCATTTCCCTCCCTCTGTGCTCTGGCTGTGACTTTAGGTTGCTGCAACCTGTAGCTGACTCAGTCTTGATGCTGTGAGATTCACTGCTGATGACTGGTTGGGAGATAAGAGGTAACTGGTTTTTCTCCTGATCTAATCTCACACCCCAGGGGGAAGAGATCATGTGGAAACTAAACAAAGTGCTGAGAGTTAGTGTCCTCTGCTGACCTCATGAATATGATTATCTGAAAGGATGACTTTTACTTGGCAGCTTTGTACATGCTGTTCCAGAGCTATTATCTCGTACGTTGGTTCAAAATGATCAATATGCCTTCAAGAAGCTCGTCCTAAATCCTTCTGACAAATTATTAATAGAAGTCATTTGAGCAGTTGGACTATTCAGAAAACTTAGGCTTTTTCCTGTTCAAAAGCTTGGCTGCTGGGAATGCAATATGCAAAATATTAATTTTGCTTTTCACTTTTCTAAGAAGAATTTCTGACAGAAGGGAAGCTTCGATCTTTTGAAGTGCGGTAGAAATAGCAACACAACCACTCAGAACTCAGAGACTACATTTGATCATATGCAGACAGAGGTATCTGAAGAGCCTGTATTTTCTTCCCATGTCCACAGATATTTAAAGGAAATGTTGTGTCTTTATATGGCAAAAATGAACAGAACAACAGAGAACTTTGAAAAGGTCAGAAAAGGGAGTGTATTTGAACAGAGTTTCTCAAGCACTGCGGGATAAAACCTGTCCTGCTTCCACCTAAACTGGAATAAAGGAGTGGGATTATGAACTAAGTGATACTCTTAATGTGCAGTACCTGTTAATTGTTGGATGTTACAGAAAATATCATCTTTATCACCTTCAGTAGGGCACAGGGGATCTGACTAGAGGTAGAATCACAAGGAGATGACTCTGTTTTCCCTGCAGAGACTCAGATGGAAGAGACGCTTTGACAGGGTAAATTAGATGCAGGACAAAGACCTTCTGATCACAGCTGGTTTCAGTGGGCTTATTTTAATGGGAAAACTCTGAGCTCAGGGCAAGCTCCGCTAATGACTCAGAGTTGTGTATTGCAATAAAGGAGTTGTAGTTTTTTTATTTTTAATACTTCTGAGATTTCCTGTTCCCTACTGACACCGCCACTAAAAAGATAAAGGATCTGAAGGGATGGAGAACAGCCCACTTGTAGTGTTTGCTTTCCTGCCGAGCGGCCACTAGCAGGGCAATTTTACCAATCAGTCAGAACCCAAAGAAAATTTTGTTGCAACTTCGTAAAATCTGCCTGTGTCGTTCAAGAGAGGAAGAATTGCCTCTACAGAAGGTGCTGGCTTAGCCTTCTGAAGCCTAAAGCTGAGTTTGAGACATCCTGAGTTGGTTTGGGAAAGTCCCTAACCCTTGTACACCCCTTTAAGGTGTGACTGATACTTTCCCAGTGAGGCTGGACCGTTTCTGTTACAAGTCGTTCCTGGCAGTGACAATACTGTATGTTCGAGGTCCTGCCACCGCAGGATCCTGATCTTGTCTGGAGACTTCTTGGTCCAACTGAAGGATAGCTATAAAAATCAAAATGCAGAATGTGGAAAGTACAAAACTAGTTCGTATAAAAACAGCTTCCATCATCAGATTACTCTCCAGCACAGTGGATTGTGGGCCAGGGTTATTCGGTGATGTGCTAACTGACACTACCTCTGGGTTTCAGGTTCTTACTGCTTTTGAAGATTGCTGCTTGTCCTGTGGCTGATGGATGAGTGTTTTAGGCCTCAAAACTGTCCTAGCAGCACTTCTGAGCCACTGGGTTTATAACTATGCAATAGTTAAAAAAAAAAAAAAAAAAAAAAAAAAAAGCATCATCACTACTTTCTTCCCATGCTGGATGGAGAAAACAGATCAAACAGGTAACAGCTTTGAGATAACCCAGATGAGGATATGTTTCCCCTAGAACTGGAGCCTTGCACGTGTTTATGATCACGACAGCTGTACGTGTGCACGTCCCCTCCAGCGCGGCCAACCTGTTATCCAGCGGAAGCAGCCGTCTACTCGAGCAGCCTGTCTGGCACCCGGTGCACTGGCTGCAGTAGCAGCACCAGGGTAGGGAGTGACAGGTTTAATACCGTCACTGCTCTGCTGAACGATGTTGCTGGAGCTGAAATAGAACTGCAGTGGCCAAAGCCAGCGGCTCTGCTGGCTGGGTGAAGGATGTTCCAGCTGTACCGATCACTGCGTCGTTTCCAGAAATATATCTGCTTCTTCTCCCAGAGTATTCTGAAAAATGCTGCAGGGAAGCAGCAAGGGACACAGGTGGCCAGCGGCTCCAAAGCAACCCCAGTCCTAAGGGGAAAACTAGTCTAAACACATAAAAGTCTGTCTGTGTGCATCTGTGTCTGAAGCAGACACTGAATTTTTCACTTCTTTCTCACGCCACTGAGCCAGAAGGGCTGCCGGCTCGCCTGGCTCACCATGAGCACTAGGCAAGCCTCCGGGGCAGCCTGAGCGCCGGCTTTTTGAGGGCTTGTTTTGGGAAACTCATGGTGACCTTGCCTTTGCAGGCTGCCCAGTTATTCATGTCTGTGGTGTCTTCGTTGCCCCCACCTTGTGGTGCTTATGGATAAGGCCCAGCACAGCTGTCTGTGGTACTGCTCCTCTGGCTGGATGAGTATGCACAGTGTCTGCTTCCTCCAGAGGCAGTTCAGAAAACAAACAAGATGAATACGTCCCATATTAACACATCATCAGTAACCAAGTATACAAAGGAAGAAGATGGTGGCCTTGATGGAAATCGTCTGAGTGAAGCCAAAGGTGCTTCTAAATTTCCACTTCCTCTTGCCAAGATATTCTTTGCAAAAAAAAAAAAAAAAAAAAAAAAAAGTTGTGTTTTGAGCATAAACTCTGCTTTGCTTTAGGGTTGGAGAATCCTGGGGGGGGAGGTTTTTTGGTTTGGTTGGTTTTTTTTCTTCTTGCACTGATTTCCAGGCTATTCCTGCTTGAAAGCTTTACTGGACAATGACTGACTCCTTTTGTCTCGCCTGCCAAATAAAGCAGATCATCACAAGCAAAACATGTCATGTATCACGTTTTGCAGACAAACCGGAAAAGAACTTGGATGCTTCACTTCCTCTGAACTTGCTGCCAGCTCTCATGGGCTGTCATATTCAAGCTATATGGCAAAAGCCTGCTTTGCAGTAACTCCATAGGAGCCTCACTGAATGGTCTTTAATAAAGATTGGGCCATACTCTGAGCAGTAACCTGAGTTGTGCTGCCCTCGTGCACAAAGGTTGTGGTGGTTCTGTTTCATGAAGGGTCCCACAAAGTTCAGAGGGATTATCTGGTTAGTAGAATGGTTTGTGTGACGAGGTGTGCAAGGCTCAGCAGGGAAGTTAAATGCACCCTTTGTACACAGTGTTTTATGCCCCAAGAAAAAGTATACTTAAATGCTGATTGTAACAACAACCTGTCTTCTGCAACAAAAATATTGGACAAGAAGTTGGATCTAATTGCTCATGATTTTCCTTCTTTTGAGACAACGGGTTCCGAAACGAGGTTTTCCTGGGAAATCTGTGCACCTGACAGCTGAATGTCCATCATGTGAGTACACATTTTAGTGCTGTTTCAGGAACTCTGCTCATTACTTATTTCCCAGGAGAAAGCCGAGGCAAGGTGTTGGTGACCTTGAGGTGTGACCTAGCCCTGAAAGCTGGGGTCTCTGGGTTATCACAGTGTCCTGGTTTCGGCTGGGACTGAGTTAACTATCTTACTAGCTGCTGGTACAGTGCTATGTTTTGGATGTAGGATGAGAATAAAGTTTGTCATACACTAATGTTTTCAGTTGTTAGTAAGCAGTCAAGGCCTTTTCTACTCCTCATACCACCCTGCCACCAAGTAGGCTGGGAGTGCATAGAAAGTTAGGAGGAGGCACAGCTGGGACAGCTGATCCCAACTGACCAAAGGGATATTCCATACCGTATGATGTCATGCTCAGCATACAAAGCTGGGGGAGCAAGAAGGAAGGGGGGATGTCTGGAGTTACGGCATTTTGTCTTCCCAAGTAACCATTACGTGTGATGGAGCCCTGCTTTCCTGGAGATGGCTGAACACCTGCCTGCCGATGGGAAGCGGTGAATGAATTCCTTGTTTTGCTTTGCTTCTGTGGGCGACTTTTGCTTTACCTATTAAGCTATTTTTATCTCAACCGTGAGTTTTCACACTTTTACTCTTCTGATTCTCTCCTCTATCCTTCTGTGGGGTAAGTGAACAAGTGGCTGCGTGGTGCTTGGTTGCCCACTGAGGTTAAACCGCAACACACAGTTTCTACTGGAATATTGCAATGAGGTATCTGGAAAAGAACCTGCTTTAATTACAATGATGCATACGAGCTTCATGTTTGTCAGTAGGCGTAGCCATGCTGTTGGTTGGGTCACCACAATGTCTAAGCCTTCTCTCAGGGAGGCTTGCTCACTGTCTTCCTAGAGCAGAGGGGGTCTTGTCCTGAGGTCTAGACCTCTCTGCAGGCCTGAGTATACTTGACCTCAGCCAGGTTTGCTTTTGCCTGTGGTTGGGCAGAGGTGTGGCTTGCGCAGCCCCATCCGCTAGCAAGTATGCTCAGCTCAGCTTTTGCTAAATGGAGTGTGCCCTTGTGGCCACCATAGAGCTGGGCTACTAGCCATTGGTGCGAGCAGAAAGCAAGCAGGCTTTAAGGCTTGATGAGCTCAAATATGCTCTTGAGACTGCTCTTCATCCCAGAGCATGTGCAAGGCATCACTGTGCATTTGCAAAGGGTGGGTTGCGTCTGCTGCCCCACTCAGTGCAGAGCTGAGGAGTTTGAGTTTTGAGGCCACTGGAATTTGAGTATGTGGCTGGTTCTTCAGAGGCGACATCCTTTCTTAGCGCTATCTCAAAGCTTTGTGCAAATTCTCTAGGTAAAATTTCCTGAGGAAAGTCTAACCACAAAGCAGCAGAGGTGGTGAAAGAGAGTGGGTAGGAAACTTGCTCCCCTCCAGACAGTCTATTTTAATTATATGTTGTGAAATAAGGGGGCTCTAAGTATGCCAGCCAAGTATCCTCAGAAGAATAGAACTAGCTGCATGTTTTATCTTCAGTAAGACCAAGGCTTTTTTCACCTTTCTATAGGGAATTAAGCTGCTGCTTCATGAGGCAGATCTGTGGTGGTGCGTGCCTATGTCCCGAATTCTCATTAGAGGGGGAGGAGGAGGAGGAGACCAAAATTCCCACTATGCTGGGCTCTCTCAGTAGAAAAACAGTATCAGGGGAATAGACATGCCAAAGTAGGCTTAAATAAATAGAGCAGAGGGAATGGACTGGAATGACATATGGATGGGTTACAGAGAAGACGAGAGTAGTTTTTGTTGTGATTTAAGAGTTTAAAGGGGCAATGGCAGATAAGGGGTAAAACCAATTTTCATCTGTATGTTACAAACAGCTGATTATTTTCATTGAAAAGTGTTTTTTTTCTTTTACTTTTGTTTTCAATCCAATCTTAGCTGTCTTAACTGAAATCTGGCAGTCTGTGTAGGATCAGAGCCTGTTCCCACTGAAACCAGTGTAAAGGCTTCCACGGGGCTGTCAGCTTTCCAGGGTCCAGTCAACTTTGCAAATTTTGTATCAAGCAGATACACTTTTACAGCAACTTCTTCTAAATCATTGAAGTTATTTCTTGGAAAAGATAAAATTTGTTAAGGAAAGAAACACCCTTAAAATTTGCTAACAGGTAGCACTCCGATGACCACTAGACTCTTAAATGACAAGCATAAAGGGACAAACAGTGTGGCACTTGATTTCCCGAGTGCTAAGAAACTAGCTAAGAACAACAAATATTGTCCCTGTTTGGTTTGAAATGGAGCCATGCGCATGCTGGCGCTCCTGCACACTTTGCTGTTCTCCAGTGCTTCCCCAGCATGCTTGCAGCCTTTGTACAGGCAATGTGTGTGCACGCGCACGCGTTTATATTTCTATATATTTGCAGTAGAGCTTCCTATAGGGGTTCACACTGCTCACCTTCCCCCCACTCCTGATGTAAATATAGATGGGCTGTAGCTCCTTTCTAAGAAAATGTGTTTGGTTTTACCAGGCATTTAAAGAGTTCTTCTCGGTTTAAGTTTTTCTCGTACACAGGGAATGAATGAGGGAGGCTTGCACCTTTATTTTCTACGGATTGTACAGCAAGTGGAAACTTCCTGCTGATAAAAGACCCCAAAAAAGAAAGTGGTGCAAAATGTAGATTCGCTATACTTCACAATAGTATTGTGTGTGATTCACTATAGCATTGTGATATTCTATAGGCTATAAAACTACTTACATGTTGATGTAAATATCATCAGATAAATGTATACTATCGTGTAAAAATTTGGTTTTGCTTTGTTTCATAACAACTGTGGTGGTGGTGAGACGAGTCTAGGGGTTTTCTGAAAATCTGTTGGAGCTGAAGAAATTAAATATGACCAGCTGTAGCAAGAGGCTTTTTTAGGTTAATTAGTTAGTTATTCAGTCACTGAAAAGGCTTCCCACTGAATTATTTTATGGGTCTTTGAGAGTAATGATGAGCTACTGTTAATCAGTTAGTAAACATCTCTGTCTGATGTGAGTTCAACTGGGATTCAAATCTGCTGTGGCAAAGAAAGTAAAGATTGCAAACATGCAATGTTACTGATATATTAAAAGAGAAAAGAGCCACTAAACTGCTCAAGGATACAATACAGCCCAGAGAATCTGTGGCTGCCCCATTCCTGGAGGTGTTCAAGGCCAGGCTGGATGGGGCTTTGAGCAACCTGGTCTGGTGGGAGGTATCCCTGCCCGTGGCAGGGGGGTTGGAACTCGATGATCTTCAAGGTCCCTTCCAACCCAATCATTCTATGATTCTATGATTCTATGATTCTGTTATGTCTGGAAAACAAAAGAGGAAAACTGTAGCCTCATCTTACATTATTGTTCACTGTCCTCGTTGGGTTATTGCTTATTCACATGCACTCTACTTTCTTGTTTTCTCAGAACTTGGTGTAACAGAGCTACGTTTTCTTTGGTCAGCTCTCCCTCTTTTCCTTTCTTCCTTAGACCTAATAAAAGCTAGCTATAAAGCAGCCATATAGTGCTTTCACAGTGCTAGGGCACACCCAGAGAGGAGGTCTGATGGATAAATGTAGTCAGTAAAAAGCCATACTAACTTGAAGGAATTTCAAGTTAAACAGAGACCCTTCAACAAATTTCCATTGGACTCTGAAGAGGTTAGAGCAGAAGGTGTCAAGGGCAAAATCATCTCTCAGCACTCAATAGGAGCAGAAGGTCTATAAAGCCTGGAGGATCATTGACATTTCTTGCTTTTTGCCTGCCTTTTCTGGTCTGAAAATCATCAAGCGCCCAGTCTCTTCAGAGCCTCATCACTGCAAAAGACACTCTTCCCTGACAGCCTCAGCTGGCTTTGGAGTGGAAAGATCCACTGGAAATGCCCCTGGTGCCCTTCAGTGGTGTTACGTTATTGCATACTGATCCCAGTTTCTTAATGTCCTCTGGAAAAATGATAAAATGCCACCTTCATTAAATGTAAATGTTTTCAGAGAGACAGAAAGAATTACCAAAGGATGGGAGGCGATGGGAAAGAGAATGTTGCTCACTTTTCCATTTGGGATTGGGATAGCTGAGTCTCACTGAACTCTTCCGAGACCTGCCTCTCTGCTTGGTAATGAAAAGCAGGGCTGGAAACGATGGCTTAGCTATGGCAGCACTGCAGCTGGGAACTGCTCATTACAAACAGCCTGTTCCAATATGGTGTTGTGGAAAAACTCTTCAGTACCTCTACTACCTTTCAAGCACTCCTTATTTTCCTTCCCTCCTCTCTGCACGCTCTTGTAGTCTGATGCTAGGAGGCCTTGTGCGTCCTGCTTTGTGTTTGGCCTCCTACTCCCGGCCCTTGGCTCTTCCATCAGCTGTTTTCAAACAACCTTTCGTGCCAATCTAATAAACACTAGACATCTAATTTTAGCGAAGGAACGATCCCAGATGCTTTTCTGACTTGCACTGCAATACATTTTTCATAAACAGAAGTTTTGTTCTTTATCTTCCAAAAGTGATATGGCACTTGGAAAAGCAGCCATGTCTGGGCCTCCCTTACCTGCTGTTTCTCATTTCCATGAAGAGAATTATAAGTAAAACGACATGACGAGGTCTTTAATCACAATCTGAAAGTTAATGCCAAGGGTTTATGCTGTGCATTTCACTCAAAGCTTAGCAGAAATACTTGATGCCTGTGCATATCACAATTGCTGTGCTACGCCAGCTATTGCCTGGTTATTATTGGCTTCATAATAAAGAACCACATGGTTGGAGATAAAGCTGAGCTGTGGTATGGCAATGCATCACTGTGGAGTTTTGTAGGGGAAGCCTCAATAGAAAGCCCTGTTCAGTGACGTAAACACTCTCAAAATTCGCTTTACGAGATATTCTTGTTTTCTTCTTATGAGCCTGAGAGGAGACATCTTAAGAGGAACTTGCACAGGAACTGGTTCTCAGCACAATAGTATTTGCATGTTCCCAAGTAAAAGGAAACTGGCATTTGGCTGAGGGGTTGCATACGGCAGGGCCAGAGCCATGCAGTGTGCTGGGCTGCTGGTGCGAGAGCAGGAGGACCCAGCTCTGCAAGGCTTTCAGTTCAGCTGGGTAAGTGAGCTCTGTGGGCAAGTGCGCACTGACATGGCAGAGCTACCTGTGCTTGTGTGGCATGCAGCTCGGGGAGTCACCCATGGGCCAAGCTGGTGAAGCCCGTTTTATGATGATAGGAAGACTTGAGTCTGTGGCCAGCTGAACACATTCAACTCCTGATAGCGAATATAAGTGTAAACAACCTGCACAAATGTCCAATGACTCCGTTATGTCTTTCCTGGAGATTTCCTACCAGAAGAGAAAACTGGAGACTATTCGCTTTGCTGCTCTCAAAGGAATTTGATCCTGTGCATCTTTGATCTGCTCATTTGGAAGTGTGATGTTCAAGATCAGTTGTCTCTAGGTAGATCTGTACGTGCCACTTCTGCAACTATTTTCTGTGCACATTTTAAATTCAAGAAGCAGGAAAAAAAAGCAGCTTTTTCTCCTTACACCCACTGCCCAACAACAGATTGAGAATCAGACAGACATACACACACTTACAGGCCAGTGCCTGATCTCTGTCTCTCTAATATCAATAGTGCAAGGTTTTCTGTGAAACAGAACAACAGTTGAATTACTAAAACTGTATTACTTCTGTTCTATAGCTCTGCCCACCCTATTGTAGATTAAAAAAGAATTAAAGCCCCTGGCACTGGTCCCTCCTGGGCCTGGCCTGCCATTTCATTATAAGTTTGGCTGCTAAATGTGGTGGAAGAGCAGGGAAGAGGGTTTAGTTCAAGTAAGCTGGGCAACAACTAGACAAGCAGTGTTGCTGACCAGTATTACTCAACATGTTGGCTAATACTTCTTGGTTATGCCTGCAGGATGTGATGGGGGTGTCTGGGCTACCTCTGAGGAGAGCAGCTCGAGCACTAGAAGCTGTAGCAGGAGGCTGATCATACCAAGTGGACACCTCTCCTTTGGACACTTTAGCTAGTTCATTGGGAGCTAGTCTGACCCTTTCTCCATAGCATTGCCCCAACTCTGTAGGCATACAACGTTTCTTTCTGCTTGCCCATTTGTCTCCATCTACCTGTTCTCTCTTATTTTACACTGAAATTGCAAGCGCTTTCAAGCAGTCTTTAGTTCTGCTTATGCCTCAGTAAACACAAAGGGATCCTAGACCCAAGGATGCTGCTGCAATAGCCATAAATGTTCTTACTGGAAGCCACAATTAAACCAAAGGTTTTAAATGTGTTTGTTGAGATGTGATTGTCTTGTCAAAATCCATGGTAGCTTTCACATACTCCACTGGCTTTGGTTCTAGGGTCTATATGAGCACAAGTTCTAACCTGCTACTACATTGTTTGAAACCGGCCACCGGAGACTCCCTTGTGTGGACTCCAAGAAAATTAATTGTTCGCTGCCTTGAAATGTGAAGCCATGATGAGAAGGTACGATGCAAGACTTGTTTTGGTATTGTGCATGTGTCCAATAATGAATGCTGGGGTTTTGCCTTACTTAACCACAGGCTAAAATGGAGTTCACCCCCATCAGAACTCGGTAAAACTTGCGGCTAGTCATTTTTGTTGTTCCCTCTGAATAGCAACACGCACTGGTGACATAACACTATGAAATTTTAACTCCTTTGTATGGCAGTTTTTGCTCCCCATCAGTAAAAAGTTTTAGAACCACCACCAAGCAGAGCATACCATTTTCATGTCTTATGAGGGGAAAAATATTCCGCAGCTATGAAAAACACATCCAGTCAGTATTTCATATGCAATATGAAATAGTGATAACTATTGTGATAGCCAATGCAATAGTGATAACATGGAAGAATGGGTTACAGTCAACAGAAATGTATTCATAAATTGCTTTTTTGATGGTTATGCACACAAAACATCCATTAGATGCCAGTAAGTGCTGAACATCTAACTTCTACCTGTGCCCAAGATAACAAGACTTTCTGTAACAACTGACTTCCAACAGTATGGAGAATGCAATTTGAAGCTTGCCAGGTCATGGGCTATTCGTGTTGTTTGTTCTTGTCAGATGGAAGTGTGAGGCTAAGGTCTGACAAGAGTGATGATTTAATTTTTTGGATACCAAAGCCAAATATTCCAATTTTGGAAAAAAAAATGACACCATTTTATAGCTGTGTAGGATGTAACTGCTACATTTTTGTCTCTTACCTGAACTCATGCACCTAAGGATTATATTTATGTTGTTGACTCCTTTTTCTCAGCTGAATTTACAGCATCTCTGCTGAGCCCTTATGGCTTAATCCAAAATCAGCACAAAGGGATAAAATATTTTTAGAAAACTTTTTCTTTATTTTAATGTCTGTGGTGTCCTTTCACAGAGAATTTGCAATGATTTAGTAGCATTCTTATAACTAGCATGATCTAGTTAGCTTTGTAGAGAGATGTAATAAAAAAAAAAGACAAAATTGCATAGTCTTGGGAAAAAGAAAACAGAGGTTCTCAAGTACACAAGAAGGTTAGGAAACTTCTGTTTCTTCCCCAGTATATCAGCTGGTTTAATAAAAGGCATAAATTCTCGAAAACCTCTGTCTTGGATACAATCACTGCAACTTTATAGAATAAGACACATATTCCAGTAGAATGTCTTGGAATATCCCTTCATGTATTTCTTTCCAGAACTAGAATTTCCCATTCCTTTGTTTATCTGCAGTATTCCTGGAAAGGAAGAAGCCCAACCTTCAATTACAAACTAATCATTAATGAGGTGTCTGAGCAATAGTTTTCAAAAAAAAGAAAAAAAAAAAAAAAGAAGGCACAGTGCGTATTTTGATGTCTAGTCAAACAGCAAATCCAAAAGGGTCTCTCTAGCTAGGTATGCCTCGTTCTAATCTCATTTTGCTGTCACCCCAAAGGATCAGTTGGGTTTGTAAATGTACACAAATATCAGGGAGTAGCAGAATTTCTCACAATATATAACTCTTTGTTCTCAGTACCTGTCAGCCAAGATCAGCACAGTATAAAAAGCCCTTTCATTACCGTCATTTTTCTTTCCCATTTCAGGGTCGTCTTTTTAAGCCTTTTTTGATTTTACTGTAATGTAAGGCTAATTCTATTATAAGTCAAAATGTTGACAGGCGTATGCTTCCTCTGTAGGTTTAGAGTTTGTGGGTGAATAGCATGTCTCTGTGCCACATTTAGCTTTGCGCTTTGCTGGAACAGACTGTTCCAACACGTCAATTTTTTTTCCTCCTAGGCCTCACCTTTCTGCCCATATGAAATGCAAGCTGCTTGCTATTTCGTATCTTGCTCCTGTATAATGAATTAATTCTTTTCCTATACTGTCTTCCTTCTACTGTCACGTCTTTTCTGCATTACAGTGATCCTTCAAGCAGGTAATGGCTCTCTTCAAGCCAAGTGCTGTGCCTGATTGCTGCTGTGTATTAAGGGTAACTACGGTGCTCTAGTGGCCTGGGGTCTCGGAGACCATGGAAGGAGATGCTCACGATCCCCAGGGAACTGAGAGGCATTGGATCTACATCCTATGTTTCGATGCCAAACTGTGGAAGGAGATTCTAGACATTTCCTAATGTCTCTGTTTTCTTGTAAGCAGGAGCTACAGTTGCCATGGATATATGTTGTGATCTTAAATGGAAGAGAAAGTGGATAAGAAGGCACGTGCCATGGTGCACTGTGTGCATTTAGACAGCAGTCATTTCAGACGGTTGTAGCCAGTTAGACCCAAACTCAGCAATGTGAAGTCCAGACTCTACTAAATGGACAAAAAGAACCTGGACAAAGAGCAAAGAAGGACTGGCTGAACATGATTTCCAAGTGCCAGCTGGTAGAGAATGCAGCTTGTGAATTGGGAGTCAATGGACCTGCTGCTCAGCAGCAGCACGCAAAGCTACTTCCGTAACAGTTCTGTGCTGGGAGCAGACCCCAGTCAAATACCTTGAATCACACCCAGTGTGTGCTGCTGCTGAAACAGAGAGCAGAGATTTGTAAAAAGAAACAGCACATCTGAATTTCCTCTCCCTGTTTATAGTTCTGTTCAGAGGGACAGGACATTTTTCGTGGAAGAGGACCATCTTAAAACTATTGGGCAGAACAAGTGTATGTGCACTTTCCAAACGATCTCCAGATTCAAATGCTGATAGGGGAAGTAGATTTGGACTAAAAATACCCGGGAATTTAATTTTTGGCTGGCAAAAGGCAGCCATCTGAGGGACAACATAGGTAGCTAGAGCTCTTGAAGAAGTGCCTGCAGGCCAATTGAGAGGAGGTTTGCGCAGCTGGCTAGACCATCAGAGATATATATATTACTAGTTTTCCTAGTAGCATTAGACTTTTCAGTGCCTAGTGTTCTTTTGTAACCATGTTTATAGTTGATTTTCTTAGAAACAAAAATGTTCTTTGAAGCGTTAGACCTGCACATCTTTAGATATGTTTTCAGGCATTGAACAAGTGCTTGAGTAAATAGCCATGATTCTTTTCCTAGCAGGTGTATTGATGTGCTAAGAGTTTAAGAGTTTTCCTGTTTTCTCCACAGAATGCATTCACTTTTCTTTGTCTAATTTTTTTATCCAAGTGCCTGACTTGCCTATTCTCTTTGTGCTCTGAATTGGGAACACATCTCTGCAGGAAACACAGGCTTATACAGAGGAAGTTACTGATACAGGTCTTTCATGAGAATTAGAGATTAAGGCTTTGGAGTTTTTATCTTCCCAAGCATTAAATGGAGCATTTACTTTCCACATTTTTTTTTCTTTTGTGAAGAGCAAAATCTCCATAGGTTTTGCAGTAGTTGTCACTTTTTCTTTCAACGGTGTTTGATGCTTTGTGAGAAATTATGGCTTTACTAAAATCAGTGATGGGCTCCCAGTCTTCAATGACAGTGAGGTTTACCCCTGTTATGTTGGGATTTGTAGATATTAGCTTGATAAACAGGTTGAGTAATTCTGAGTTGCCCAATTACTTGCTGCCACTTAAGGCTTCAGATTTATACGGCTATATTATCTGCAGGGTTTTTTTTCTAGAGAAATACAACTTCATGTCATGACAGTTCTGCCTCTTCGATCTCTGGACTCTTGTGGCTGAGCAGTGAAGCCTGGCATGAACGTCCCGTGGCAGCTGGTAGGTTCTTTTTAATAGACTGGCTCCAGCTTCCCAGTACAGCCTTTAAAGTTGGGGGCACTTGGTCTGGAAAGACCTCCCTCAGTGCCTTGCTAAGATCTGTTTTTTTTGTGAGTGGGTACCATTTCATTTGTGAGATGCCCCGAGTGCCAGTGATGGCTCCTTGCTTTGGAGGGTGTTGACTGTGAACCCTGGCCACTGGTTTCAGATGATCCTGGCAGATTTCTCTGTTTTAATTTGGAATGATGCCTCCTTTGGCACCAAGCATTACAAAAGACAATTTTCCATTAGAGAAACAAGCTGTCCCTGGTACACTTTCCTGCATCTGTGCTCACACGAATCTTTCTTCACTTCCATTACCATGGATATTTAGCAGGCCCTTGAAACCTCTGGGCACTCACTCATCAACCTATCCTGGAACACTACCTCTTACAGGGTTGTGGTGCCTTGAGAAGGACCAAAGCACCCAGGGATCATATAGACACCACGTGTCCCTGTGTCCTTGTCCCTCTCCATCACCCCAGTGTCCTCCCATGACTCCCTCTGTCCCAGTCCTTCCCGCATCCTGCCTACTTCTCCTTCTTGACCTGCTCTAGCCACTGCTGCAGCACCAACTGGGTGCTCCAACCCCACCATGCCCCTGTGCCCCCCTCAGCCATGCAAACGTGATGTTGAGGCTGGGCTCATCCCACAGCAGTGAGTGCAGCCACAGCTGGGTCAGCACCTGCAGCATCACCACCATGTCCTAGAGACTATACTGTCTACTAAGGCTGAGGACCATGGCAATTGGGGTACCGCTGACCCGTGAAGACACCCAGGACCGAGGTATTTGGGGATGCCAGGGACCATCTGGGGCACCCACCAATCCACAGGGACCCAGTCATCTCAGGCACCCACCCCACCCCTGGGGACTCAGTTGTGCAGCTTATTTTTAACTGTGTGTCTTTTTATAGAAAAACTCGATATTGCAAAGGAAAAAGGGATATTCGTAAATATTGAGTCGAATAATGTTTCTGTGTGCCACACACAGTATGTATTTAAATTGACTCACTGTATTCAGTAACAAGTTTTTCCAGCAAATGGACAAAATCTTCTGTGTGAAATAGTTTGGTTCTAATAGTTAAAGATCTGTCAGATTTCCATCAGATGAATAGTTATTAAATTAAGCAAGAATATAGGCACTGCACTACTTAATATATAATGAAACTCTTTTGATGAATATGTTAGCTGAGATTAAGGCTGCTAATTTAATCACTGACAGCAGAGTCTCTCTGTATGGAAAATAATGCTTTTGCATTGAAACTTTCATTGCTGCTAGTTTTTCCATGTGGTTATCATACATGCAGGGATCCAAAAAAGGCCGTTTTCCTGGAGGCAGAAACAAAACTGCAAAACCTTTAGAGGCAGCTGGGCAGAGAGCCATAGGCCTGACTTTGCTGACAGAAAAAAGTGATATTGGAGGAGAGCACAGTCTGTGACTTTTTATTGGAAAAATCAGTCAGATGGAAAACTCTTGATCAGTCATACCCTTGCATTGCCTCAACTCATTCTGACCATCTTATTTCCCATCTCCCAGTACCAGTTTCAGGTACTTTGGAGAGAATGGTGGTTCCTTGCTGGGAAATGGATAACTGTCATGATGCTCCTGGCTGGTCCTCCACCCCCAGAACATTGATGGCTTCTTAAAATTACTGCTGATTTCTCAGGAACAGATTGTATGGCTTTGTATGAGTACTGCATCTGCTGAATGTTAAGTAAATTTTGTGTGTACCGGTGTCAGGAGACAGAAAGAATAAATAGTCCCTAAGCAGACAAGAGGCTATATTTAGGTCTAGGCTGAGTATGCCCTCTGCCTGCCAAATGCAAAAAAACAAACTAAAATGCCTCTTCACTTCCTGCTGGAAAGTTATATGTAATTTTTTCTTCATTGTGTCTTAAAACTTTCAAATATGGCAACAGTCTGGTATCAGGCAGCTGCATGGTCCTTCCTCTGTGAGAGCCCCAAGAGCATATGGTGTTCCTTGCATGCTGTCAGGGCCATGGGGCACGAACACGGGCCCTCAGTGTCCCTGCCCAGCCTCCCCTCACCCGTACCCATGGCTCAGGACCCCACTTCAATCCCTGCCCCAGCAATGCCATAGGAAGCTCTGCCACAGCCCTGCCCTCCCCGGCCATGGGCTCTGCCGAGCCTGATCTGCATGCTGACATCCTGGCATGGCTTCAGCCCATTTCCATCTCCAAGCCCCTGCCTGGGCCATCCTGCGGCTGTGTCTGACCTTGGTTCCCTGCGCCAGGCCTGAACATTAACCCCACCCATGGGGGTACGTCCTGGCCTGGCCTTGCCCCGTCCCCATGCCCAGGGAGGTGCCTGAAGGCTGGGGCTGCCCCCAGGCTTCCCTGCTCCCTGGCTGGGATGGTAGCACAGGCCCCGGCTGAGAGGTCCTGCCCAGCCAGCCCTGGGGAGCCACCGCTGCTCCTGACCTTTGTGGTGCCCTGACACACGTGGTATCCAACCTTCCAAACATCACCACTTAAGACCCCTTTCACCATTTCAGCTACTATGAAAGATTAATCCACAAAAGTCTTAGGCTAAAGGGAACACAAAGGACTTCTATGATTCCTGCTTTATGATTTTTTTGTCAAGAGCACAAGACTCACTTTTAAAGAGGTGTTGTGTCCTTGGTACAAAGCCTGAGGAGCGTGCCTGTGTTGCAGTGAAATATGGAGGTTCCTGAGCTAGTTTTAAATGAAGTGCGCTGGATATCACAGAGGAATCCAGCCGTGGCACTCAGCATGGGCTAAATTTACCCTGCTTCTCTGCACTGTGGCCGTACTCTGGTTTAGAGGTTTGACAAATGGTCTGCAGGTCTGAAAGCTTCAGGAACAGCCTGGCATTAATCCCAGGTTCAAATAGGAAGCAAAGAGTGCCAAGAGACATTGGAAAAAGAAAAAGAGCTGCTTGTCACTAATGCTTAGAGGACTTCAGCCTTTCAAGAGGAGATTCTGAGCTCCTGATGAGAGCAGACTTTCATAAACTGCTTTCCAGTTTTACAATTGTAAAGTCAGGCTGGATTTTTTTGTTCCCAGCTCTTCTGAAGTTGCTAAAAAAAAATGCCAATTATTGAAAGCCTCTTTTTTTCTCCCCTTTTGCCGAGACTGACTCTCATAAGTAATGCTGAGCGTGTGCACACTGCTCTATTAGGAATGAAACTGCAGCTTATCATGAAATAGAGAACCACAGTGTACACCTTTGTGGGGAAGATGAAGAGATAGGAGAGTAACTCTTATTTTCTCCTAAAGCTTTTTTTCAGAGCAGTCTGTCATCCCTAATTTTCCCTTCTACATATTGCTTCCCTCCATGTGCAGACTATGCATAGATATGAGTGGAGAGCCACTAACTCCATGAGCCCAAAGTGTTTTGGAACACGTTGTAGCATGAAAGTTAGGTTGCTCAGGTCCCACTTAACGTCCAACACAAAGTAATGCTTTATTGACCTGCTGTTTCAGGAAAGGATAGTTCTATTTTAAATCTTTCAGTACACGGTAATGACTCACTGGGTCATCTGTGTTTTGAATGCAGCAGATTCTGTTGTGTGGGTACATATGTATATGGTGCATATATCAGTGAGAAAAAGCTAGGATTGACTATCTAACTACTTCCATTTCTCATTTCTATAAACTAAAGATCTTTATAGCTGCTTAGCCTGAAGCTAAGAATGCAGTAAATACTGGATTGTGGTATTAGAAGCTTTCCAGACAACCCATTGGGGAAGTAACCGAGAGTTTTTGCACACCCAAATGCTTATTTCTGGTATCCAGCAGAATGCAATTTGCCTAGCTGAACTGCCCATCCAAAACTGACTACGAATGACCAAGGAAACGATAAAATTTCTCTAGCCAGCCAGGTAAAACTCTCAAGTCTTTGATCTTGGTCTGTGGTAAAAATGCTTCTCTGATTTAATTGTCATTTAAATGGGTATAAAACAGGAATAGCTCATGTAAATATTACA
This sequence comes from Pluvialis apricaria, assembly GCA_017639485.1. Lineage (NCBI taxonomy): Eukaryota > Metazoa > Chordata > Aves > Charadriiformes > Charadriidae > Pluvialis > Pluvialis apricaria. Next base: position 49,880,206 of record CM030011.1, read on the forward strand.
TCCGTACTTTGCCATCTGGTAAGTCTCATGGGCTCGATAGTGATGTCATCTAATTTAAAGTGTCATTGAGGATTTATTCAGAATGGGTTTGTACTGGTTTTGGCTGGGGTAGAGTTAATTTCCTTCATAGTAGCTAGTATGGGGCTATGTTTTGCATTTGTACTGAAAACACTGTTAATAATACAGGGATGTTTTAGTTATTGCTGAGCAGTACTTACACAGATCCAAGGCCTTTTCTGCGTCTCACACTAGCCCACCAGCGAGTAGGCTGGGAATGCACAAAAAGTTAGGAGGAGGCACAGCTGGGACAGCTGACCCCAACTGACCAAAGCAATATTCCATACCATATGACGTCGTGCTCAGCATATAAAGCTGGGAGAACAAGAAGGAAGGAGGAGGATGTTTGGATTTATGGCGTTTTGTCTTCCCAAGTAACAATTACACGTGATGGAGCCCTGCTTTCCTGGAGATGGCTGAACACCTGCCTGCCAATGGGAAGCGGTGAATGAATTCCTTGTTTTGCTTTGCTTGTGTGGGCGACTTTTGCTTTACCTATTAAACTGTCTTTATCTCAACCCACGAGTTTTCTCACTTTTACTCTTCTGATTCTCTCCCTCATCCCACCAGGGGGGAGTGAGCGAACGGCTGTGTGGTGCTTAGTTGCTGGCCGGGGTTAAACCATGACAGAGTTTTACAAGAGTACTCTGGAGCACTTCTCTATTAGAAAGGAGAAAGTAGGTTAAAAGAAAGATAGTTTACAAGGAAGAGTCAAGGCAGGAACACTCAGCATGAGGGCCTGGTTAGACACATGGCCGTGTTTAATCCTTACTGTTCCTAATCCTTCAGGCCAGGCTTGCAACACTGGGAGCTTTTCTGTTCTTGCTCCTGGATGTACAGACTGCTTAGAGGACAGAGCAGTCCCAATCTCCTCATTTTGTGTTGGCTTAATAGGAACAGTGCAAAGGACAAGATGCAGCATATGTTAAAAGTATATGCCTGTGGGCTACATACATCATGCAGCTGGAAGACTGCTGCTTTATAAATCTAAGTAACCAGGAAAAATGAAACCAGAGCCTGCTGGTGCCCAGTAATAAGGCCAAGAGACAACCATTACGATCAGGCATATGGGCAGCCAAGTGAATAATGGTGCCAGGAGGAATGCCTACAGAGCAGCAGTTGGGAAATACTGATTAAAAAGTCCTAAAGTGGCTGCTTGCCCCTGACGAGTCATTTCTGCTGAAGCAGTCATCTTTCCAGGCTGATAGTTTCTAAATGTGCTTTCAGGCTTGTGCGTTTTGGATGTGTTTAGCTGAAGCTGGTTTGTTCTTCCTATCTGCAATGCCTCTTATCATACCCATCATTTCAGCTTATCATCACCCTCCTGGGAATCTTCAGTTCCTCAACAGAACTGGCTGGAAACCTCCTTCATGCATCATTTCCTGAAGAATTCAATCAGCTTAGCAGGAAAGGCTGAAAGCCAAAAACTACAAATAAGCTAAGTTTTATTTTGGTAAAGGGAACACTAAATGTATCTGTTGCTTTTCTTCTTTTTCCTTCCTTCTGTTTTTTTTTCCCTCCTCATCGTCATTGTATGAAAGGTGAGGATGGAATCTGCCTCTGTCAGATATTGGATGCTGTTAAAAATAGACATGTCTCTAGTAAGATGTTTTGGGGTGTGTGTGCGCTAAGGGTTTTTTATATTATAGTTAAGAATATATTAATGTCAAATTGCTGGCAATCTGATCAAAGCTATCAATTTGCAATCTTTTGCTCTCCTTTTTTTTTCCATTACATGAATACTTTGTTGCTCAGAAGTTTTATTCCTTATTTTAAATAAACTCTTGGTACAGTAGTACCAGCAACCTAAAAATAAAACAAGTTCTTATGCAGGGGTCAACAATGAATATACGATCTAAAGTATTTCATTTAGCTAGCATTAGAGCTTTATCATAATAATATTTGATCATTGTAAGCAAAGTCATATCAATAATATTTAAGATGAAATGGAAACCAGAAGTTAATACCATTGCTGTTTCTATAAAACTACGTCTGCTTCAAAACAGCCTTAGGATCGTGACTGCATCTCATGCAGTACAGTCATATTCTTTATGCATAATATTGCTGTGGGCTCCTGAGGGTTATTTTTTTGCACTCAAGAGTACTGGTGTTAGTTCTGCCCGCAGTCTGCTAAGCCCCACGCTACCAGAACTGTCTGTGGGACTCATTTTGTCATGTATATGGCCTTTTGAGGTCTCCAGGTAGGAGAAGTGTTAAATACACGATAGTTGTAGCTGTTGACAGCTACAAGACATTTTCCCAATCAGAAGAGGCACATTCAGAATATGGTTATTATTGCTGCTGTTGTTCTTTTTTAAATTTCATTATTGCAATCGTGCCAAATGTCACTATTTTAAGAAGGTGAAGGAGCTGATGAAGTTAAATTCTGAGATTGCTTTATCATAAAAGAGTAATCATCATAAAAGAGTAAAGAGTGACTGCAAATATTCTCCATGAAAAACAAATGGAAGGCCTGAGTTAATTCTGGTTTTGCTTGAGTGGAGTAAATCCTAATTCATGGTGGTGGTCATGAAAGAAGGGCAAGAAACCTAGGCAAGAACCCCAGGGAAAATGTGTACCAATACTTAAAAATGAAACAGTTGAGAGTTGGTTCCTCCTTGCAGATACTTAAGGCTGGAAGTTAGTGACAATTAGTGGTGAAAACCACTCTTTCTGCAAGCAGCAACAATACTCTGCTTTGCCTTATGTCTTTACTGACATTTACCTACTGGGGTTTGTCAAGTGTTTCTTCTGGAGTCTGAATGACACTACAGCAGACAACTGCTAATATCTTCTAGTCTGTGCAAAATTTTCTTCCTCTCTTGAGGTTTGAGAGTGCAGCCCTTCTCAGCTAAGAGCACAGAGTGTTAAAGAAATGTATATATGTTAGTGTGTATATCAATACACACACACATATAGGTACATATACACATATAAACACAAAGTAATCTTTTATTAATGTTCTTGTGTCTGTCCATGCTGATGATATCAGAAGATATAAAATGACCTTACAAAAATGATTTATTAGTATATGGTAAAGTACAGGCTCCCTTTGCAAGTCAGTTGTTATTTGCTAATTAAGAAAAATACATTTGCCTGACACAAGTGGGAATTAGTGAGGTTTAACTGTATTTTGATTTTTGGTTGTTTAAAATTTCCCTAACTAATCTTTTCATTATAAATATCAGATGTTCTTCAAGGTTAGCTTGTGTAGTGCAGCTAAATGGAGAGCAACTGAATCTGCTCACTGGTGCCAATGACTCTAGACCCCCTGCACATCTTCAGCACGTGTCTACTGCCTTTGGGCATAGGTACCTGCAATTATGTGGCTTTCATTGACAGGTATATAAGAAATGAGATGTGGTTATTAATGTGATTGGCTCAGTTTTGTTTCGGAGGGTTTACAGTGTTGATCTCAGATCTCAGTAGAGTTTATACAATGCGATCATACTGAAATGCAACCTTGGACAAAGTGAGAAGTATGCTCACTCAGAGATCTAGCTGTCAGATGCTCTGAAAGCTTCTCTGCTGGATGTAAATACCACTGCTGGGAGCACAATAAAGAAGAAAAGTTTGTGTCAGGAACTATGCTGTCTTTAGTCAGCATTTCTTTGTAACTGCATCATGAGCTAGAACTTGCTCAGTTGCTGCGTGAGCTCATGAGCAGATCGGCATTGCAGTAGTGAGTCTTTTATTTGAGGTCAAAACATTACAATGCACTTAGAGTTGCCCCTGGCTAAAGCTGTTTTAAGTGAGAGAGAGAGAAAGTATGAATGAGATTTTACAGCAAAGGTCCTTTCTTCTCTGTAGATCACTGAAGGATGGAGAGTCTTATCCTGCCTGCCTGTGTGAACTTGGCTATTGATCTACATAGCAGCTGGACCTGGCGTTTCTTGCAAGGTAAGGGCTTTGAAGCTCTTTAAGCTATTGAATGCATGTGTGCATCCATAGACAAGGGGGTAATTGTATGCCTGGCAGAATAATCTCAAAGTGTCAAGAACTGCGATACATGACAGTGATGAAAGATGGGAGAGATGGAAAATGGAGACAGGCCCATTAAAAAAGTGACAATGAAATCTCTTTTGAGTAAACATCTCTTGATGATATGGGGCTCCCAATGGGAATGGTGTCACTTCAACCACTACCTCTTCAGGAACAGATTTCCATTCATATCCCAGCGTTTTGCTCTGCAAACGGGACCTCTTTGTATGTGTTAGCTGCTTCTGGAGAGCAGGCTATGTTTGCTGGTATCAGTCTTCATACTAGGCACAATGCATGAAGAAAACCAGTTTATGCTAGCAAAGCAAAGAGTTAAATTCTGGATTACAAAGATAGGGGCACTGCTTACTGAAGAAAAACACAAAAATGAGGAAACTCAAAATTTAAGTACATCTGGCACTTATCCCTTGGTTTAGAGGATATCTGAAGCATCTCTCAGCTTCAGAAACCTCAAGAGACCAATTCAGAACTTTTCTAAGATGGTATTTTTCAGTGGGCTTCCATCCACTTCTCACCATTATTTGGAACTGAAGGATGTTCTCCTTTTTGTTGAGCACCAATGAAGCTTTAAAATCTCTCTCATTCAGAACAGTAAAAAATAAGTTGCCACCAAGGTAAAAATACTATTGGCAGCTCTGTGGCCAATGCAAAACATATTTGTGTTCTACACATTCTGCAACCATTGCAGCTGATATGGAAGATGGACTCCCTTTTGTCAGCCCCATCTATCAAGCTGTTACCTGTTACATAAAGGTGAAGACAGCAAAGTTTAATATCTGAGGTTTTTTAGATAGGCTTGTCCTTCTAAAAAGCCACAATTATTGGAAATCTTGTCGTTTGCATGAGAAAAGCCACAGAGTTTAAATTTATACTAAAATCACACAAGTATTCTGCATCGACTTCTAAAGGATAACACTCTTAACTGTCTTACAATTAAAATCTCCTTGCTTGGTGGAAGCAGGAAGGATAAACTGGTTACAGAGATCTTAGAAAAATAGCTTGTCTTCCCTGTAAACCACTAGGCAGGCCAGTATAATCTTTAAAGCATAAAATACACATATGTGTTTGTAGATTTTATGCATTGCTTACACACCTTAAGCTACAACTAATATGCTTTAGTCAGCTGTTTAATGTTATGTGACCCCTTATTCTTGCATTCCAATGTCACCAGTGTCAGACTGTTAAAGATTAACTTGACAATTATTTTGAAAAATACAACCTGATTTCATTAACCTCTTGTAAGGACACTTGATGTTAAAATATGCCATTACCTAGTTCTAAGCCTAACATGGTGATGCACTTCATGCTTTATTGCTCTTAATGCTCTACTAGCAGATACAATTCACCCTTTCTTATAGGAAATGAAATCATTATATATTTATTTGACTCTTGGGTCTAAGGTCCAGGTACTCTGATGCTTATTATAGAAGCTAACAAAATGTTTTGGTGAGCCCTTAAAACCTTGATTGCTTTCTGTTTAGAGATGTCCATTAGCTGTTACTGCTGAAAATGCTAAAATAGCAACAATACTTCCATATCCCCAGTGAGACCAAAGCTGGGCAGTTCTCCATGTTTCTTGCTAATATTCAAGAGAGGTCCCTTCTCCCATAGTATGTTTTCCTGAATAATTGGTCTCAGCCGCCCAGTTTGGCCTCTTAATGATTTCAAACAGAAATTAATAAAATAAGCTTGATACCAATTTCAGCCTAGGGGTTTCTTTCCCTCACTGTGCACCAGTAGTGAAGATGATTGGTTTTCTAGCAGTCATATTCTTCCTAGGCATCTTTTCTAGGGAGTGCTGTACAGTTTAATGCTGTGCTCTGAATTCCTCTTATTTGTCTAGGGACTTTGGGTTTTAGGGGCGGGGTTTGTTTTGTTTTTCTTTTGTTACCTGCAAGACCTTAGCTCTAGGCTAAAGCCATATAAAAAAAAAAAAGGAAATTACAGGGGTCTTACCGCTCAAAGTAATTTTACTTCATTAATTTTTGGTGCTGATGGAATCCCAAGCAAACTCATTATTTGGTGAGTTGAGGGGAAGAAGGAAGAGGTAAAGAAGAGGCACCAGCTGTTAGATGGAGAGCCTTTCCAAAAACCTTTAGAGCAAACTTAAAGGAATAGTCAATGTAGAAAAGAACAGTATTTCTCAGTAGGCACAGTTCTTTGTTCCTTCCTGAGATGACCCCTATGACAGGAGTTTGTGAAAACAAGTTTGCTGCCAGTTGTCAAAACTGAATCCGAACAATGAAATGGAGAGGGAAAAGCTCTCATCATCTTGTTGCTCATCTACATCTCTTTCTTTTTCCTGTAACTGTCATGGCCTGGCTGAGCTGGGGTCACCAGTGAAACTTCTGTCCTTAATCTGGTGATGTGCAATGGGTTCTGTGTTGTGAATTGCATTGACTCTGAAAAGGACATCAGGGACAGTTATCCAAACAATGGCCTTCCATACTAAAGTCCTGGGTGACAGGCATAACTTAACAGTCACACAGCTATGTACAGACACCCGAGCTGGGTTTGCTTATGGTATCTGAGCCATATGGCACTGCAATGTGGTGCACAGGTGTTTCCTCAGTCTAGATAAACATGAAGCAGGCATAAAACTAGAGAGGCAAATTATCTCTGCAGACTGCTGATGAAACTTTTGCAGAAATTCTGTATCTGCTTCTGGTAGACTTGTTTTTAGCCTACCAGGAGTACAGATCTTGAAAAATATAAAAACTCTTTTGTCTCTCAGTCCTCATGACAGATGTTTGTCCAACCGCTTTCTGAGTTCTTTATGTAAGAATTCCCTTACTTTCTATCTTCTTCAGAGTATCGCATTGAAGCATGACAAGGCACATGTCAAGGAAGATCTTACTTTGAAATCATTAGGTAAATCAGATTCAAATGACACCGATAGCTCTGTAACATACCTGACTCCTTCTCTTCCTTTGGCATCTTCCTCAAAGAGAAATGACCTGAATTAGAATAAATAGCTTTTTGCTTCACCTGGAAGAAAAGCTGAGTTTTTTTCAATGTAGTTGTGAGCCATATGTCAGGGCTGGAACACCAGTTCCATTGCCTGTATATGCTAGGAAGTAAGTGACTGCAGCACACAAACAATAGAATTTTTGTGCATCTAATTCTGCGATTTTTCCTTTTATCTCCTAGTATTTAATGATGGGAAAGCTTTGTTTCTCTCATGCATATGCTGTAATGTTTGCAAGTGATTCTGTTGTGAAATAGCGTGAAACTTCCAGTGGAGGAGTACATCTGTATGTGTTTGGATTCTGCTGGGATTATGCACATTTTCTGGATGTTGTTCTCCACGTAAGAAATCAGGGGGTTACACCTGCTCTTTTTGTTCTCCCATTTCCCAACGTATTCCTGGATGACACAGCACTGGACAGAGTAACCCAGGCTGATCAGGAACCAGTTGCCAACCCCTGCTATGGGTATGGACCTTCAGAGAAGCTCACCAGTCTCTGTTGGCAATAGTGATGTGTGTGGACACAGAGCTTGCTGCTGGTTCTGAGCAAGTTGACAGCTACACCGGTGACAAACAAAAAACTCAGAGTGTCATTTCAGATACAAACCTTGCTTAGAAAACAATTCTCAGCATACTGAGCTTACAAAACACTCAAGATTGAGACACTAGAAATAAGGAGCAGATATTTCTACGCTTTCCACTCCCATTGCCAAGAAGGATTCAGGCTTTCTAGGGAACTCTCCAAATTGATCCAGATAGTGTCTACAGAGCTGGGCAGGCAGAGAAGGTGAATGGTGTTGGCAGCCGGGCAGAGAGCCAGCTAGCTGTTCTCTTCCAGACTTTCACGGCTGCACAGAGCACAGCGTCTCCCTGTACCACTTAGTAAATTTATGACATCACTGGCTGTTACCAGGGAAACATAGAAACTACAAATTTGGATCTTGGCAGTTAGGTGTAAAGAGGAAATATCTGGCTCCTTTGGGGGTCAAAAAGGAAAGCTGAAACAAATTCCAGAACAGCTTTGAATTGGAACCAAGTTGGGGTAGGCTAATAATTCCAAAACAAACAATTATAGACGCTAAAGCGCCAGTGTGGTCCATATTATGTCACTTATAGAAAAGAAACATAGGAGATCAAGTGCAGGACCTCTAACTTCTTGCAGCTTAAACATATCCTTCGGACATATTACCCTTACTGTTGACTTACAACTTCAGTTCTGACCTGTGGATTTAACAAGTTGCTTTTAGAGATGAGATATGCTCTGACCAACAATTTTTCAGAAAGTGCTGATAATTGCTGCTTCTTGAGAAAGAGTTTGCTTGTGTTTCACAGCAAAGAAAGTATGTAGTGTTGAGTTTTGATAAAATTGTGTGCAAATACCATTACTGTTGTGATGAAATATGTGCTTTTTATAGCTTTAAAAAATGTGGGTGTTTTGTGAGAACTGATGTCTTTAGATATGCATGTTATGGATTTTAAGTGCTTAAGATTTTTGCAGTTATGGAAATGACATTTTTGTCTTTTAGTAACACTAGATGACATTTTATTTATGTTGCATGTTTAAATGAAAACACTGCTTTTAAAATGGATTATTAATAAAGTATTGGGTAGTTTAGACCCAGCTAATATTAGCTTTTGCACAGCCCTATTTGATTTCATTCATGTTGCACAAGATATATAGATTTGGTATGTACTTGAGTTACCCACAAATGCATGCATCTTTGCTGCAAAGGCAGATGGAGCAGGCTTGAGTGAAGACTTGAGCTGAACTCAGGTCTGGAATTGTAACAGCTGCTTTGTCTCCTTTCATACCTGCAAGGCTGTGGGCTGTTATGTGGCTGTACTTCCATCTGGAGATCCCATGTCAGAAAGGTAGAAGTTACGCTCACCAGATGTGGGGGAGATCTGAGATAACTTGTATGGAGTGTTGAAGACCTGCGGACTCACCTTATTTGGCTGTGTCTCCACTAAGGAGCAAAATTATGTAGAAAAAATCCCCATGTTGATAATCTGGTGTCAAATATGTCCACGATGGAGATTCTTATGTGGACACTGAGTAGCATTTCTAGTGCTGTTCTGGAACTGTCTTAAACAGCACAGGAACATGTTTAATCTGACTTGTGTCCTCCATATCAGAAAAACGAACAAGACCTGCTTGCCAAACAGTCTGTCTTTCCCCTGTTTTGTTGGTGGTCTTGAATCTTGGGATTTCTATGCCACAAGAGCAGTTTGCATACAGTCTGGAGCTTGCTATCTGGAACATGGTTCAGTGTTCCGTTGTGCCTTGTTTCAGTGGGATAATGACCAAGGAAACTGCTGGGCCATGGATGGATTGCAGGGATATGTCATGAGGAAGCCATCCAGAGTCATCTGCCCACATGCTGTGATGCTGACTCACATTTCCAAAGCAGAGTTGCAGACAGAGGAGATCATTAGTGCTCCAAAGAACTTAGCTATCTATGCAAGTTCCTTTTTTTATCCTTTTTACTGGGTCACTTTAAAAAGCTCCTTTTTTGGTCCTCTTTACTTAGACTGCTGGTTCCTCTTGCTTGCATGCCCAGTCACAGTCCTGAGACTTATGACTGGTGCTGCAACAGCCACTGGGGCTGTTGTCATGGTTTTTCTCTCTGGAATGGTGGAAACATCATCCTTCCCCATTTTTCTTTTTTAAGGGTATGAAAGGTGCTTCCAACGAAGAAGGGATGTCTGTCTTGGGAAAAGTCATGTACAACCAGGACGAGTCACTCACGCAGACTTTTAGGCTGGAGGTATGCTCTGGAACTCCCATGGGGAGGAGAACATCTTGGTTTGTGTTGTAAATTCATGGTGTTTGCAATCTCTGCCGTGGTTTTAGAATAAGGTGCCCTTCTGTGGCCTGCACATCCATCCCAAGTACACTGTCCAAATTCTGGCTTCTCTGGAGCTACTCTTAATTGCCCACATGTACTGCGGCCCTGCGTGAGCCCCACACAGGCCTTAGGAAAATAAATGAATGACAAGCATGCATTAATCAGACCAGTATACGGTGTTTATGATTTCATATACACTGATTTATTATTTCATATACACTGGCACATACAACTGTAAATTACTGCAGGGCACCTTCACATTTGTGCTAATGCTCTTCTGTATGTGCTGAAGTGGAACAGGAGGGGCAGTTTAATAGGGCATACAGGTACAGAAAGACAAGGAGCTGCTGTATCATCTCTCTTCAGCATAAACATATTGACTCCTGGACTCAGAGAAAGGGGAGTAAAGGGAATTCAGTGAAGCATATACTCAGACAATAAACTAATTGTCTTTCTTGTGTTTTCATCCTCCTTTTTCTCAGGGCGCAAATGCAAAGAATTTTCCACACCTAAAGCTGAGAGTCATTCATACTACACACGTATTTATAGAATTCAACAGGATGGGAACTCTGTCCCCTGAAGAACACAGTTGTGAAGAGCCAGAAAATAGATCATTACATCTGGTAACTGCATTGTAAGCTGGTAACAGCAATGGACACAGTGCAATTCTCTCCATTCTTTCTGGATTGCACTGTGATGGGATGATAAAGAAAATTTCTGCTATGCAGATTGTGATTATGATAGACGAAAACCCCTCTAAAGGTAACACTTTCTTGTTCTCTCTCTTGATCTTCTGGTGTACATTGAATCTTGGTTGCTGACTAAAGTGGCAACATAGATAATAAAGTTTTTTAAGCCCCTAATTCATAAATCTAATAACAACACTAAGAGAAGCTGAGGTGTATTCTCTTCTGACTAGTGTGTCATTAACAGAACTGGTATCACATTTTCCCTGTAAAATAGCTAATTCTGCAGTAGGGCTGAAAAAAGGATCTGGGTTGGCTTTCAGGCTCCAGTGGGCTGATCATTAGGAAGGAAGCCTTCCTGCTGCCTTCATTAGGAAAAAAAGGGTCACTGGGTGAGAGACGCTTTTCAAAGCAGTGCCTCATCTTCAGCCCTGTGTTGAGGGATTTGGTGTCCTGCAGCTAGGGATACTTAGTGGTGTCATTTAGAAAGGGGATGTGCTGGCTGTGAGCTGACACAGGCCAGTTTTGAGTTGCTATGCTCCTCAAAAAGGACTTTGCCAAAAAAGGAGACAAATTCATCACCTATTAGAACATATTTTGGCTGTACCATGCAAGCAATTTAGTAGAGTCTCTGTATATGAGTACTGACAGTCTTTGAAACGAAAGAAGTAGGGTTGCTTTGTGTGCACTGAAAAATTTTTGCTATTGACTTCACTGGAGCCATGATTCTTCACCAGATCCATACCCTGAAGGCCTAAAGTGCCCTTAAAAGGGGCTACTGCAAATTTATAAATCATAATCACAGTCCCCAGTTGACACGACAACCAGCATCACTCCTGCTTAGGATCTAGCCCTGCAAACCTGTAACCTTCTGTCTATACCACACTCAGTACTCACTCATGAGGTTCCTTTGTCCCCCTCTTTTTTTTTACTGGAACTTTTGTTGACAGTAAAGAGCATCTTTTTTTAAAAAAAAGTGTTTAAAGGCAAATTATACTCCTGGGTACTTATTGTTTCAATGTTTCGGCTTCAAACACTCTGGGACATACTGATTTCTTTAATAGCTACGGTCCTTGCTGGAATGTTTTTAAATTGTGTAAACATTCCTGCTAGTTTTATGGGTTTCTAAACTGTTTTTTATGTGGGTACAAATTTAAGTTGACAGTGTACTTTCCAAACTTCCATTACACAGGGCCAACTTGCTATTGATAGAGGACTGTCTCTGAAATAGCTTTATGATGTCTTGCAATGGAAGACTTTTCATTAACTCCGATTAGAAAAAGAAAAACAACCTACCATGTATTTGTAGTTCTTACTATGCCCTAATGTCTGTGGGACTCCTGCTGGTGGAAAGGGAAAGAGAAGAGAGTGAAAAAATCCAAGGATAATTTAACGGAGAACAGAATGTATTTTCACTGCACATTGTGTTTGCCAAATACTGTTATCACACGGCCATCAAAGATCTCAGTGCTTTGAAGCTTCTCGCTTATAGGTTGCAGTACGTTGGTGCTTCCCTTACATAACTATGTTTTACATCTCTGCAAATGTGTCAGTGCTGCATTAAAAGATCAGTATAGAAGACTTCTGCAACTACACCGTCTGGTTTCAGTTTTCCTTAATTTGGTGTCAGCCAAGCTCCTACAATCAGATGATTAAAAGGGACAGAGCTAAACCTGCTGCATTTTTGGGATTTAAGCCTACCTTTTCCCTCTGTAAATTTTTACTTTTCCAAAATGAGCTGGTTTGGTGTTTGTCCCCATCCCCGTTCCCCCCCTGCCAAAACTCAAAAATAAAGCAAATGTCTGCTACTTTTATCAGTGGAGCCAAATTCCATGCAGTCTGGCTGCTTTTCACTGACAGAAAAATTATTCCAAAATAATTAGATCTTGTAAATGACACTCTATGTCACTGTAACAATAACAGCTAACTTGGCCTTTTGCAAAGTATGTATTTTCTCAGGAAATTTCAATCTAATAGGCAAAACACCGATTATGATGACCTTGGGAAAATATAGCCTAAAGCAAGTAGTGGAGGTTTGTGACTGATTTGAAATCTCCCGACTGGAGCAGTTTCCGGTTGAGGAACTTTGTGCTTGTGTTACACCCCGTGGTGGGGTTCTCTCGCTTGCCCTGTCTTCAGCCTGGGTCCTGAAAGCTCTAAAGAAGGGAGCAGGGGCAGCTTCAGTCCCCCCTGCTGAGGAGCTCCCTAGGAAGGAAAATGTGCTGTGCATAAAGAATTGGTGTAACCATCGCCTGATTTTCTGCCTGATTATGGGACTAAACAGAATTGGGGTGGGTACCAGTATATGCCACGTATACTTGTTTCCTCTGTTCTCAGTAGCATGACTGAGCCTTGGAAACAGTTACTTAGCGGGATCATTGGGAAGTTTGATGAGCAGCTGTGTTCTTCCTTGTCTAGTTTCCCTTGACTAGGTTGCCTCAAATTATCACTGGATTTTATTGTTTTTACACACACACACAACTTTGAAATCCATATAGTTCTCATGCTGAAAATGCAGCTACACACTTCTCAGGCTTTGCAGTTGGTTGAGCATCAATGAAGAAAATTAATTTGATAACTGAGCTGGGAGAGGAAAGAGATTGGAAATACGGTTTCTAATGCTTTCTTGTAGATATTCCCATCAAACCACGCAAAGAACTCTTCCCATCTATATTATTTAAGAAACAGGAGAATACAAAATTAAAAAAAAAAAGTCTTTTAAAATTAAAACCTTTGAGACTTTAATTAAATGTACTGTGAGAAAATTGTGTGATTTGCTTACAGCTGTTGCCTTGAGTTTTATATATTATTTCCACAGCCTGGAATGAAAAAAGCTTTAATGTTGAAATCAGGAATACCTGTTTTGTGTATTTTTTATGTTGCAGCATTGAGAAAATATATACTTAAGATTCCACATATATACTAAAAAGGAGACTTTTGGATTGCAAGTAATGAAGTGGACTTGTTTAAAACATGCAGTCCTCTTAAGAAAAATTTTTCAATCAGTTTCTGAATTTTCAAGGATTGCATGGCATGAACATGAAGAATGGTGTCTTGTTAAATCTACATTTTGGTACCAAAACGTATAGTTGAGGTGTGGTCATTTCAGCATCATTCATGCTGGATGCTGCCTTTCTGTTCTGCAGAACACATGCCTAGCCTTGCTACTGGGTTCTGCAAGAAGAGTACTATAGATGCCTTGGCAGAGCTTTAGTTCATTATAATATGCATCTTTCCTCTTATTTATAGCTGTAGCACACCTGCTTGTCCGCTCACTTTTTATCTATTAATTTTTTTCCTGCTTATCCTAAAGTGTTCATTCTGCGGAGGAAGCCCCCCTACACTTCCACTGATCCTTTGCACATTCTCAGTAGCATGTTTCCGGCGTGTGACTCGAGTTGTTAACCCCACGTTAAAAGGGGAAACCTCCTTCCCAAAGACAGCTCCCAGTTCTGCCGGGGGGTCCTTGGAGGCAGCCGGCCTCCGGTGCGGCGGCGGGCGCGGCCGCTTGCCTCGCCTGCCCTCTGGCGGCGGCGCGCAGCGGAGCGCCCAGCGGAGCGCCCAGCGGAGCGCCCAGCGGAGCGGGCAGCGGCAGAGCGCGGCCGCGGGGCGGGGGTCCCTCCCGGTGCCCCGCGGTGGGGGGGATCGGACGGCAGCTGCGCCATCAGGGAGGCCTCGTCCGCGCAGCTGCGCCGGGGAAGAGCAGCTGCTGTTGAAGTGGCAGCTTCGTGCTGCATCCCACGCCTCTTCCCTGTCTCAGCATGGGAAAACGCTTTCAGCCTGGTGACACGGAGCCAGGACATGTCTAGTGCGGGTGACACAGCAGGGCAGGACCAGAGGCGGGCAGTGACTTCCCAGCTTTAGGCAAGCAGCTCAAATAGGTAATGTCTGTGCTGTAGATACCTGCCCTCCTGCCACAGGTAATGGGAAAGACTTCTTCCAGAGCTTTGTGTGTGTGTGCCAAGGTTTGGATGAATTGGATTTGCGCCTCTGGCAGCTAGGAAACACACCTGGATGGCTGATTCAGATAGACTTGTCTGTGCTGCGGATACCTGAAGTCAGATGAGATGGAACCCAGCAACGGTTTGCAAATTGCACCTTGAAGGGATCTTGATGGAGCTGCTCATGTTTCAGGGTGGACGAGAGCAGAGAAGTCTGACAACTTTTTTCTCATGTGCAAGAATATGTTTGCTATACTTTCGTGATCCACATAGATTCTTTTATTAACACGTTTAGTTTTACAAAGCCACACAGTATTACCCGCAGGAGCACCACATCTCCAGCAGCTAGTATGGGCTACAGCACAGAAGTTGGGGAGGAGCAGAGGTAAGAATTGAGAGCATACAAAAAGAGGCTGCAGAGGGGCAGCACTCAGAAATGCCGGTATTGCTGCTATCATGTAGACAGAGAAGACCTGAAATAGATGGAAACCAGGAATATTTCATGAAAGAACAGAACTGTTGGTAAACATCTCTGCAACTCCAGATGGGGGAGATATTTTCAAAACAAGGCAGAATTTAAAAAAAAAAGGGCATAAGAAGAAAGCTGAGCACTCTAGTTCTCAGGTGTGGGGAACATTACACAATAGCCCGAAACTGAAACAGAAGATGTATTATTGCATATAATGAGAGAGGCTGGGAAGAAAAACTGACAAAAGACAGAAAAACATATCCAGAGAGCGAGGGCAGACACAAATCTCTAGGGAGAACAGCACAAAGACTGACCTCACGATGGCCTTTGGTAGAACTCAGAGCTGGGAAGAGCTAGCAAAAATTTTTTTTTTTTTTTTTTTTTGTAACTGAGGCTCTGTATGGAACTATGTTATTGGAAATGTCAGAACACTTTCAAACAAAATTAATTTTAAACATTGCTTAGATTAACATTTAAAAGTATTGCTACTGTGTTTCAGTTTTCCAGGTAATTATTTCTTTATTTCAGAACACACCGTATTTGGTGACTATATTTCACGTAGGTTGTAGATAGGTATGCATATTCTGGGCTTGCACGTTGTAGGTCCTTAACCCTGTCCTGTGTTAACTTCATTATAAAGACCACACACAGAGGTACTACATTTATGACCTAAGCTTGTTCTTTGGGAATGTGCCTATTTTTTTTGTTGGTAGTACAACACGATTTTCTTTAAGCACTGAGCTCTATGCATACACGTCACCTATGTCGATGCCTTGGATTTCCAACATTATTTTTCCTATTTTAGAGCTATACGACCAACAGGAGAAAATATACATCAGTTCTCAGTGTCTCTAGTCTTAGTAATATTTGTCATTTTTTGACAGTAATGGTTGTCATTATTTGACAGTAAAGAACATGTAAGTAAGTATTTCTGGTATATTCCTAGCAGCATTTTCTGTGAGTAACCAAACTGAAAGCAATATATTTCTCTTTCTGAAGAAAACTTAATTTCTGTCAGCAAGTATGCCAATAGTTTGCCCTTCCCAGTTCGTTTTTCTGTGACTGTTTGTCTTGGATGTCTTAAAAATTTCCAGTGATTTTTAATCTCTAGCAAAGAGATTTGGGCAAAGCTGGCGGGGAAGAGCTGACCTCAGAGAGGATGTGACAGCGAGCGGAGCAGACAAGGGTGAAGCGAGGAAGAGCTGATCTCTAGGCCATGGGGCCTTGCTTTGGTAAGTCTCTTCCCAAAAGCTGCCTGCCACAGAGGACTTAAATGCTTTGGGCTAATACTTCTTGGCATGTGATGGCGGAAAGCTCCCAAGAGCTGGAGGGTTAGTGGGCGGGATTAAGCTCTGGCTACATTAGGACCGTCTAAATCAATACTAATCTTAATTTCACAAGGGATACAGAAGCATCAGACAGTCCTTGATGGCTTCAGGAATCAAGAATGATCAGTGCCTGGGAAAATCTATTTTGCTGGTCTCTGTTGTTTGCTACTGTGTACTAGATCTTCAGATAATTATCTTGAATTTAACCAATTTTGGCTAACTTTGTTACATTCTCTACTTCTTTTTAAGCATTCCAGTTCATTGAATTAATGGTTTACCTAAGAGGACAGATTATCAGACAGAGAATCTAAACTGCCTGGCTTTCTCTCAGGGGACAAAAGAGATGGAGAGCAAAAGGACTTCTCTTGAGCAAGTACATGTGGGGATCATTCAGGCTGTGTTATGCTAATGTGGCTTTCAGACAAGATCTGACAATGTAGGCAGGTTTGGGCAGCCTCTTGGCTTCACTCCACAGGGCACCTTGCAGTGGGAATGTCATGCAAGAGTCCAAGGTCCTGGAAGAGTTCACCAAGACTTTTCCACTCCTAACCCTGCAAACCACTGACACTATTCTCCAGATCTTCCTTGGTAGGACAAAGGCATTTGTGTTTACTTTATTTCACTCATTTTGTGCTCGATGCAAGAGGCTCTGATGTCAAGCAACAAACAGTTGTCTTCTGACCTGGTGCTGTGGGGTTCTGTGCACCTCTAATAATATGCTGAGCACCTTCAATTTCTATTGGCATCTCTGATTGTTTCAGGCTGCCAGAAATGTTGGGGCTCAGACCCCACCCACGTCCTCATTTGAAGACAGCATATGATCCCTCAGTTTCTCTCCCAGCAAAGCAGCACATGTTTTTCAAGGGCACACGCCAACAAGAGCTACTGCATTTATTCAATAGACATGACCAGGGAAACAGTCTTCCTTATTGAGCGCACCCTCAGCAAGTTTGCCGATGATACCAAGCTGTTTGGCGAGGCAGACATGCTGGAGGGGAGGGATGCCATCCAGAGAGACCTGCACAGGCTGGAGAGGTGGGCCCATGTCAACCTCATGAAGTTCAACAAGGCCAAGTGCAAGATCCTACATCTGGGTCGGGGCAATCCCAAGCACAAATACAGGCTCGGAGGGGAATGGCCGGAGAGCAGCCCTGAGGAGAAACGGCCTGAGTGTGCTGATTGATGAGAAGCTCAACATGAGCCAGCAATGTGTGATTGCAGCCCAGAAGGCCAACTGTATCCTGGGTTGCATCAGAAGTGTGGCCAGCAGGTCAAGGGAGGTGATTCTGCCCCTCTACTCCACTCTCATGAGACCCCACCTGGAGTACTGCGTCCAGCTCTGGAGCCCCCAACAGAAGAAGGACATGGACCTGTTGGAGCAGGTCCAGAGGAGGGCCATGAAAATGATCCAAGGTCTGGAGCACCTCTCCTATGAGGAGAGGCTGAAAGAGCTGGGGTTGTTCAGCCTGGAGAAGAGAAGGCTCCGGGGAGATCTTATTGCGGCCTTCCAGTACCTAAAGGGGGCCTACAGGAGAGCTGGGGAAAGACTTTTTACAAGGGCATGTAGTGATAGGACAAGGGGGAACGGCTTTAAGCTGGAAGAGGATAGGTTTAGGTTAAACATTAGGAAGAAATTTTTGACTTTGAGGGTGGTAAGGCACTGGCACAGGTTGCCCAGAGAAGTTGTTGAGGCCCTGTCCCTGGAGGTGTTTAAGGCCAGGCTGCACGTGGCCTTGGGCAACCTGGTCTAGTGGGAGGTGTCCCTGCCTAGGGCAGGGGGGTTGGAACTCGATGATCTTCAAGGTCCCTTCCAACCTAAACCATTCTATGATTCCTGTATCATTTACTTGCCATTAACTCAAATTTTCATTACAATTGGGAGAAACTCCCTTCCTGGGAAAAGTTCTCAGCATGCCTGCAGGATGTCTGGTAGACCATGGTAGATTTTTCTTCTCCCCATATTGTGACTTTCTGCGGCCAGTTTTGTCCAGTATTGGCTAGAATTATATTGTGGAAGATAAAGGAGAACTGTGTGATTCCCAACCTCCAGCTCACACCCTTTCAACATCTGTTTTTCCAGGTGTTTATGGTAAGGCTTTGCTTTGCTACCTACTGCACTCCTAGGAACTCCTAGGAACGAGAAATGCTTATGTTTTCCTGTTCACAGAGTTTTCTTCCTGGACTGAATTTTAATCGTGCAGATGCATGTGTGTGCGTGCGTGCGCATGTGTATGCACACATGCATGCATGTGCGTGTGTGTGCGTGTTTTAAATCAGCCTCACTAGCTTCAAAGCTGTATGAAATACTTTTCCATGGATGAAGTAGTTTTGGTCACCATGAACAGGAGAAGAGAAAATAGTAAGAACCGGGCAACTGAGCTGGGCACAGTGGAGTGAAAAGGTAACTATTGCGACAGGATTTCCCCTGGTAAAGAGGAAAAAAATTAGCATCATGACTCAATAAATCTGGGCAAAGTTTCCAGTCTGGGATCAATATCTAAGGTCCCTGTCTATATGGCTTTTAATTGATGGGCTAACATAGTGGTGGTGGTGGTTTTCAGCACAAGTTCACCTCCAAATACAAGAGAAATAGCAGGAACAGGAGTGGCATAAAATACAGATTGATTCATCCAACTGAGGCAACTGAACTTTGAAAAATACTTCATTCCTGCAGGAAAAGATGTCTCTTTTAGCGTAGCTCCACGAGATGGAGGAAGTCTGGCAAGGAGAAGTTTGACCATTCATTTTTGCAATTATGACAGACTGACCTTGCATCAGGGAATGAAATCTGCTCAATTTGTGCCTTCTGAATGCCTAAGAAGAGGTATCCAGCTCCCATAGACTCCATCAAAGCTCTGAGTACAGCTTCTGACCCCTGTGGAAAGTCCCTGCTTTTCAGGTACTGCAGGGATTATAGCTGAGAGGAGCACTGACTGCCATGGAAAGTGTGAGAGGCAGACAGGAGGCATGCAGAGAGCTCACCGCACGGACATAAACCTATCTGAGCAAAGACTCTCACAGGGAATGGCAGCTTCAGCCACTGTGTCTGAAAGAGAGGACTGACATGTAAAAGAAGGACATGAAGTAGTCTTATTTTTGCTACCTGGAGATGCGCCCTAGGGAAAGACCCGACAGGGTTGTTAAGGCAGCCTCCCCAAAAGTGGTCAGAATCCGAATTCCCTACCAATTACTGCAGTGGGAGCCTTTGTGTTGTTACACCTCATTGCAGTCAGTGTGAACCAAGGGCTCAGCGTTTTGGAAGTGAAGGTTGACCATGCTTGTGGATATGTCACTTTCTCCCTTAGAGTCTTGGGAAAGAGATGAGATCTGCTGGATCTGTTTTGATCTGTTGGATCCACTGGAGAACACTTCTAGCAGCCCTCTGCCAGGAAATCCAGATGTGTAATGGCACAGGTTGCACCCAATGCTAGACTCTTCTGTCAGCAGACCGGAGCCAAGATGTCTGGCAAGGCTGTGAGTGAGTGAAAGCGCCTGCTTCTAAACTACAATCAATGGGGAGGCCATAACAGCTCAGATCCCGCCAGTGATGGCAAGTTGTGCAAAGGAGACACTGGCAGTACCTCACAGACGCAGCAGGGATCACAGGTCAGAGAGTTTGTTTTGGGGTGTTTGATCTTTGATTTTCAGGGACTTGACTAGGTTGTAGCAGTGAAGCTGAGTGAAGTCTTGCATCTGAACTATCGATATGCTATATAATAAATTCACAAAGCGTTAAAGTGACTCAGGGTCTCTGTGGAAGGGATTTTGTTCAATGCATAGGTAATAAGTTCATATGTCATGCTCTTCCCAGAGAGGAAAGCTTTGTGTCCAGATTGGTCAGTGTTGCGACCATTTTACCAGCCTGCAATTAGTTCACATTTATAATTCTTGTGGCGCACACATGGCCACAACATCAAACACTTGCTTGATGGGTTTTTGATGGGTACCCAGAACAGAAAAGCCAGGGTTGCAGAAGCATGCATATCAGTGGATACCCAGGAGAAGTACCATAAAGACCCTTCATTGTGGCAGTTTCTTGTGACAGAGAACACTGGATTCCTGAGCTTGCTGTGACTCATTTTGATTACAGAAATAGAAGAACTATGCACATCAGTGCATGCCATGTGCACGTAAGCTGCTCCTGCAGAGAGGCTGTGTGCGCCTAGGTGGAGCCCTAGACCATCACAGCTACCTCACTTTTAGTACCTGGGCGGTGCTGGTACACTGGTGAGTATTGAAATCAACCCCAACATGATGCAGAAATAAACGGAATGCCCTCAAGCTCTACTCTAACCAAACGAGTGAAATACAGGCAGGACAAAAAAATTGCAACAAAACAGCACCAACTCTTACTGTGCAACATTTTTTGCCATAGACCTGGCTTGGTAGTACATCTCTTGAATTGTGCAGAAGTGGATGAGATTTAGGTGTTAAGAAATAAGGTGTCCTTCTTGGTCCTTAAAGTAATAAAATCATACAGCTGTGCTTGGTCACTTGGAGGTGAATGCTCACAAGGTAGGAGCAGGCACTAGACCAGTCAGGAGCAGTAGCAAGTTTTACTGTACTCAAAAAAAAAAAAAAAAAAACCAAAAGGCTAGAAAGACTTCAGCTTCTGGTGCCAGGCTACAGCTGGAGGCAGTCATGTGAGGTAATGCCACAGCTTTACTAAGCCACATTTTGACAATTTCACTTCTACTGCTTATGTCAGTGATCCAAGCCCATTGTGTACCCGTATGGGAAACGTGCAGTAGAGCAGCAGTGCTGTGTGATGCACTTCTGGTGGGTTTATGTGATGAAAGGACAGGTCCTGGGCAGTCATTGACATTACAGGTTCAGATGCTGACGTTTCAAAATAAGGATTTCTGGGATTTTACACCAGTTTGAGTGAAACTCATCAAAACCTTAGTCCTTTTATTTTGGTAACTCTGCCCGTTGTCCAGGTGTAATAGCATAGATGATGCTGAATTTTTAACTATACATTAGGTAATCACAGAATCACAGAATGGTCAGGGTTGGAAGGGATCTCTGGAGATCATCTAAGTCCAACCCCCCTGCCACAGCAGGGACACCTACAGCAGGTTGCACAGGACAGCGTCCAGGTGGGTTTTGAATGGCTCTAGTTAATGCCTTTAACTAAGACATTAGGTAATGTCTTTTACTGCTTCGAGGAATATTAATGAAATTGTCATTACCTGCTGCAGTGGCAGCGGTGCAATGTTGTCTTGTAAAAAATACGTTCGTGAATGTGAGTATGAACATTAAGACAAACAAAAAAATCCTTCTATAGGTATGTCAGTGAGAAAAGACAGACTAGGGAAAATGTAGGCCCTCTCCAGAAGGAAACGCAAGAACTGGTCACCCGGGACAGCGACAGAGCTGAGGTACTCAATGACTTTTTTGCCTCAGTCTTCACAGACAAGGACAGCAGCCGCACTGCCCAAGACGCAGATTGCAAAGGAGAGGATTGGGAAAATGGAGCACCGCCCACTGTAGATGAAGATAAAGTGAGAGACCACCTGAGGAACCTGAAGGTGCACAAGTCCATGGGACCTGATGAGATACATCCGCGGGTCCTGAGGGAACTGGCAGATCAAGTCGCGAAGCCACTAGCCATCATATTTGAGAAATCGTGGCAGTCTGGCGAGGTTCCTGCCAACTGGAAAAGGGGAAACATAACCCCTATTTTCAAAAAGGGAAACAAGGAAGACCCGGGGAACTACAGGCCAGTCAGTCTCACCTCTGTGCCTGGCAAGATCATGGAGCAGATCTTCCTGGAAACTCTGCTGAGGCACACAGAAAACAAGGAGGTGATTGGCGAGAGCCAACATGGCTTCACCAAGGGCAAGTCATGCCTGACAAATTTGGTGGCCTTCTACGAAGGGGTTACCGTGGCAGTAGACAAGGGAAGATCTACTGATGTCATCTACCTGGACTTGTGCAAAGCGTTTGACACTGTCCCACACGATATCCTGGTCTCTAAATTGAAGAGACATGGATTCGATAAATGGACCACTCAATGGATAAAGAACTGGCTGGATGGTTGCACTCAAAGGGTTGCGGTCAATGGCTTGGTGTCCAAGTTGAGAGCAGTGACAAGTGGCGTTCCTCAGGGGTCGGTACTGGGACCTGTACTATTCAACATCTTTGTTAGCGACATGGACAGTGAAATAGAGTGCACCCTCAGCAAGTTTGCTGATGATACCAAGCTGTTTGGCGAGGCAGACATGCTGGTGGGGAGGGATGCCATCCAGAGGGACCTGGACAGGCTGGAGAGGTGGGCCCAAGCCAACTTCATGCAGTTCAACAAGGCCAAATGCAAGGTCCTACATCTGGGTCAGGGCAATCCCAAGCACAAATACAGGCTCGGCGGAGAATGGCTGGAGAGCAGCCCTGTGGAGAAGGACCTGGGTGTGCTGATTGATGAGAAGCTCAACATGAGCCAGCAATGTGCGATCGCAGCCCAGAAGGCCAACCGTATCCTGGGCTGCATCAAAAGAAGTGTGGCCAGCAGGTCAAGGGAGGTGATTCTGCCCCTCTACTCCGCTCTCGTGAGACCCCACCTGGAGTACTGCGTCCAGCTCTGGAGTCCCCAACAGAAGAAGGACATGGACCTGCTGGAGCGTGTCCAGAGGAGAGCCATGAAAATGATCCAAGGTCTGGAGCACCCCTCCTATGAGGCGAGGCTGAGAGAGTTGGGGCTGTTCAGCCTGGAGAAGAGAAGGCTCCGGGGAGATCTTATTGCGGCCTTTCAGTACCTAAAGGGGGCCTACAGGAGAGCTGGGGAAGGACTTTTTACTAGGGCATGTAGTGACAGGATGAGGGGGAATGGCTTTAAGCTGGAAGAAGGCAGGTTTAGATTAAACATTAAGAAGAAGTTTTTCACTTTAAGGGTAGTAAGGCACTGGAACAGGTTGCCCAGAGAGGTTGTTGAAGCTCCGTCCCTGGAGGTGTTCAAGGCCAGGCTGGACGTGACCTTGGGCACCGTGGTCTAGTAGGAGGTGTCCCTACCTATGGCAGGGGGGTTGGAACTCTATGATCTTCAAGGTCCCTTCCAACCTAAACCATTCTATGATTCTATGATTCTATGAATAACAGTATTATGCAGACGGTGAAACCTTGAAAACGTCACTTACTATCCTGATTTTTCTTATCCAAACTGAGGTAAATCTGGTGAGACCGGACAGCTCGCGCGTGAGGGCCGTGCTCCCGAGTTTTCTCTGTGTGGTGCGAGTATCAGCGGCCGCAGCAGGTGGCTGCAGCCATTCGGGCCGTCCACGTTTTCCTTGGAAAATCACGCTGGCCAGCACGGGCTGCCCCACGCCCGAGGCAGCGGCGGGAAGAGGGCCTCTCCTCGCCCTGCTCGCCGTGGGGCGGGCAGCACGGCCTGCACAGGGCCGGGTAACGGCCGCCTCGCCAGCGGGTAACGGCCGCCCGGCGGGCTGCAGTGCGCGCCGCCGGCCGGCAGGGGGCACCAAACCCCTTCGGGAGCGCGGCGGGCCGGCTGGCGGCGGGCGCTCCGGCGGGCCGCGGCGCAGGGGAGTGCGAGGGAGGCGGGTGGCGGCGCGGGGGTTGGCCGAGGCCCTCAGGCAGCGAGGTTTCTGGCTGCTGCCGTGGGTTTCCCCCTGGCTCTCAAATATCCCCGACCGGCAGCCTCAGGCGCTCGCAGCGTGCGTGTGTAGGGGAGCCAACCCCGCAGCCAGAAGCCCAGCGCCGGGATGTCTCCCACCCCCCCGGGCACGGCCCGCAGCAGCCGCGGCTCTCCGTCCCCTGTGAGAAAAAAAAAAGCAGCGTTGCTGTTTTGTCAGCGAGACCCTTATTTGGGAAAGTGTTAGCGCATTAAACCTCTGCTGGCCAGGGCGTCGCGGCGCTGAGGCTGTGGGCTGGGGAAGGTGAAAGGAGGGGTGGATGGCTGCCTGTGGCTGCTCCTCCATTTCGTGGTGCTCAACCAGGCCGTGGTGGGGTGGGGGTGAGCCTGCGCCTCTCTCATCCCACCCCACCCCACCCCACCCCACCACTGAAATCTGCTTCTGAATCACTATACCAAAGAATGACTTTTTTTTTTTTTTTTACTAGTGCGAGGCCTTCTTCCCTGCTGGTCAGGGCTGGTTTGAAGCGGGAAGCCAGAAGATGGCAGCCTTGTCAGGCGGTAGGGAGCAGCCGCCCCGCTGGGAAGGGCTGAGGGGCCGCGGGCTCCGGCGGCTCTGCCCTTTCGGGACCGGTAATCACCCCCCCCCCGGCCCCGGCCCCAGCAAACCCATCACCGCTGTGGTCCTACATGTGTCAGCATCACTATCAGGCTACCAACATGCGAGGTTTCGACTCTGTCCAGAACACATTAGGTGATTGCGATGGTGAAGACTTTGTGAAGATGAAAACTCTTGCGTTAAGAGTATCCCACTGAAAATTGTTCCTACTGCAGGGCAGTTTTGCGCGACTGCCCCCAGTTTAAGTGCACAATTAGTTGATGTTTTGCCCAGTAATTTGACATTTTCTGTTTCTTGACGGCTTCCTACATCTTTTTAGTAGGATTTGTTTTGGACAGAGGTTTTTTGTGCATTTATTGTCTCTTCTAAACCAAGTGCTATGTGTAATATTCAGATATATTTTGAATAAGCAGAATTTGTTAGCTTGTTAAAATGAAGTTATTCCTAGTTAGCACAGGATAAAATCCTATACTTGGGCTTCTGACCCTCGTTTATTTGGCAGCACAACTTTTTGTCTTGGACACACGCTTTCAGTGCTACAAATTAATCTTTGAGGTGAGACACCACATTGCTGCTTGCAAAGAAACCTTGCTTTTGTAGTAGTAGTGACTAATTTACACGCCTGCCTCCGCTCTCTTTCTAGCCTTCTATTCATAAGCAACATATCAAGGGTGGATGAATGCCAGCAGAACAGCCTGTCTTCGGGAAAGATACTAGCTTTTTTTTCACCCTTGCTTGACTCTTTACTTGCGCTGGCACAGAAAGCCTGTCAGTACAACCTCCATCGTTACCTTAATTTTCCTCGTTTCCTTTCCTCCCACTCCAGGTCCCTCCAACCCTTTGATTTCTTCCTGATAAATATCTTGACGCTGAGGAAGGTGCTAACAGGAGTTTGTGTGTGTTTTAATTTAGAAGTCACTCTTTCTGAGATTGATTTCGAGGAAGTAAAAGTCTCTTTATAACTGACACCTGAATATTTCACATTTGATACAACTGCCTTGTCTTTTTTGCTCAGGTTTATTTCTGCCTTGTAGCCACTGAGGCACTTGAGCTTCTTGCTGAAATCGCACCCAGCCATCCCTTTCCGCAAGGCGAGGGAGAAAGAAGGTCTGCAAGAGTTCATGTTAATAATGACTCTAAATGCCCATTTCCCACACATCTTTGCTAGCACAAACAACGAAAATAGTCCACTTGCAGAGAACCTGATTCAGCTTTCTTGCATTCCGCAATAACAGATGGATTGCTAGACTGTTTACTGTTGCTTCCCACAAACTTCCTGTTAGTAAACTCCTGTATTATTTATGAAACAGAAAAATTACAAAGAAGTATCTTAGCTGATTACTGCCTGCTGGTGAACCACTGCCGGAGAAACTTTTTATACAAATATGTGTATGGGAGCAAAGATCACTCCCACTGCAGGGTTTTTTTTTGTATTATTTTTACAATTGTTTGTTTCACAATGTACAGTGACCCTGTCTGGACTCGTGGCCCTGTTACGCTGCACTCCCGAGCAGGTATTTCCTGCACCCAGACATTTACGGTTGAATCGGGGTATCTGTGAATGTGTGAAGGAGTGAAGGAAAAAAACCCCATGCGTGCATCTTACTGAGATTAGCTATGAATAAGAAATGTTTAAAGCCTTTTTGTTTTACAATGACAATGATGAATGAGATGTTACTAATGCGATATTAATCTCTGCTGACCTAGCTTAGGAAGCCGGCTATCTTGGAACTGTTGGCAGAAAACAGAATAGTGCTGTATCGATCACCTTCATGCTACCTCTGATGTAAGTAGACAGTAAATGTGAAGAAACTTTATTTTCCTCTCAGTTTGGCTGCTAAACTCCACAAAACACACAAGCTGAGAAGAGCACTTTGTTTGCACTGCATACCATAGGTTAGACTGATTTCTGACTCTCACTGGTGTGAGAGAGGAGGCCAGCCGAAAATCTGTTTGTACGATTATATCAACAGAGCTAGTGAATTTTAAAAATAGTCTGTAATTAAAAAGAGCAAAATGTGATGCAGAAATATGAATCTTGTATATTACCAAAAGTACTTTTAGTCATTTTAGAAATAACACTTGACCTAACATAGTCATTATGTTTTTTAAATACTTGCTATTATATTTCACTGAGTTTCTATTCTATTTATGTGTTCTGTATGAACAAATTGGCTGCTCCACCTGATATTTATGATTGTAGACATACATTATATACACATACAGAAACAGAATGAAACTTTTCCTGATCTGAGACTCAGATAAGTCTTCCTTGAGATTTTTTATTTGATTCCCTAAACTGAAATCACAACTCAAAACAGCACTGCAGATTGAGCACTTTCTAATGTTAGCACTGCTGCCATGGATCATTCATTGCTTAAAGTTTAACAAAAAAAAGCTACTGTGCATTGTAGGCAACTGCAGGATGCTGACTGAATCATCATATACCTTTATAAGATTTGTGTTTACAAAGAACTGGTATCAGATGGAACAGGGCATTTGCTGATCTTGGGGCAGAGCTCATTTGTGAGTCTTTGTGTGAGACAGCATCATGTAACCGATCACTCATTTCAAGTAATAGTAAGAACGTGTCTTTGCAGATCAAATTCTCTCTTTTCTCTGCCTCCTTAAATACCCTCACTCTAATCTCCTATTGACAGAAAAATAATTCCATATTATTAAGGGCAGATGATCAACGGCAGTATCTCCTGATGCTTCAATCCACCAACAAGAATCTTGTGACAGATGTTTCTGCGCTTTATGCAAATAGGAACTTCATGGATCAGTTTTCCTTTCCTCCGTGGAATATATGCAGCTGGAAAATAGAAATCCAGCTCCACGGCACAAAGAAAAAAAAACCCAAAACTCATGCCACTGACCGAAGAGGCAGCCGAGAGAAAGCAAGCCGTAGATGTGAAATCGAAATAATTGTATTGCTGGTTCTTAGGATCACTTCTGGGCGTCTTACTCAAGCAGTGTACGTGATGATAGAGGTTTTGTGGGCTTTCTCTGCGACGACACTGTCGCTCACAAGTCCTTTCTGAAAGGGGAAAAAAAAATCTTTCCTGGGTTGTGTATAATGTTTCTTCACAAATCTTTTTCTTTTACCATTTCTGATATGCTGTTTTCATTCTCACAGTAGTTATGGAGAGCTGTATTAGATATAATACGTAAGGGTATTAAAAATAGTGAAGTTGAGTTTGCACATGAAGAAAGGATTTCAGCTGCTTACATGTTATAAATAGGATATAGACATTTATATAAACGGTATGGGTTTAGTTATGTTCTTTATAATAGCACAGAAAGCTGGATATGTGAAAATGATTGATGAAAAGAAGATGGAAAATTTCCTTCCTATTTATTAAAAGAAAAAAACAACCCACAAACTTAGTGAATTAGTGGAGATTTAAAGGAAATATAGTTTTACAAATTATTGCATGGTATGTAAAAGAACATTTGTATTTAGTAATTTGTATAATATCATGTAATAAGGATGGGTTGTGGAATCTAACCTATTATTTTCCTAGAAAATTATGAGAGGTGGTCATCCTAAATGCAATGATTTAAAAAAAATGCTATTTTTATTACTATTATTAAATAAAATTAATATTGTTATTTTAGGCTGATTTGGCCTTCTTTTAATTTTATATAGTTCTTTTAAGATTTCTGTGCAAGTATTTTTTATCTTCAGACATCAGCACAAGCCTTATGAATTGTTAGTCAACATATCTATCTTATTTTCTCGGTGAGGCTTTTGTCAATCTTGTATATTTTAGGTGTTTTAAAATCTATTGTGGGTCACAAAAATATCTTTTCAAGATTTTCATTTAGAATTTAATTCAAAACCTATATCCGGTACTCTGTAAACAGTCAGTTGGGAACTACGATAAATTTTCTTTATATATACATGAAGCCTGGTTCTGTATCACAGTATTGTGCAGAATCTTGTCTCCATTTCATGACTAGCCAAATGCTGGGAAGAGATTTTTATTCAATTCAGATGTATTACATAATTTTTTTCAAAAGTCCCTTTCTGTACCTCTTTTTTCTAGTTAAATTTATAATAAACATTACTGATTTTACATAGATTTATTTTAATGGAGTTCCTTAAAAAAAAAAAAAATCCACCCAAAAATGAAGTGCCAGTACGAGGAAAAGAGGAAAAAAGGGACTACGTGTGTAAATGACTATCATGCTATACTGAATCTAATTCAGATGAACAGCAAATAATTGGCAATATATTTGTACAGATTATATGATGTCTGCTTTTGCAAGTAGATGTGCAGCTTGTGATGTTCTGCAAGTAAGGTACAGTTTCAGCTAAGACCTGTGTCTGAAGAGTCAAATACCATTCTAGAATCAAGTATTAATAGAATAAACTTAATTTTAGTTTTTCATAAGTGCAGCTGCATTTTCTATTTAATTATAGGTTCCCACAGTAGTAATTTTTCCATGACCTGCTCAATCTCTAAAGTCAGAAAATTGCTTCTTTTTTAAAGCTGACAATAGCACGGTATGTTTCCAAAGGAAAAAGACAAATTACAGAAAATCATTACTTTAAGCATATTTAAATAGCCAGGAAGAAGTCCTAATTGAAAAGTTTGCTAAAATGTGAAAAAGTTAGCAGTGCTTTTTTTTTTTTTTTAAAGATTATTCTCATGTTGTTTGTAGATTTACAGGCTGCTTGTGATACTATGCCTTTCCTTTCTCTGCTCACCCTCTATCCTCCTTCTTTTGTCTCTGATAAGGTTAAAGAAAACATTTTTAGGAAGCAAAAATTTTAACTGGAGAGTAATTAATTTGTAGGTGTGTTTAATAATCTAAATTGATTTTTCCTTGTGAAGCTGATGCAAAGGTAATGGGAATCTTTCTATTTCCTTGCATGGGCTTCAGAGCAGTCTGTGAGCCTTTATTTTCCAGTAGTAGTTAGTTTCCCTAGTGTTTTAAAAGAATTTTGTAACCATATAATAATTGTAATATATGTACAGGTGATATAGTAGCATATTTATGTTAAACTTTAACATGATTCAAGTCAATAATTGACCTAGAAATGAGCAACGTTAGGGTAATCCTTAAATGAGTATGTGTTTAATGAAGTTGCCGGGCTGGTGGGGTGGAGTGAGTGCTGCAGGGCTGGGGCTACCGGGCAGACCCCGCGGAGGCGTGCAGCGCAGCTCGAGCTCACCGCCCGCATCCCGACCTGCCGCGTTTGGGGGAATTTGCCAACGCTCTTTGCAGAGGAGTTTGGCAGTGTCGTGAGGAACCCAGCGCCGCTGTTTTGCAGGTGGGGAGCCCCGGGATGGGGCCATGGGGTGGCTGCAACTGTTGGCGGTCAGTCCCTGTTTCAGCCCTGCTGCTGCCCAGCGAAGGGGGAGTATGGGCAAAGCCACTCGCCACATGGCATGAGGGGCACCCTGTGGTGGGCAGGGCGAGGAGCACCGCCATGGCTCCTAGGCTCTCTGTGCCCCTCACCTCCTGGCCAGCTGCCTGTGTAGCTGCCAGCTACTAGTCATTAACTTCATTAGTGCCAGTTAGAGTATTTCTAACCATAGCTGCTCAGAAAAAAAAAAAAAAGAGGTATTGTAAAATAGACTTGACAATCATGAAGTGCACCCCGCTCCCTCTGGATGCCTCCTCCCCAATAAACCTGGGCTCTTCCCCCGTTCCTCTGGTCCTTCACCTGCTGTTTCCCACCTCCAAGCTTTTCCCTAGTGCAGCAGGGCCCAGGCCCTTTCCCTGACAGCCCCCCAAGGCTGTGGTGGGGTTTTTGGTTGTTCATCTCCAAGACTTGGCTAGAGCAGTGGAGAGCAGCTCCCAGGGAGCAGAGCCAGGGCACGCTGGTGCTGTGCCCCAGTTCCACAGAGGATGTTGGGTGGTCCGGTGAGTGCAGGCATCACAGGAGGAGGTTGACTGGCCAGCAAGAACCACTGCTGACATCTCCTCATGGAAGAGAGAAGAAAGACTTTACTGGGGTCCCTTCTGCTGCCACAAAATATCTGAAAAGAGAGTTGTCTGCTGAGGTAGGTAGCCATGGTAATGTGTCTTCAGCAGTTTCCCCAAGGAGCATACAGAAGGAGGAGTTGCTCTTCTCTATCTGCTGAAGTGCTCGAGCTCTTCCCCATCCCTGTGTTCTCCATTTCCCATCTCTAAGTGACTGCACCTCTTAAAATTAGGCCCAGACCATGGTCCTGTGAGAGAAAGCAGAGATTAGTGTGATTCTTATTACAAAGAGGAGGAATTTTTGTCTTATTTTCCATGAACCAGCAGCTCAGGCTTACCCAGGTGGCTCACACTGTAAGATACACAGAATGAGTTCAGGAGAGTATTATTGTCTCCGCACAAACGCCGGGGCAGCTCCATGGTGATAAGAACAGTTGTAACTCTGGCAAAGCCCATTTGAGCTTTTCCTCCATGATGTAATGATCTCACTCAGACCATTTCTGCATGAGGCACTCCAGACATAATTTGCTAGTTAAAAAAAAATAAATAAATTAAAAGTTTAAATTTAAATTCAAGCTAATGCTTCAGCTTTTGGCTCTGGTTGATCATCCAGTACATTAGACACAAAATACTGTTTTGAGTCACAGAATCACAGAATGGTCAGGGTTGGAAGGGACCTCTGGAGATCATCTCGTCCAACCCCCCTGCCAGAGCAGGGTCACCTACAGCAGGTTCAACCAGTCCTGTGGCTGATGTAGACCTTAGACCCAAAGCAGTGCAAAAGGACAATGAATGGGCTGGTTCCTGGTTACAGGTGTAAGGGGCAACCTGAAGCGAGCAGGGGGTGCAGGACTGCATCCTCTGTTTGTAGTCGTGCTGGCCTGCGTGTCCCACAGCTGTTCGGAGCACGGATCCCTTGGTCGGTCTGCTCTCTGACCCAGCACTGCTGCTCTTCTGGTTCGTACATCAGAGGAGCTGTGTGCTAAAACAATCGGCGTCCAAGGATTGTTTTGGTCAGTGGTGTTTTTCATTTAAAGTCAAATGAAAAATGAGGTACAGTTTGTCATACTTGCCTGATATTTTTGCTTTCTGCCACTTTGTTTCTTTCTTCACTGGTGTGAAAAAATGATAGTTTACATATGGGGGTGGGTGGTTGGATCTTTCTTGCAGTTTTTTTTGTTTGTCTAATTTTTCAGTCATTTATCAGACGGCTGTTGTGTTTTCTGACCCACCTGGTCCCAGACCATGCTGATCTACAGAGTCTCGTTTTCATGACAGCTGGCTGATCACCAGCACAGCTGAGTTGGGGGACTCAATGGAAGGACCTTGACCCCCCAACGAGCATCTCTTAGGGCATTCTCTTTGTTGGGCGCTTTCAGGCTGAGGCCTCCCCCAAAGACGAAGGTGATTTCTATTTGCCAAAGTGGGGAGACAACAGGAGGAAGAATAAAAAGGAAAATCTTCTAAGCAGTCAGCTGAACTTGTTCAGACTGATACCAGCCTGCGGTATTCAGACGGCAGCTAACCCAAGGTTTCCCTAACCTTGGCAGAAGTGTGGGAAATAGTTGCAGGAGGATGAAGTGTTCTTGAACTGTTTCTCCAATGTATCAAACACAAGCAGGCTTTTCTTCAATATTAAGCATGTGCCTCTCTTTTCTTCCTCTTTAAAGAAACTTTTTATTGTAGACTATAAAAGGGGGGAAAAAAATCAATCTCTCTCTGTGTGTGGACCCCTGTGCTGCCTCTACGCTATCCAAGGACAAAGATGCAAATCAGGACCTCCCTGGTATAATAGCATTTATAAGGCAAATTTCTTGCTAAAGTCTTACAGTAAAAGCAAAAGGTTAAAAGAAATAGCTGTGCTCAAGTGTCATTTTAAACAAAAAGGAAAAAAAATTAACCACATTCTTAAAAACATCAGCCAGAGCTTCCCTGGAAGCATCAAAAACAGCATTCCAGATAAAAGCAGCATGATGTGAAAAGACCTGATCAGCAACAGATTGATGTCTGGGCTTGGGGACTAATGTAAGAACTTAAAGACTTGGCTAGAGAATATATCTTGAGAAGCATAAACATATAAGAGGATGCCAAACCATGAAAGGCTTCCTTTGCACTGAG
The DNA here is from genome assembly GCA_017639485.1 of Pluvialis apricaria. Classification (NCBI taxonomy): domain Eukaryota; kingdom Metazoa; phylum Chordata; class Aves; order Charadriiformes; family Charadriidae; genus Pluvialis; species Pluvialis apricaria. Next base: position 49,912,765 of record CM030011.1, read on the forward strand.
AATTCAGAAATCGGCGTGTTGACAAGCAGGGAAGCCAATGCTGCAAGCAAAGCACATAGGGTGATGAATAAACTCAGCCTTTGGGAGCCTAGGCTGAGATCTAGAAAGGGGCCAACCTATTTACCCACAATTTTAAGTCTTTACACCCAGCCTTTAGGTGCTGTCAAGCCTTAGACCTCCCCACCCGGCTGCTGATGCTGATGTCCCATGGACTGGGGCAGCCGGCTTTGATTCAGAAAGTGTGTGCTGGTGTTTGGTTTTAAGAAGCGATGGAGAGACTTCCAAGAATCTGACTTTATAGCAGGCTGGTCAAGCCATTTGTTGAGGCGGTGGGAGAGTCAGGTTTAATTTCCTGCTCAAATGTGCTGCATTTTCTGGCCGTTGGCTTAGCAGTAGGCTCCTGGAGTGCTCTCCTGGAGGCCATATATACCTCCTCCTGTGTACTGGGTGAGAGCCTGGAGGCTGTGTGGGGTCTGAGCTGCCCTTCGGCTGGCACAGCATGTCGGAGACAGATGTTCTTCTCTGCAACTGCAATCTCCACGGCAGCCTCCATGGAGCTTCTGCAGGAGAAAACTAGCTTTAAATGCTTGAGCACCAGGCAAAGCAAGGGAACAGATATGGCTCATGCAGTTCTTAAACGTGAGACCTGGTCTCTCTTTATTAACTGGGGGAGTCTCTCTGGAATGCTAGCAGTGAAGCAGTATTCTCCTCTTGTGAGAAAAAATTAGTTTTTCTCTAGCTGGACTTAAAATTGGATAGTTCAATAACTAACATAGAAATAACAGATTTCCATATGAAGCAAGAGAGCTATGAAAAAGCAGTTATTAGGGAGTTAAATAGGTCCTAGCTAATGTGCAGTCTGATTTTTGATGGATAAGCTCAGTTTAAAAGCTATATTCTAAGGAAAATAGACATACCTGCAAAAATGTGGGATGTGCACGGTGTAGTCAAGTGGAGAGGAAAAAAATAATCTCTTTATCTAAAAGAGCAACTTGAGAGTGCAATCCATAGGAGAAAACACCAATGGCTTCACCTCTTGCATTTTGCAAAACCCTACCCTGCAACTGCCCAAGTTAAACCCTGCGTTCCTCTGGTTTGCAAGAGATCTTGAAAGTCCTTTAAACTTGTTGACTTGCTCCACTTTTGCCAGGCCTTCCTGCATAAGCACACTGATCCAAATGCAATCATCCCTTGAGACACACTCATGTTATTGTCAGATATCTCCTGGAGGCTGAACACCTACCCTGGGAGGATGCGGTAAGTACTGCAGGCACCTCTTCTTTCAGCAAAGCGATTAACGACTATGCAGCTGATGGCACTCGTTCTTGTTCGGTTGGCAGGGATGGTATCACTAAACTTGAGCTCACTTGTCACAATGGCAATAGAGTTGGAATTTAATTATCTGCTGGAGAGAAGCCCTGACAGCTGTGGCGTAGGTTTTTCAATGTGGATGTTGCCTGGATCGCAAGAAAAATATCAAGGGCTGGTGAGAACAGCCATGTTCTAAAAGCATCTCTGCCTGGGTTAGACCACTGCCTACCAAAGAGGTACGTGCGTTTATCTTGAAGCTGTTGTGTCATTGACTGTTGTGTCAGATTGTGGTTAAAGTTTATCTTTGCTGAAAAGTTGTCCTCAGGAATCCTTTTACTTCGTCAAATGTAACTTTTCTTTTCCAGGGCTTAGGTTGGAAGTGCAGCTTTTGCTTACCACATTACCCGTGGGTTTGCCTCTGGCTTGTGCTTCCCCGAGGAAAGGCGATGGGTCTGCTGCTGGTACCTAAACCAGTGCCCGTCTGTGATGGCCTTCTGGCAGTGAAACCGTTTTACTAGCAGCAGCATCAGGTAAGACCTCATCATGTTCTTATGGTAATGGTTATCACTGATAAACTAAGGAAATGTTAGCTGAAAAAAAGGGCAACTATTTTTGTATTTTTTTTTTAATGCAACATTCCCTTAGCTTGTTGTGATGCCCACTCCTGGGCATCAGAACCAGGGCACTGTATGTTTTTTATTTTTACAAATTATTTTTTTTGTTGGCAAACAAATACTCATACCAGTAGCCCTCTGAAGTCACTGACATGCTCTGATATGCTGAAGGCACCTTTATAATGATTTCTATCATACACTTGCAGAAGTAAAGAACCCATACTGTGAATAGGAAGTTGCCCCATTTGGCATTTGGTTGCCTCACCATCAACCTTGGAGGAGCACCCCACCACCCAGAAGCACACACACCTTCGGGAGCCCTAAAGGCAGACCAAGATTTGCCTCCTGACTTGTGTCCCTGAATCCGCTTACCTCCCAGCGTCCAGAAATGTTTTCCCTCAAAGACTGGAAAAGGAGCCCTTTTTCTGTAGGAAATTTGTGGGTGCCAAGCTACACCCATGGACCTACTTTCCTTCTCACAGCCCAGAGGCTACCATGCACGCCTCCTGGGACTCCCTGGCCATGTCCCCCTGGCTGCAGGTGAGCTCAGCCTAAATCCTGGGTTACTTGGCTGCAGTCCTTTCCCTTCCCTCCTGGGGCCTGAGCAGAAAGTGTGCTTTCAGTGGCGGCGGGGAGGCACTCCGTAACCTCCATTTAAAGAGGGGTGAGGCCGCCTTTGGCTCTGAAGGTGTTTTTCTGCTACAAACTTCTCCGTTTGGAGCCTTTCTCTATGTTGAAGAACAGGCGAACTGGAGAGTTGCTTGAGCGCTCTTTAGGCCACCATCAGGTTAAACCATGTTTGACACAAGCCAGTGTTTCTTGTGCCTGTCACCCTGGAGGTTCCTGGGCTAAATTTGGAGGTTAAACCATACAGCTGTACTCCTCAGGGGCCAGGCAGGGCAGGGATATTCCCCACCCGCCCCTGCCCAGGAGAGAGGGAAGGTGGTAAGGTGCCTTCGTAAGGCTCTGTGCTGCTAGCATGTGCTGAAAGGGACGACCTGTCCGGGAGGGAGCTTTGGGAAGGACTTTCTTCTCCAAAAAGCATGTGTGTTCTAATCTGTTTATATTAGGCACTGGCAGCTCTTGCTGACTGCTATTAGGATTAGAAAAAAATTGGAAATTCTGGAGTTAAAACTCTGTAAGTTGTATGAAGATAATACTTAATAAACACAAATACATGATAGGACTTTTTTTTTTTCCATCCTCTTTATATGACTTTTAGACTTACAAGCTTTTATCTTATTTTATGAGGCCATATGAAATAAATTAAATGTAACACAAGATGCTGTTAAAAAAGATTTTATGACATCAAGAACTGGTTCTATATTAGGACCAGATCCTACATAGACTTATGGATGTGAGTAATTTTGCTCCCATAGATAAGCTATTGAATCAACCATGGCTAACCGTTTAAATGTTCAGAATCAGACCCTCATTTTGGACGCACTTCTCATTGTTAAATCAATGTGAAAGTGAAATCTGTCTCCTCTCAAAAGGAAATTGCCAAGACTTTCTACGCTGAGATTTGGGATCTGTAGAAAATGAAGCCTTTTTATTTTTTCTTCCCTCCAATAATCTGTTCAGTGAACAAGCTGTGAAAAATAGTTCTATATTTTTTCCATGTGATGCAGCAGACGGTAAATTTCCATTTAAAAGAATGATCAGAGTAGCTGCTGGCACTGAACTCTGTTGTCTTAGTCAAATCTACTTACAAAGAGTTTACAGCAATACAATAGTTTATTATTTCACTCAACCAGAAATCAGATGAAAAAGGCAAAGGGGAAGCCTGAAGTAGGTTCATGGTCAGAATTCTTTTCTTTCTTAACATCTTGGTTTTTTAAATGCAGGAGTTGAGATCAGTAGTTTTATGTGTAAGGGGGAGAATATTTCTTTTCACCTCTACTTTTGTATGCTCTGAAATAATCAAACTTCACACTTCTATAGTGCCTTTCTTCTGGGGATCTGAAAGCACTTTATAAGCATTAATTAAAGTCTCACAACACCCATGTGGAGGTAAAGAAGCATTGTTTGTACATCTAATGCAGAATGCTTAACCTGATTCTTTAAGTACTATACAAGGACTACAGTAAAATAATAGAATAGCCAAAGCAAATTAATCTAACTGAATTGCTAGGAGCATGTATAGGTATATGTGTGTGTATATATATAGATATGTGCATGTGTGTGTGTGTGTGCATGCGTGTGTGCATGTGTGTGTCTGCAATCTGTTTATTGCTATATGCCTTAGTCTACGTTTTATCTGCCCTGTGTGTCCTGCCCATTGTTGTCTCAGGCGATATGATGAGTGCTGCTGCTTCTCTCTGCTCGATTCCTCAGGTCCAGCTACAAATGTATTTCTTCTAGGAAACGTGGGGAAATCTCTCATCATCATCGATTAGACTAGGATTACTTCTAAAAATTTAAAAAGCAGAAATATCCTTTTTCTTGATCATCAAGTTTGTGAAAGGAAATAATAGACGGGAAGTGGGGACCCAGAAAGGGGTCTTTGCCCCCTGAGCCCCAGCACCCAGAGCCCCTCCAGGGGAGGGGCCAGCACCTCCCCTCTTTGTCTCCCTCTTGGTGTCCCAAGCCCGGTGGCCTTGCCCTTGTTGCTGCAGCCTCCACAGTACCCCCCGGCCCGGAGCTTTTGGGGATGAGCCCCGTGGCAGTGCAGGGGAGAGCGCTGCAGAGCAGGCTTGGCTCCCGCTGGGGCTGCCGGCTCCCCTCTGCGCCTGGGGGAAAAGGCAGCAGAGGGGCATTCTCCTGCAGCAGCTTAACATTGGGCTTGGCTTGGCTACCCAAGATGTTAACAATGTCTACATTAAAATATGTTAAATTATTTTACAGGCTGTATAGAAAGGGTGTTATCCCCCACAAGAGGGGCTTTCAGCATCATTTCTGCAGAGGTGTATTCCCTGTACTTTGCTGGATAGGAGTACGCCCCACGGCCCCGGCAGGTAGAGTTGTGCTGAGTATTCCCATTTCTCCACCTTTGCTGCTTTGTTTTCCTGCTGCTGTGGTGCTTCTCCCCACAGCTGAAGGCCAGAGCCGGCCCAGCTGTGTGTGTCTGACAGGGAAGGCTGAATTCATCAGGGCTGCCTAGTTGCACTGCCAGAAATGAAAACGAAGTGAGGGAACTAAGCAAAATGGAGGAAACTCAAGCCAACGGACTGAGCAACTCTTATTTCTATTTTCGGCTCAGTAGTGCAGTATACTGGTCTTTCTGCCACTTGTGGCAGCCCAACTTCTCTTTTCCTTAGGCAAGTCACATTAAAAAAGTATTTTCCTAGGGGTTACAGGATGCCATTATTTTCTTTGTTTGGGTCAAAGCTGTGGGGAATTAGGTCCACACGACCATGGTGAGTTTGAAAGGCGGTCAGGTGGCTACTAAAAGCAAAACAGGCCCTGATGCTGCTAGCTTCCCTCAGCGTAGTTCCACGCTCTGTTACAATTTAAAAATGCTTTTGGGTCACCAGCATTAGATCAGTTTCTTAATCTTCATCTTGTCTTCTTTCTGCTAACTTTGCTTTCTTTGTTTGTCTGATGTAGGCTGTAAGATCTTCAGTGCAGAGAGAGCATCTTTTATCTCCGCAAAGTGTCATGCAAACTTAGGGTGGTACGTAAATATTTAATAATAATATTAGTGTTGGAGATTAGAGTCCTGGAGGAACGTGCCTCCTCCCTCCCTTGCAGACACAGAACATACATTTTTCTACCGTCTTATTTCCCTGGTGAGAGTTTCTCTGCTCACCTATTTTCCAGTTGCCTCTGTCGTCTTCTTGGTAAGGCTATTGGGACACACTAATCTTGGCTGGGAATGGATTAATTAGAACTGGGCTTTTTCATTTTGGTGGCCCTACCTGAGATGTTGAAAGGAACTTCCCTAAAATACAGGTTTCTTGTTAGCAAAATGGAAACCCAGGAGAAAGGTCATACCTTCTGATATCTGTCTTAATGGTTTTCACCATATTTATTCTGAAAAGGAAATGAAACGTGACTACAAGTGATCTCCAAATCACATTTCAGAACAGGAAATGGAAATTTAATTCACAAAACATCAGAAAGAAGCACTCTGGCTTTCCTGAAATGCTTATTTTTGGACAATACCTGTTGCCTCATTGAGTTCCTACCGTTGGCTAGTTGTAGTGTCTTGAGAGCACGCTGAGAAGACTGTGCAGTGTCTGATAACTGGCAGCGGTGTTGTCCCACCAGTGCCCTGGTGCAGTGCCCGCTGGCCCTTAGGTGCCAGGAGCTGTGCCGTGGTACCCTGTGGGCGGCCGGGGAGGGCTCCTCCAGTGGGATGTGGGGGCATCTCTGTGGGGCATTGCTCCCTGCCACCCGCAGAGACCAGGCACGCAGCGTGCCTCAGCTGGCTCTACACTGCTTAACTGCTATACTGGTATGGTACTTATATCACATAAGATCCACTCACAAAAATGTTTTCCTTTTGCTTGGGATAAGCTTCATCTCTCAAAGGTCCTTCAGGAGTGAAGGACTGGGAGAAATCCACGTTTGGGGTTTTTGTTGGCATTTCATCAATCATCTTTGCATGACCACGCAGACAAGAAATATCAACAGCCTTCTGCTGGTGGTGCCTGGGCCGATGGCGTGCTGCCCCGCTGCAGGGGCTGCAAGCAGCCACGGGGCCAGGCCAGATCTGGGGGGGAAACTGTCCAGAGGTGCCTGAAAAGGAGACGTCTGTGAGCTCTCGTGCTGCTGGAGATGGTGGGAGAGAAGGCTGCTTGGGGGATCTGTGCTCCCTGCCGGCCTCAGACGCGCTTTGGTGCGCTCAAGCTTGGGGCAGCATCGCAGGAGACAGGCTGCGAGGAGATCAGAGCCATCCCCAGCGCTCTGCTCATCAGCCCTTCTTACTCCTTCCTTTTCAGTAGCCTAGACAATTCAAAAAACAGTTTGGCTGTATAACTAGATTAATTTTATAGGAGGGGGTTTATGCCGTACCTTACTTAAATCTTAAATTTTCTAATGATTGTAGCCAATAGCAATTAATTTAAAATAATTAAGACAAATATACACATCAAATTGCCAAGCACAACATTTTTCTCATTCATTTATGACTTAATAGACTTCAGTGTATATGTTCAGTCTTTACTAATTGCACAGTTGATAATTCTTTATGACTTCGAGGAGTTCAACATTTTCTATCTTTACTTTACTGGCTGCATCCTCTTAGCATAATCATAGTCTTAATTTTGTTTAACTTATGCTAAAGCAAAATATGAATCTAAACCACAGGAGGCAAATAAAACTTGTCATTGTACAGTTCGCTACATTTTATAAAACCATTTTACAACAGGAACCATCCACCCGTTCTGTTCAACGGAGTAAATGGGATCTAACCATGCTTTAAGGACTGCGCTCATCTTTAAACTGATTAGTTTCTATCCTTATTACAAAATGCAGGCATCTATACCAGGTCTAACATCTAATTTTATACACAATTAAATGGGCAAGCCCTGCTGCCTCCAGCATAATCATTTCGTCGTCGTTATTTACCTTGAGGCTCCCTGGGCAGGATTAGAGCCCCTTTTTGCCCATTGCCAGGCAGCGCGGGACGAGCCTTAGTGTGGAGGGGGCCCTTATGGTCCTGGCTGCTGCGGGCAGGGTGGGATGGAGATGCAGAGAAAGGCCAATCTCACAGCATGGGGTCAGCAGGAGATCGGGGAGGTCCGAGCCTCGTGCCTGGTGTGGGTTGGGCAGCAGGGATGGGGTGGGAAGGCAGAGGCAGGAGTTGGTGGGCAAGGGCAGAGCAGTGCTGATTTGGGATGCTGGGGCAGGCTGTGCCCGCGTCCCTGTTGTGCCGGCTTTGGGGTACAGTGCCCATGCTTGAGGCAAGACCCAGCCAAGGGCTGTTTGGATGGGGCAGTGAAGAGGGGCTGGGGCGCTTGTGGGGCAGCTCTGGAGGTGGGTCTGGTGGGGCCGAGCACTTTGGAGGATGCCATGGGGATGTGGCACTGTGGCTACAGGCAGGAGCATCTTCCTGCCCAGGGCACCTGGATGGAGATGCATCTTCCCCTCTCTGTACCAGGCAACAGGGAAAGGAACCTGCTCCTTAACCAGAGGTTAATGCTTCAGACAATCCCCCCGAACTCTCACAGCTTTCTATTCTCCTCTCCCTGCAGAGAAATGCCCAGTGTGACTCCCTGAGCTACCATCATGCCAGAGGTCCCCCTGCCCCAGACACTCCAGGACAGGGAGGAGATGGCCAGGGCTGGCACGCAGCCCAGCAGCCGGGAGCCGAAGGACGGCCAGGAGCCCATTTGCTAATAGCAGTGCCTGGTTAAAACCCCCAGCTGGCACATGGCTTTAACCAAGCGCGGTGCTGGCAAGGCGAGGAAGAGGGGCTGCCTTCGTCACGAGGGCTCTGCTCAGCCTCCAGTGATTAGGAGAGGAAAGCTGTGATTTCCACCAGCGGCCAGGTTTCTTTCTCTCGCTTGCTTTCTCTTCTTCTTCTTTTTTTTCTTTCTTTTTTTCAGAAATCGTGTTTAACACTTGTACAATTTGGTGAAATTACAAGCCGGAGAGGACAGAGGGAGAAGCCAGTCTGTTTAAAAAATAAAAAGAAGACATGATTACTTTGCCGAAGCCGTACTTTCTATTTTCTCTTACAAAAGAGACAAAGGGAATAAATACTTAAAACCAGAGCTGACGACATAGAAGCAATCATGCAGTCGCTGGATACCTTTGTCTCTGGGAGGCATGTAGTCATTTTTACATGTCTGCCACTGGGTGTCAAACCTTTCTTTTCTTCCCCTTTCCATTTTGGATGGCCAAACTGGTTATCTAAAATAGAAAATTAGCACACAATGGCTTTACTCTGTGATACCCCTTATGCAACTAATGGGCAAAGCTTGTTAATTGGTTGTAAATGCCAGCAGGTTGCCAAGATAATACTTCAGAAATAAGCGGGTATTCTGATAATTACAGCAATCTTCATCTAGAAAAGCTTAAGTAGATGAAGTACTGGCTGGCTTAAAACCAAGATTTATCCCGCTGCACTCGCATTAAAAGAAAAAATAAGATGAAAACAATAATGTAGCAAAACAATTATATAGCAGGAAGCGTTGTAGGTTTTAGAGATTGTGAAAACTCAGAAAGTAAAACAGTGCTGTAATAACCAGTTATGGAAAAATAGGCCATTTACATTTGTGTATAATTAAATAGTAGGCTATGCAATTTCACTTTTTAAAGTAAACTGCCTTTTCCTTTTTTTATAGGGCAACGTAGCCATAATTGCTGCATTAAAGCTTTAATGAAAGAAAAAAGCAGCAGATCAAGATGACATGTAACATCCACATTTGTGCTGTGGCGTTCTGCTTGTTTAGTAATGGGAAGCTACTGAGGAGATTAAAATTGCAGAATTCTTCATAGGTTTTTTTCCCGAAAATTGCTATAGGAAGATCATTCAAAGTCTAAAATACATACAATTTATTTTTCTACCTTCAATCCACAAGGATTTAATGGCTTTCCTAACTCTCAGAGTGACTGAAGAAATACTTTCTTGCAAAAGGGGGATATTATTTCAGCTCATCAAAATTATCAAAAGTAAGCCGCTCAAACTTGAAGTGTCGAGGTCTCACCTCATGGTTTAGACTATTACTGCACATGTTGAACAGTATTTTTTAACTCAGTGCTGCTTTTCAGCTTTCCTGTCAGAATTATCAACAGGTTGATATATAATCTGGTTACTTGGCATTTTGATATGTTTCTTTTTACTTGTTACAAACAAATTGCGAAGTGCAGTAAAGCCAGGCTCAGCTGGGTTAAAGCTTCGAAATAAGGGTGCAGCTTTCAAACCCAGTTTTGCCTGTGACTGTAAAATACAGGAGCTGACACTGGTGGAGGAGAAAGCCTTTTTTTTTTTTTAATAACCTGGGGTGCATCTCATAGTTTAATCACTGGTGCCTCGTGTGAGCGAGTGAGGGCACGTTTTGTCAAGGAGGAGCATGGGACAGTGCTGAGGGGTTGCTCCGCTCGGGCTTTAGGGAGGAAGGCAATGCCAAAACTGAGACACCCTTCCTGCTGGCCATCCTGCCGGCTCACACATAACAGGAGTCTGCCCTTGGTTTAGTGCTGCTCTGCCCAAACCGTTTGCCCATTGCCACTGCCTCTGCCATGCAGAGGAGGGGTTGCAGCGAAGCCCTTCCCCGGTGGCCGGACCCAGGCTCCCGGCAGGGCCCCGGCTGCAAGGCGCTGGCAGGAGAGCAGCTCGCGCTTTTTTCCGCTTGTGAGAAATAGGCTGTGATGTGCCCTGGGGTAAGGTCAGCCTGGTGGGGTCCTGGTGGGTATGCTGCAAATAAGGCTCAATCACACTTTATCCATAAAAAAAATAAAAAGAGCCTATTGGGTAAACGGGGACAACTTGCTGTGCCAGCTAACCCCTCAACTTTTGGCAAAGAAAGAGGTGCATCACGGTGCATCACGTCGCCTAAAACCCTCAGGGGAAATGAGGTGTGAGAGCACACAGGCTGACGGAGGAGCGGGGTGCGAGCCCAGCCCCGCTGCTCGCCAGCCCATGGCCCTGCGCCGCGTAATGGACTTTCCTAGTTAGTACATAATATATAGCACTTGTCCGAAGTGTGGCTGCAGGAACCAGCGGAGGAAGAAATAACTTGACGGGATCCTTTAATGGATCTGTCTCCCTTGTCTTTCAGGAACAAAATAAATAGGAGACTTTTTCAACCGGCGTGTATTTCCATTTATGTTTTAAAAATTCATGAGCATAGGTTTCATATGATGGTGTAGTTACTATGGTAATTGTTTATTAATCTGAAGGAGCTTGGTAATTACCACAGTTCAGTTTATATAACTCAAGCCTGGAGTTAAAGTATGGGTATGATTTCTTTACGCATCCATCTTTTAGACACTTTTTCCAACTTTTTTTTTTTTTATTTAACAGAATATGCATTTTCCCCTCTCAGTTCTACTTTTATCCAAGTGCGTACATTTCTGGAAGTGTAGAGAGCGAGTGTAAAAAAGAGAGAGAAAAGCTTGCTCGGAATTGGCAGGCCAGGCCAGGCAGGAAAAAATGTGCAGCGTTAAGTAGCAGGTGCATTTGGGATATTTCTTAATATTTATTTATTTATTTATTTATTTCTCTTTTTCCTGGCGGATCACATCCACATCCCACATCATTTGTGGGATGGCAGTATGGGGCAAAGGAGAGCAGGTGGCAAAGTGGGGACATTGCAGGAGACCCCGTGGCCAGCCCAGGACTGTCCCCCCACCTGAGCGTGAGGCTGAAGGATGTGGGGCTGAGGGGGGGGGTGGGTGTGTGTGTGTGTGCGCATCGCCCCGCAGCACTGATGTTTGTGCACAGCCAGGCACACGTGGGAGGAAAAACACAAGTGCTGCACTAGGGACGAATGTCTGTCTGGCTTTGGCATTTGTTTTTTCTTAGGGGTTATGTGTGGTTTTGCTAATGCAAAATGCGAGTGGCAAGGTGCCTGCCGGGTACCCACGGCCCTTCAGGAAACCCTGCTGCCAGCTCAGCCTCAGCCCCACCAGCCTCCCAAGAGCGTGCACTCACCTCTCCTGGAGAAAAGTCATCTAAAAACTCAGCTTGTTCATTGAAAAATCAATTATTATTTGCTTTTTCAGGTAGGTGCCATCAAACCTATCACAAAGCAATTTTTTTTTTTTTTTTTACAACAGGCACTGTAGTGATGCTCTCCAGAGAGTGAAAAATTTTGCCCCCTGTAAAACTTCTTCCTGTCTTTACTCAAGTTTAGAGACAATTAACTGCCATTAGTTCATTCTGTAACAACCCATAGGAAACCAGAAGCAGCCCTGTTCGTGGGCGACCCCTCCTCGCCCGTCCCCACTTTGCTCCCCGCCGGCTTGTGCGGCTGGCGGGCTGGAGAAACTCCCCGGTCGGCCTGGCTCCATTGCTGAGAGATTCACATTATTTATATGGAAAAAGTGCAGGATGCCATCTCCCCGCTCGCTCTGCCTGCATAAATTGCGCATGTTTATTATTCATCGTAACACAGCACATTCTCCGTTTCTGTGTCACTTGTCACTAATCACTTATGCATCTGATGTGCGGATCCAGAGCAGGTTCTTAAGCATTCTTGGCTTCGAAACATAAGATATGCATGGGTAAGAGTTTATCCCACCCCCAAAATAACAACTTTGATACATTTTCAAAAGGGAAAGTGCATATGTTACAGTACTCAGGAGCAGCAATAACCAAACTAGCTGAGAAGTGACACGGACTTGGGTTATTTTCTTGTTTTTTTTTTCTTGCTGGTTTTTTTTTTTGGTTTCTCTTTAGTATTTAATGAAAGTGTGTAAAAATCTTAACATTTGAATGCCACACGCTTCGTTCTGCCTGCGAGATAAAGGACATTTCTCTAAAAGAAACATACGCTCCTTGTTCCTTGTTTTGATTCTCCGTACAGCTTGTCACAATGCATTTACATTTTGTCCATACATTTGGATTTGCAACCCGAGCTGTGCTTTTGAGGAAGGGATGCAAACTCTTTTCTTCAACTTTTTGGAGGCAGTTGGGCGCTGCCTGCAGCCTGCCGCACGCAGGGGACGCACAGCGTGTGCATGCCCCTGCCAGCTTCTTCTGCAACCCACCACCTCTCACCCCGGCAGCTCCTTCTGGAGGGGCTGGGCCGGTCACGTCAGTCATCAGCTGGGGAAAGGCTCTTCTCTGGCACTTTCTTCCTCCCATCCCATCTCACTCCCTTCCCAGCCTGCCTCCCAATCCATAAAAGCCAATTGCTAAACCCCAGTGGACGGTGGCACTGTGTCTACCCCAGCTTTTCCCACCACGTTTCTTCCTCCCATCTCTTTTAGCCTCTGGGCAATGCCAGAAATTGCTCTTCCCTTGCCCATATCTGCTCTGGGAAGCACCCTGAAAATGCTGGCACCCCTGGAAACCTTGTGTTTAAGACTGGTTTGTTTTTTTCCCCCCTGTTCTCATGGTGCTTGATGAGCGGCAGTAACGGCGTGAGGCTGGAGATGGAGACCCCGTGCAGCCCCAGCGGGGATAATGCCCGCATGTGGAGAGCTCGAGGGCTGGGGAGGCTGGGTGTCACTGTCAATAATGGTTATCCAGCTGGGCAAATACCATCTATCGAACTGAGAATATGGAAAACATTCCTGCATTTTCTGGCAGTTGGCCTAAACCCGCTGTAACGCTGCAAACCTGGCATCCACAGCCAGTGACGGGTCCATCTACAGGTCTATGGAGCGTGAGCTCCTCCGTTGGACATCTGCAATAGATGGCTATGCCATATGTACATTGGTCTGTGACTCACCTGCACTACATTAACCTGCAGTAGAAGATCTGTGATATTTTCCTGGCCTTGTGAGAGGGCAACACGTGGACCAGCTGGCAGAACAGTAGTCTGGATGACCTATATTTATCAAATTTTTTTTTTTTTTTTTTTTTTGCACCAAACGTCTGCAGGCCAAAATTTATTTACTGTGGAAATATTGAAAAAGTCACAAAAACGAGTCAAACTGTATGATGTGAATGTTTTCTCCTCTTTCCAAAGCTGCTGAAATAGAGGACTGCTTACCAATCTCCCCAGCTAGAAACACGGGGATTTCATCCAAGGAGATAATTTTAATTGTCCCTTGTTCTGCTGATATCTGAGGGGAACAATCTTAATAGCGACCTCCAATTGCAAGTCCTCCTTCTTGAATGAAGTCAGCCCTACGATAACACCAGAGAGGCAGCTTGAAATTAGGATACAGAAAACTGATGCCAAAAATATGTCAACTTGGAAGGTCATTAAGAATTACCCATTTGTGCATGTTCACATGCCAGCAGTACCTTAAGTGATTACCTTGGAGGGACAGATTTGTCTAATGAACATATGAATTAACAATATAAAATTGTGATTGATAAATCAAATAAGAATTTATAATTTGGCAATGAATCTAACTGGAATGGAGTTTCACTAGATGCAAATGTGAGAGGAGCTCTTGGTGTTCTTTGCTAAAAATGACTCTCGGTGGTATTTTTCCACTTCATGACACCACAGTTGTAGGTGACTGATCTGAAAACCAGCCTGCCTGTACCTCAGGCAGAGACAAGTTGTTCTGAAGATCTTGGCTCACCATTTCCAGTAGTTCTTTTTTAAACCTCTCCACCTACACCTTTATTGATCATTCTTTTTTTAAGCTCAGCTTAGAAATTAACCTAGACTGGTCTTAGCATACAAAGTATCATTTTTTTAAACCATGTAATAGTTGGTATAATTCTGGTTAAGTATTTTTAAATTTAGGCACTCAGATAAAAGCAGCTGATTGTTTAACTCTGCTTTTCTGCACTGACATAGCTCAGGAGGGAGTTTGATTCTTGTCTCTGAAAGATAGATTGCATTAGTATTTTCCTGAATTGTGGAATACACCTCCTTCACAAAGAGTTTTAAAAGTCTAAAAAGAGTGAGAGGTTTAGATTTAAAAAATGTTTTGTACAGGTGGGCTTCTTTTTTTCCTTCTAAAGCTTTACCCTCTTAGTGGCTAAAATCAATGCAATACAGACATTGCTTTTTCAAATAAGTTCTTGCTGGCAGATGTACTTCGTTTAACATTTATGATAAACTCTTAGTGATTCCTTACTGCGTCTTCCTCTTTTTGGCTTGTGTCATTTTGGGTTTGGGGCACTCCTAGTGCACAAGGGAGCACGGGCTCTACAAAATCCCGGTAGAGCTGCTACAGTCTAGCTCTTGTCAAACTGCATATTAAAGACTCAGATAATAAGAAAGTACCAAAGGAGTTGTTACATTTCATTACTCAATGTGATTAATGCCTCCCTATGTGCTAATGAACCAAAGTTAGGTCATAATAGCTTTGAAATATAAGATTATTGAGGGTTTCTTTGACTTGGTATAAAGGGGTAACTTCAGCCTGTTGGGGCTGTAGTGCACTGAGTACCGCTTCTTTTGCAAATTTAAAACTGCAATAGTAAAATCTGCTGTTTAGTTTAGGTGGGAATTTCAAGAGATATTTACGTTGAATCTTGCCATTAAAATGGGTTGGGTAGGCATGAAATGGACAAAATCCCATTTACAAACATATCATATCATGAGACCAGACAGAAATGGTGCTGATTTGGGGCCCCTTGGTACGCCCCTAGCTGTGGAGGGCTGCATGAGGGCATGTCCAGTGTGGAGACACGCTTGCCAGTCAGCCCCACTTCTCCTGCAGCACCTATTAACCTCAGTCAAACAAAACTCAGCAGACAGACACATCTCTGTTTGTTGGTAATGCTACGGGATGTCCCTATGGGCTCCCAAGGGGGAAGTTTTATGGAAAAGTGCTTCCTGACTGCCTTCTGTTTTCATCTCTCCTATATCTAGCAGCTGTTGATTCAATTTTTTGCACCAATTTTTTTGTCCCAAATCGATGGCACTTTCTGTCTAATTTATCACATGCAATTTTTAAAGTGAGAAAATGCCCCGAATGTAAAAATCATAGTAAGAATGGGAAGGTAAAAGCACTGATGTTTGCCGTTATGGCCAGAAAACAGAGCATCACGACTCGCTGTATATTTAACGGGTGTCATTGTGCCTGTGGACGGCACGGCTAACATAGCAAAGCTGCACTGTACGGTGTGGGCTTTGCGACGCGTAGGCTCCCAAGGGGAGAGAAGGGGAGAGGGAGCCTGTGAGAACTGGTCCGTCACAGCCGGTTCCTGAAGGTTCGCATGGTCACGGGCTGTGACCATATTCCCTCTCCTCGGAAAGGGCAAGATTTGGAACATACGGTGTTAAGTTAGGGGGAAAAAAAATAAAATAGGAGCATGAGTGTAAGTGAGTTGCTGTGCGTTGGAGTGGAGCAGCCTTCCTCGCACGAGAGGGGAGGCTGGGGAGGTGGGTTGCGTGGGGCTGCAGCCCTGTGGCTCAGAACATCCCGGGGAAGCTGCGCAGCAAAGCATGACACAAGCCTTGAAACTTTTAGGGAGGGGGCATGTTATTTTAATATCCTTTTTTGTGCTTAATAGAAAAGGGGTTTGTGGTTAATTCTTTATTATCTCCGACAGCAGTTCTCGCTTCGGCTCCTCTTTCTTTAACTGCCAAGCTAGCATTTTCCTTTTTTATTGCTCCTTTCTTCGAGGTTTGCTTTGGAATAGTGCCAGTTATCATTTCCCATTAGGGCAAATATTGCATCAAACTCATGATTAGGGATTTGAGGGCTTGGGAATATCATTCTGTAACATTTGTCTTTCATTTTCTAAGAGTCTTTTTCTCTCTCTTTGTACACACACATACGCACACATGCCTGTATATCTGTGGATATACATATGTGTATATATATTTATAGAGAGAAAGAGAGGACCGCATGTGTCTCATTACACGGGTAGGTTTACACGTATGCACATGTCTATTTGTACATAAAGTTTAAACCTCTTCGTTTAGACAAAGAAAAAGGGAAGAGCTTTCTCCTTGTGTGAGATTTCAGAGGACTCGGAAGGTTAATAAAGGAAGAGAATAACAGATTTGTTTGTATGTTTTGGGTTAAATACTTCAGTTTTGCAGTGAAGGAAGGTGTTAAGAACACACACTGCGAGCGTGGAGATGAAGCCACTGCTAGGGAGCTGCTACCAGTTTTACCGACCTTACAAAACTGGGAAAAAACACTGCTTATTTTTGAGTGTGCCTTTTAGCGTATCTTCTTTATTACCTACCTGAATATACTTAGCCACTTCAGCTGTAGCACATTCCTCTAATAAAGTGGCAGTAAATATTACATTCCTAGAAATTAACTGTTCTGCTGTAGTAACATATACTGCACCACCTATATTGAAGGACTATGGGGATACCTAGGCTCTGATTTGGGCATCCTGAATTGCTCTTAAAAGGTGCCGATTTTTGTTGGTTAAGCAAACAGGCCTAAATGTCCCGAGGCAGACAGGAGCCTGTGCCGGGCATGTGCACTCCTGTGAGATTCAAGGCATCTGGATTTTGGCTCAATGTACCTCTTCCTTCGCTTATCTCCAACGTTTAGGCACTGCTGAGATGTTAAAAAATCATTGCAGCTGCCACCTATTTCTGATGCTGGCTCACAAAACCCAGCACCCACTTTCAGTACCTAATTTTGGGGGTATTTTTGAAGAACACGTGTTTTTCGCTGGTGAAACTTTGCTTACACCCGGTCTGGGGGGTAGGTGGCTCGCAGGTGCTCCCCCCCACCAGCTGCCCTGATGGGGATGGGGAGGCGACGGGGAGGCTGGTGGCAATGCCTGGGGTCTGTGGTCCCTGGGGGTCTGCCCGCCTGCCCCACACCGCCCCCGCCACCGCAGAAATGGGGTTCCCAAGAGCTGGATGTCATCCTGCTTCACACCCGGGAAATCACTTAACCTCTCGGCACGTCAGCTTTCGCAGCTGTTAACACGGGGAACGGTTTTATTTCGCCTCCTCTCGTAAAGCGCACTGCGGCTCTGATCGACCGGGAGCCACAGCGTTATTTCCACTTACAGATAAGTTGGATTTTGGCAGCCGGTGGGAGGGAGGCGAGCACATTCATCTGGGTAAAATCCCCTGGCTGGAGAAATAGCCGACGGGGAAGTTTTATAAGGCAGGCACAAAGCAATATCAGCAATATCCAGAGCAAATCTTATATCTGAGTTGTCATTTTTGCTCCTGCCCAGCAGTGACGGGCTGGGGATTTGGGGGGTCCGCAGGGAGATCGGAGCAGGCGAGATGCGGAGCGGTGCCGGCCAGCTCAGCTGGGGTGCTGCTGACACTCACAGCCACCTGACAGGTTCCTAAATACATATATTTCCAGGCAGCCAATGTGTCTGCCTCCAAAAATTTATTCTTCAAGGCTTGTTCCCATCTGCTGAAAGAAAACATGTCATTTAAAAAAAATAAAAAAACCCACCCTAACATTGACAGACAGGAGTCCGTTGTTGAGCTAAAGCCCTCTGCTTTTACCTGAGCCAGGCGCCGGCACCGCGTGGTGAGACAGCCCTGTCATCCACATGCTTTATTAACAGTCAGCTTTTAATCGCGCTTCTCCCTGGCAAGCTGACAAATATTTTTCCCTTTACTCACAGTTCAGCCTTTCATTTTTTTCTGACAAATACCGCACTTGCTTCATTTGAATTTTTGCAGAAACGAGCCCAGGCGAAGTGACTTGGTCATTGTGAGGATGAAACACCATGTCACCTCTTTTCCTGCTCATAGTACAATGCCTGTACATTAAAATTGTTGCAGTAATTTCAGTAATTTCTACTGATAAATATGACTGTGTGTTTCTAGCTCTGCTCCACTTCTTCTGCCCTCCCTTCCTAAAGGTAAAGTTGTGCTCCCAACCTCGGTGTCAAGGGAAGGTACAGTAAACTCCCAGTCATTTTAGAAATCTTAAAGTGATTAAGGCAAAAGGGTGGTTATAATATTCTAAAAACACAGCTGCTAAAAAAAAAAAGTTTCAAGCAGCCATCAACTTGTTATTATTTTGTCATCATCTTATGACATAGTTACGACATATGGGAAAAATAAAAGATTAAATCTCCTTCCCTGAACTGCCCCCGCAGCCATGCAGTCCTGGGACCAGCAGCATCTTCTTGAAGGAAGGAGGCTCGGCCTGACTCTCTGCCAGTGAGCGCAGGGGCGGCTTCCAGCCCTGTGTTCACATTCAAAGCTGTGAAAGCTAAATCTTCTGCTGGGGTTGTAGAACATCAGCTGGGAAAACTGTGGCTAAATCAAGAGCAATCACAGTTTGCCAGGGAACAAATATCCCAGCCTTGGCTGTACCAGTCTTTTACTGAACTCATGTTTTCACTCCTCATACAATGGGGAGGTAAAAAAAGTCATTGCTGGTATTGCCAGTGAGAACGGACTATGGAGCCCCATAAACATTTTCACAGTGCTTCAGTGAAGAGTAGCAGCCTTCTCCCTGTGCACGCATTTTTAACACTACCTCAAAAAATATGCCTACAAAGGGAACCACAGTATTTTTCCCAGACGCGGCCGATGCTTTGGGTGGGAAAAAGGTCTCACGTTGCCAGGCTGTCCATGCAGCTAGGCCAAATGATCAAGGAGCCCCTTGGTGTGCGCCACAGCACCCAGGGAGCTGGGCAAACTGGACAGTAGTTTGTAACTGGTCACTGGCGGACGATGTGCTTGATCTTCAGTCTGGGGATGTGTCTTGGTGTAAAAGAAATCTTTCTGCCCCTTCCGTGCCAGCCAGATTCTCTCTGTGTCCATCAATAGCTGTGGCTTGCAGTTATGAAGGTAACGCCAAACAGGAGTGGCGGCAAGGGGCATGTTCATCTCATACCTTGCTCCTACCAAAAAGTACTCCAGGACTGTTATTGTAGGCAGTGTTATTTATGCTGATGTTGCAAACACTAACCAGGAGTTGTCTTTGCATCTGTGGGCACAGCAATGTCTGCAGTGACTTGGTGAGGAGAGCGGACTTTTTATTACTAAGGTCTGACCATCTCCTTCTTGCAATCAAGGCATAAGAGGTTAATGACCACAAGTACTGTGGTGCAGCCGTTTACATCCCCAGGAGGACATGAAGCCATTTGTGTGCTTGCGGTGCATCCATTTACAAGTTGTATATGCTGCAATTTCATTTCTTTCCATTATATGAAAGACAGAGGCTGTGGCTGTGGCTTGGACAAAGCCCTGGTTAAGGAAACCATCCACATTGGGAGCATAGTGGAGCGTCCCTCATTTCCTGGTAGGAGCATCAACTATGCTGATGTGGGAGGAAAGAAGGCATGCCAACCCGCTACAGAAACACTTCCAGCTCTTTATGGAAAAATGTCATTGCAAGTTTGGAAAAATATCATCCAAGCTTGGTCCCAAACCTTTCCAGGTCTGTCTATGGCACATCACAGAGTGCTAGCGGCACCTGGCATCGCTGCCCCAGCAGCGCCGGCTCACACAAGGGGCCGCTGAGTGACAGGAGCTGCAACTGGCTCTCATGACACCTTGAAATCGGGGACATGCTGGTGCGTGCCCTTCTCCCGGCTGTGGCTTCCTCCATTCTTCCCATCACCATGGGCTCCCAAGGAAAGAGCTGACAGTGCTTGTCAGCGAGATGTGCAGGTCAAGCATTGGACTCAATGAAAGTTTGAGCAATGGGCAGATTACACCCGTCATTTACACATCAGTGAATATTTAGGATGTGCGTGGGATGCGCATGTAACAGAGACTTGTGGGCTCCTGTGCACGGGTGTGTATGTACCAGTGGTACCTGCTGCAGCTCATGCAGTGCAGAAAGCCTCTGTACGGTCTTGCAGTTACAGGAGACTCATCCCCAAATCTTGCAAGGGAACATCCCCAGGAGGACATGAAACACAGCTGGGTTGGCGGCAAGACAAGACAGCCATACCCAGCTGTCACCGCTGGTGTGTTTTTCCCCCACGCTCGCCCCGCTCCAGCCATTATGTTTTCTTAAACCATGGAGCAGCCGGGATGCCATGCACGTGCAAACACTTGGTACCACAGCCACGACAACTGTGTCACCAGCCGGCCACCTGCGCGGAGCCGCGCACCCACTGCACAGAGCACAGGGACTCATTCGGCCCACAGCAGGGCGGGTGCGGGGTGAAGTGTCCAACCCCCTCCTCTCCGCTCCCTGCCAGCCGCCTGCTTCACAAAAATTACGCAGCAAAGCGGCTGTAGCGGCAGGGTTGGCTGGTGCCTCACCCCAAACACGCGCAGGCTAGTGGAGATTTCCCCCCAGGCTCTGAGACGGGCTGATCTGATAGCTGTGATAACAAAACAAAATATTCACAGGGCTCAGGGTGCTGTGGCAGCCCCCTTCATCTCCGCACTGGCGCAGGGGAAGGCGCGCCGGCTTTCTGCTCCTGTGAACACCCACCTGCCTGTGCTCATAAGGTTTTCCCACCGTTTCCCATGAAAAGCTTGTCCAAATACCTTTACTATCGCAATAGCTTGTCTTAACTCTGTATAACAGAGATCAGCTTAACTTTATAGCGCTGCTTTTTATAGAGGAGCATTTATTTCTTGTACCAACTCTCAAGGATGTTTTATCTCTTTTATATCCCATTGAATCCTCTGTGAAACTGCACTAGTTTACAATAATTTTATTACTTTATTAATTAAACGTTTTCCAACAAGCTAGCTATGGCATTTCTTATCATCAAGGGTTCCATTAGTTTTTAATGGTGTGAGACAAAATTACCATTTACCCACATGCAATTTAAGAAGCATCATTAACACAGAGAAAGCACCAGGTGGGATTTCTAATAGCTACTGTTTCTCACTTTTGTTTTTATTTAAAAGGAATAACTGGTTTTGAGGTTTTTGCTGCAAGGTTGCCAAATCCTCACTTTGTTTTTTATGTTCAAGATAATTTAAAATAATGTTTTTCTATCTCCTAAGGCTCTTCTCGACGCTATTTCACTTATCAGCACATCGCTTGGTTTGTACGCAGTGTCTCGGCGCAGCCGGGTGAGTGTGTTGTCTGCACAGTAATCACCAAGAACAAAGACTCATCTGCACGGTCAGTGAGCAGGGTGTGTGTGTGTGTGTGTGTGTGTGCGCGCACACGTGTGTGCCTCAGCCAGTGCCTGGGTTTACAGGGGCACGGGTGGGAGGTAGCCGAGCCAGAGCAAGCACCAAACCCCAGCCAGCTACCACCTTGCGTGGCTCAGGGCCTTGGGGGTGCTCGTGGTCATGGGGTCCCGCAGAGACGGTCCCAAGCACAGGAGACCACGCAATGCTCCTCAGCCACGCTCGCCCATGGCATCGGGGACCGGCACCAGTGAGGATGGGAGGAGGCAACCTGCCTTTTTAAAGTTCTTGGGAAACTTTGACGCAGCCCCTCCACACAGACACCACTTTTCCATGCAAAAGACAATGGAAAAACCATGACTGTAGTAAATATTTACCTTAAACAAAACGGGAATAATTAAATGGCAACTTAATTACTATATTCTATTCAGTTATGCTGAGTGTTGACTAATTGCTGACTCAGTCCATTTACATGTTAATAAATGTCTGTGTTTAAGGTCTTCCTTGATTAATTTTCTAGGTTTAACAACATGAAGAGGAGTTGCTGGGCTGCTATTCCCCCCATCCCCCCCCCCCCCCCCCCCCCCCCCCCCTGGCCCGGGAACTCATTGCTTTTGCTTAACTGCGTGATCTCCTGCTGCCACGCGTGGATGCGAGTGGCGCAGACCCGCCGTCGGCCATCGCAGACCCACCGGTGTCCATGGCACACGCACTGGGTCCGAGCTGGGGCCTCGCCGCTGAGATGTAGCGCGAAGGTCCAGATGGTGCACGATCCCGCGAACCGCCGAGCGCGACGCGCGCGGGAGGGTGTTAGGGATATTTAGTGGGATGTGTTTGACAAGGTGTTTCCTTATTTAAAGGGGAGGGGAGGAAAAGGCAGATGGTGTGGCTGTTTCTAATGACATTCCCTGGCTGGGTTTTTTAACAGCAGACATAAGAGGGGCACGAGCACCTGACGCGCCTGTCTGCTCGGCTGCTGGGAGGGAAGGGGACGCTGACAAAACAGGTCCCACCGCCATCCCCACTACCTGTTCTACCTATTTATTTTATTTGCCAAAGTGCCCAGTGAGGCCGATGGAGGGCTCCGCTCGGGGCCGGTGCCCCAGAGCCACGGGTCCTCGCCCCACCGCAGTGTTTGCCGCACTGCTCTACCCGGGCACCAGCCGCACGGCTCCGGGCAAACAGCTTGCTTTCCTAGAAACCCACCATCGCTCCTCTCCTTCCCTGCACCTCTCTCCCTCTGGCCTCACCCTGCCTTATTTTCCTGCCACCTGGGCCCTCCGCCCGCCCAGGTGGCTGTGCTGTCCCTGCCAGTGCCGTGCCAGGCTGTGCCGCCGCCGGTGCGGGTTGGCGCTGCCGCCAGCCCCATGGCCTCCTGGAAACACTGGGGGCGATGCTCTGGGTCGAAGGAGCGGGGATCGCAAATGATATTTTCCTCTCCGAGGTTTTTAAGCACGCTACAATCAGAAGCAGTCTGATATTTTTTTTATGGTTAGGAGCGTCTATTAAAATAGAAACAAATTTTGCATTTCCTAAATGGGTAGATAATTGTTCCATGATGAACAGAGCAAATACGTGCACAGAAATGGCCTCTGCCTTAAGTGCACGCTGAACTGAACTTCTGGTCAGATAAATTTCTAATTAATTTGCTTGTGCAAGCCACGGAACAAAAGCTCTGATTATGTATTAGAGCAAGAGGTGCAAAAATATCCTCCCACATGCTTCCGCGTTACCCTGCTTCTTGCTTGCGCAGGGGCTCTGGGGTGGCTGTCCTTGGGGTGACGCTGCTGCAAGCCCCGGCGGGAGCCACCGAAGTACCCTGACCCCCCCCTGCAGCATCCCCCCTTGGTGGGACAGACCCCGCCACCCCCACACCAGCCTGTGGCCAGGGACCCCCTCGTCTGGGCTGGCGGCCGGCGGGGCGGGTTTGAAAGCGGTGCCAGGCGGGCAGCGCAGAGCTGTGGCTGGCACTTTATGCTAATGGCCCAGTCATTATTTATTCCTTTGGAATTCATTACAATCGCATTATTTGGGATCGGCTCATTTAACGTCACGAATGCATCCATCGGATTTTTTTTATTGTGACCTAATTAATAATGAGTGATTCTATTTTAAAGTGCCGCTGTATGCTGGGTTTTAAGGCAGACTTAAGAGTTTCAGCAAACGATGCCAAAGTGGCTCGGTGGTTCCTCGCAGCCCGGTGGAAAACATGCAAGAATGTGCTGCTCAGCTGCTGCGGTCCCGGACAGGCACCGGCCGCACTGGCAGAGGCCAGGCACAGTGCTGCGCCGGCACGGCATGGCACGGCACGGCACGGCATGGCTTGCTCGTGGCCGGCAGTCCTAAGCCCAGTCATCCTGTGCAGCTGCGGCTCCGGCTTTCTCTCTATTCAGAATAATCTTATTTTTTTTGTGATGGCAGCTTGCAGCTGACTCTTCTACCAAAACCAAAGTTCAGTCCTGACCTTGTCTAAAGCAAGAAAAACCTGCAACAATGTTTTGGGGAAAATTCTGCCTCTGTTTTCGTTGCTCAATGATATCTTTGGGTACTGTAAAGCTGTGCAGGAGGAGAAAAACTTCACTGACAGAAATTGTGGTTTACTTAAAATCAAATATTTTCTTTGAACATAGCACTTTCCTAAAAAAAAAAAAATCCCTTATAATTCTTCATGGGGAATTCCCAGGAATACTTAAAAAGTAATCTTATATTTTGAGACCACTGAAATGACTTTGACTTTTCTCTTTTTTTTTTTCCTCCTCAGCACAAGAAACTTGGCAATACCTGAAAGAATATAGAGACACTTTTTTTCCAAGAAAGGTCTCACCCCAAATCTTTTGCCAACACCTGCTTTTAAGTCACCTCGTGTAGTCCAGCTGAAGGGCATCAACTCCATTTCACGCTTACCCTCTGCCTGGGTAAGTAATTGTGGCACCACAGCATGGAAGGGTCTTCACCTTTCCCTACTCAACACCTTCTCGCTAAAAATGTTTCAGTTCAGCCACAGGGATGTCAATTCACAATAAATTCTGAGTTAAATTCATTCCTGGAGGGGCAGGGCAGGGAAGTCCCTGTACCCTGCAAACATGTCCCAGCTGAGAAGTTTAACCCGCACCAAATTTTTGGATTTGGATTTTCACATAGTCACATTTTACAAACATTTGTGAAAGTCTATAAATAGTTATAAAGACACAAATAGTATTTTTGTGGATGCAAACCTACCCCTCTGTATCCTGCAAGCACAGCCATTTACGTGGCAAGACTGTAAAAGGACGACGTGGCAAATTTGGGTTCGGACATGTGGAGACATTTACTGGGAAGCGACAGCTTCTGCCCTTCCTCCTGTCCCGGGTACACCTGTGACCCTCAGCAGCGTTCCAGGGGACTCGTCTCCCCGTGGGGTGGCGGGAGCTGGGCACGGCCACGGCTGCGGCTGCCACCTTGGTCTGCGTGTTCGGTTTTGCATCAGGGAGCTGTGCTGCTCCTTGCCAACCCTGGCGAGCGACGGGTCTGCTGCCCGGTGGGTCAGCACCGAGCCCCACGCTGCACGGCAGGACCGGCGACAGGCAGGGCCAGGGAGGTGCTGAGTGGAAAAAGTCAATGGGATTATTCACATGCTAAAACTGATCACTAAATACTTATGCAAGCTCCGTCTGAGGTAGCTTAACAGCTCTGCCTTCCTGGTGAAACCAGCAGAAAACCACAGCTTCTCTCCCTGTGGCCTTAAATCCAATGCAAAACTCATCAATGAGGTTCATACCTTTGACACAAGCACCGTAGACAACTTCATTTCACGATTTTAGGGCTAACTCAATGACCTTGTTTCATTTTATTATAATCAATAATTATAATTCAGGTAATTAACCTGAACTAACAGCTGACAGCAAAATCTGTGTCTGGTTGTGCAGTATTTTATATATATTGCTGATGTCGCAACACATTATGATTTTTCTTTTGTGTAGTCATTGTTGGCATTGCATCCGAGAGAATGACTCTCTCGCTCATCTTTGCCGAGAGTTTCAGGTCAGCGTAAGATCTTAAATTCTTTTTGAATGGCTGCAAGAAAAACACATGAAGGACTCACTAACATAAAGTCATGGAATACATTACACTAGTACTTCTGTTCCAAATTTCCTAAAAAAAAGTTACAGCCAAGAAGGACTGTTCTTGCTCATGGCAGGATGTTTTAAATAGCAAGGGGATGGGCTCCTCACCCACTCCCTTTGCAAAGCCTTCCAACGGTGCTGCACCACTTCCAGGTGGGAAGTCCTGGACGAGCAGGACCTCCTGCCAGTGGCCCTGCTGGTGCATGCCACTGCAGGGCTGAAACCCAGGGCTGGATTTCTCCCACACTTTGCTACTGGCTTTAGGTCCCTATGGAGCAAAGCACTCAAGCAAAAGCTCTCTTTAAGGCTACAAGTAAAAGCCTTTTGTGTCAGGGTGGAAATCACACACTTGTAAGTTAGGACATGCCTATGCAGCTTGCTATGTTTGGCCATAGGATGCCTCTTTTCAGGTATAACCCACTTAGGACAGTCCCACAGGAATATTTACATGTAGAAGACGTGGATGCCCTTGAGGCATGGTGATTTCCAGAGAAAGAAGGATTAATCTCATGCCTGAAGGGCTGGGCCCTGCCTCCAGTGCACAAGAAGGTAAAATAAATTGGTAGGAACATCATTGTCCCACTGGTGCACACAGGAGCTGCCTGTTCCCACCGAGGAGATGGCAGAGAGCATGCCCAGGTAATTGAATTACAGTGACGAGAAAAGGGGCACAGGACGGGCTTTCAGGGCTGGGCTGGGCTCTGCTGCAAAGCCTTGGCTTGGCCTGGGTTGTTCTCTGGATCCTGACTGCGCCTCCTTTGTAATATCAGGGTGGTAACACCTATGTCTCGGGGATGTTCCAAAGCTAAAGGTATGTTCAGGAGGTGCCTTCAAATGCTTGGGTGGAAACCAACCGCCCTCACCGTAAAGTACCGCTATCTCTCCGAGAACATAAATCACGTCAGAAGGTCACGATGTCTTCTCCGGTGGGGCCACCTGAGGGGCTGCACATCACTTGTCCATTTGTTTTTTCTAAATAAACATATCCTAAATAAACATAAATAAGCTACTCTGGCTGGTATGTAAAACCACATAACTCACACACGTTTTTTAGTAGACAAGCAATAGTCTTCTTTGCATGTATATATATGTGGACACACGTATATCTATACACACGCAATTCATCATTTTACTGGAGAGTTACATGAAGTTGGTGTGTGCTGGGACTACACATGTGTTTTTTTCGCTTGCGTGATCACTGCAGTGAAATCCACATTAAACAGGGAATTGGAGACTGTGTTTCTCTATATGAAATCCAGCTCGATTTTAAAGCAAATACCGCTACAGAGAGCGCTGCCAGAGTCTGTGTTGCACAACTCCAGACAGCATCCTTCATAAAACAATTATATTTTTTCTAGATGTAGTGAAAGCCTTGAAAAAGTTTACTTGATGTCTAACCAAGCAATGCTGCATCTTCAAATTTGAAGGAGAGCTCCGAAAGTTAGCTTTTTATTATTCTTCATTTAAGTATTATTTTTTAATTGCAGCGTATTAAACATAAAATCTGGTACAATCTTTAAAAATAAATAGGACCTAACTATAAATGGGCCCTGTTGTGTTTTTATCTTTGACAAGCAAGTAATTGCTTCTCAAATTTATCAGTTTGTTTATGCAAAAACCATTTACCAAGCCTAGCTCAAAAGCATCAATTTCATCATTATCATCTTATTAATTTAGCCAAGCTATAACACAGCTGATTATTCCTGAGTAATATCCTCTGCAGCACATCATGTGTGGCAAAACCATCTGTACAGTACCTATTTAATAAATAAACCCTCGGCTAAATGTCTCTGTTTATTGAGAACTAATGTTTATAGAAAACATAATGGAACTCAATAAATAACTCAGCTTCATCAACCTGCATATGAATCAGTACGAAGAACGCTGACATCATCACCTTTCAAGTACCAGAGAAAGCAAAATTACCCAAAAGAGCTATAGAGTCAATATTAAGGCATTAAAACTGCAATGAAGGCATATTAATGCTTAAAACTTCATTGTTGGCAGTAGAATTGCCACCACGGACATATTTTATAACTCTAAGAATACTTAGGCTTTATGACTGTTTCTTTGTTGAGTGCCTTGCACTTAATGTAGTTTTCCACTTTAAATAAAAAAAAAACCCTAAAGATCTTAAAAAAAAAAAAAAAAGGAAAAAGAAAATTGCTGATTCTGAGCATTCATTTTTAAAATAATGCAAACTGCTGATTCCAATTGTTCAGATGGAGGAGAAGGCAAACTTCTTTAACTCCATGCTTCCTGAGCTCCTGGCAGCAGGCGTGGGCTGTGCCAAGGTGAAGATTGCTCGGCAGCGCTGCACAAAGTATTACAGAGCAACCCATGCACAGCTAAAGACATTATCAATATAATGCCTGGGCTTAGGGGAAGAAAAATGAATCCCATCACCGCAGATATTGGGATACTTATTGATCGCTGGTTGTTCCTACAAAGGCAGCTCTCGCTGGCTGATTTGATTTGGTGCTTTACAACCGCTGCTCTGCCACAAGTTGGGCATTTAAAGCATACCTCTTATACCATCAGCAAATAAGAATAGATTAATTTCTCACAACTCCTATCCTGGGGCCCTCTGAGAGCTACTTACTGTTTATTTACATTTTGCCATCTTTATTTCTGAGGAATGTCGCTCCGTACAGGCAGATTAAGTGAGGACACTGCGTGCCTGCAGGCACTGGACAGACACCCAACCGGCATCGCCTTCTGCAGCCCCACCTGGGGTACCTCTATTGGGTGGTGGTCTCATAGGGGACAGCTTTCCCCTTGCCAAATGCAAAGTGCCAGTGAATTTGCATCAGTAACACGGTGCCTCTAGCTCTCGGCAGGCATTAAGGGCACAGCGAACTTTCTTAAAAGCTTCTCATAGCACTTTCCTGCCCGCGGGTACGTCCAGCCTCCTCTGGGGTCCCTTCTGGTGGGAGAAAGCGGATCAGAAGGACCAAGTATAAGACAGGGAAAACATATTTCTTAATCCACTCATTAGCGCACACAGGATGGGAAACACTTAGGGGTGTGAATATTTTTAACACTGTATGTGTTTACATAAAAAATGTGATTTACACAAATCTTCGTTTTCGGCACTGTGTAAACTTGCTACGTTGATTAAAAACAGTCCGTCACGCTTTCAGGGGAGAGACAAAAAAGAGACACCAAGGTCTGAAGAACGGCTCCCACCAGCTTCTTCACCAGAACAAACTGCAGGTGTTCAAGTGAGCGGGGGGGGAGCAGATTTTCCTTAAGAGGAAAAGCATTGAGATTGAAGGTTTGGTTTCAGAGGCTGCGCACCCGCCCGGTGGGCAGCCGTGCTGGGTTGGGGGTGCGGGGGGGTTGCTCAGGCACAGTGTGCTGTGCTGCTTTGCCCCTGGCATCCAAAATAGTCTGAAGAAAATAAGAAAAAGTGAATGTATGTGCTTCTCAGTCATTAAAAAAAAATGCATTTTCAATACTTGAAACGTTTTGACCAGCTAACTAGTAAAACACGGAAGCAACAAGCAAGAAATCCCTAAAAACCACAAATGGAAAAATTAGGGAGGTATTTGGGAGAAGATCTGGAGGAGCCCCCAGCCGTGTCTCCCATCCTGAAGACAGCCAAGGACCCCGAGGCCCAGACATCCCCCAGTGCAGGGACCTGGACCTGGGGTGGCTGCAACTCCCCACCCTGCAGGCAGTGGCAACCAGCAATGCATCCTGCTGCGCCCCGCACATAAAGGGTCACTATTTTTGGGGGAGCAGTTGGCCCATTCTTCATGAAAGGCAGCTGCCAGAGCGCAGAGACAAACCCCAGCAACCCGGCTGACTGTCCTGTTAAAGCAGGTCACCTGCAGCACACAAATCCACCTTTCTGAAGGGCTTTCAGGCTGGCAGAGAGTGGGAGCATCACCTGCCCGGGCACGCCAACCTCCGCTAGTGACAAGGGTGATGGAAATGAGCTGGGAGCAATTAAATCAGTGCGTCCGAGCATCTCGGGCACTCTGCAAGTGCCTCGAGTTTTTCCCATTCTCCTCAACTTATGTTGCACATATGCAGCTCTTGTTTGCCTTCCTGAATAAAATAGCAGATCCACAGCGCTTCGCCGCCTAATGAAACTGAACATATTTAGAACATATGTGAGCCCGCTCGTCGCGAAAAGAACCATTTGTGGTTAACGAAGAAAGTATTCATGGTTTCGCTGCTAATTGCAGGGCGGTTTGCGTTTTCTTTCTGAGAAAAGAAAAAGGTAGCGCTGCAGTTGTAAGCACACAATAGAAGCGTGGCGCCTTTTTTTTTTTTTTTTTTTTTATTCTGAGTTTCGATGCCGTTGGATAAGCAAATCGATCCGCGGGGTATTCTATGGACACGGAGAAAGACACCATTGCTAATCCTTACGTGGCTGTACATCAGCTGAAAACCCATATGTTTCTTTTAATTGTTACTCGCACTGCACATGAAAAGATGGGATATTTTTCTTGCTCAAAGTCAATGGGAGGTTTGCCATTTGTTTTAATCTACCGAGATCTGCCCGCTGCCAGAGCTGGAGCCTCGCAATTCCCAGCGACTCCCACGCAGCAGCACTACCCGCCGCAGCCTCACGGCCGGGGCTCTGCCACAGCTCTGGCACCAGCAGAGCCCTTTTCCCCTCCCTTCTCCCCTCCCGGCCTCGAAGATGCTATTTCTTGGCCTTTAAGGTTTGCTGGGAACTCAAACCGCCCGTGAGAAATTTCATGAAGGCAATATACTAGGTGGCTTACTGAAAATGAGACGCGTTCCTTTTAACCACTGAATTTCAACTGACTGCTCAGTGGCAGACATCAATTCCCTGCTAATTTTGGAGCGTTGTATCAACACAAATTTTCATACCCAACATGTTTTTTTATTTTAATTAATCGAAGTGTCATCTTATACCATACTCTCAAAATTACCCCTGAACCCTGTCTTCACTTCTAAAGATAACTAACATTTTTTTTCATTCCAAAAGAGAATTAAAATGGTGATTAAGACCTCCTTCAGAAGTATAAACTGCTACATCTACACATTATGAAATGTGAAAAAATCTTTTGTCACTCTCTTTAACAATTTCAGAAATCCATTATAATCCATGGCTTGAGAATGTATTAGCACGTGAACAAACTGTTCAACAAATGAACGCACAACTGGTAAGTCCCAAATGAACCCTAAATTAGAAACGCGTAAACCATCAAGGCACTTGAATAGACCAGGAAGCATTTTAGCTGAGAAAAATCGGGATCAAAACATGAGATAAATGCTGCAGGGCAGAATATACAATTTTAAAGGCTTATTCATATGTTATACAGAGAGCCGAGCTGATGTTACACAGTCAGTGCTAATGTATCTGCCTGAGTGGGAGGCTGACAATTTAATTCAGAGAAGGAATTTGGGTTTTGAATGAGTTTGCACATGTACGGAGAGCTGCAAGTGCCAAGGAAAATGGCTTCGTTTCTGGCGAAGGAGCATTACAGAGGGCTGAAGTTTAAATAGATTGATTTGGTGTACCTGGCTGTCGGTGAGAACAGAGTCACTGTAGGGACATACTCGCCACCTCCCCGCACCCTAATGCCGTGTCATGACAGTTGTCCCCAAAAACGCGGGACTGGAGGAGGAAACAGGGGAAAAAGGACTCCGCAGACAAACCCCGCTGTTTACATTAATAGCGCGCTGCAAGCAGAAGGGTTCAAAGGCAAAGCTAATGTTAGCGCCCAGGCAACAATTTCTCAGGGCAGCAGTCTTGCTGCGAGGACAGCAAATTTTCACCTTATTTTTGAGCCTGCAGACTGGCATAGGCTGCCCACGCTCAGTGCGGGGGGATGCAGACACGGGTGCCGGCTGGAGAGTGCCTCTGGCTGCTGGGCCGGTGCCGGCAGGCTGGGTTCCGGTGCGAGGGGAGGAGAGCAGAGGAGTACCCTGCTTGTGGCTCCGCCGAACACCAGGCTCCTGCCTGCCTTCCTCCGCTTGGCAAGGGCCGTGCGGCACGCCAGGGCCGGGACAGCAGCACCGCAGTAGCCATGGGATGCCGGCGATGGCGTTTCAGCTGGTTACGTCAGCTTTTTACCAGAGCCATTTGATTTATGGCAACAAATGCTTTCCTAAAGGGTGCCTGAACCACCAAAATCCCAGTGGCAGTGGGTGAATAAACTGTGCGGTTCGTGGTTGGTGGAAAGGAGAGGGAGCAACTGAAATGCAAAAATGCGGACAAGATATTAATTGTTGCCTCTAATATTTTATGAAGAGGAAAGATTCCCTTTACAACCGCCTGGCTGCTTTTAAAAGGTACCCAAAAGGGATATATTTCTGATTATGTCCTTCCGCCCCACTGCTCTGAAAGTCGTGCATTGCTCTGTAGACCAAAACCAAACTAACGCAAACGCCTTCAAATAGCATGCACTTTACTTTATGTTTATAAATAGTGATTTACAGTGCACTATTACCGAGGCTAAGGGTATGCCATGTAGCAACACCGTGGCAAAAGTACAGCCATCGTAGAAACAAATTTAGGGCTTGGGTTGGAGTAAAAGCACCAACAGGACACTGTTGTGGGGAACCACCTGGCTGAGGGGAAAACTGGGCTTTCCACCTCCTGCCCTCATGTTTCAGAGGGAAACAAAATACCAATGCGTTTGCGCTTGGTAGGATAACTTTACAGCAACTGCAAAAGAAGTTCAGGAGATCATCTGCACCAGATAATCGTAATGGAGTGAGACAAACACAGCAGACATCCTGCAGCTGAAGGTCTCTGACCACCAGCGCGTCCCACCAGGCTCTGGCCCTGCTGCCCCTCACCCTGACCACTGGCCGAGGTAGCAGGGAGCACCGCGCCGCCGTTGCAGCGTGCATGCCAAAATAGCCTCAGCAAGGCTATTAAGAAACTAAATTACATCCCTGATGTCCGCTGGCTTCCAGAGGGCTGGTTGTTGTTTTTTTTACAGGATGGGTAAGTGCCAGTGGATTCAGCACAGCAAGAATAGCAACCCCTCCATTACCACGAGGCCGGACGACAGATGGAGGGAAGGTCATGGGATGGGTGTGTAACCACTGGGCAGCCAAATGGTGCCTCATCCTTTGGGGGCACACAGGCTCGGCCAGCAGCTCCCTGAACACCGTACTGCAGGGGGGATTTCGGGATGCACCACTCTCCTCTGCTCTGCTGAGGAGGCAGCAGCTCGGGGCACCCAGGTTTGCAGGTTGCACATGGGGCCATCGTCACTGGCTGCCACCTGCACTACAGCAGGCAAGTGACGCTCGCAGGATGCCCATGAGGTCAGGAACCGGTCCCTTGGGTTATTTCAGGTTGGTTATTGCAGGTTACGGCTTTTCCCTCTCCGCCACCGCTTGGCTCTAATGTGGTCTGATGGCGAGAGCAGCCAAGGGTGAGGCAGGGCTGCAAGGTTGCTCTGGGGTCAGGCTCGTTCGTGGTGGCAGAGCCACCCACACTTTCACTGGGAAGGTGAACAATTATGTGCCACCTTGACATCAAACCGAATGGTGCTGCTTCTGCTGGGGCTGTCTGGACCGATGCACTCCGCAACTGACTTCCCCACTTTCCACGGCCACCTCCCAGCAGTGGCTCATGGTTTACTCAGGGCCTGATTAATTTGGCCAGGTCGTTCAGCCCCTACATGCTTCCTGACCAACATGCTCCCAGCTAACAACAGAAGTAATTATGAGTTCCCAAGTGCATGACCTTTGCTTTTCCGTCCAGGCAGCGCCCTGCCTGCAGCCACCCGGCTACCCCAGCACCACGTCCCACCCTGCCCTCCCCAGCAAAACTCATCAGCCCATTAGCACATCTTATGTCAAGGTAAATAGTTCAAATATGGAAGTGGTCTGGTCCCAAGAACAATGCTTGAGAAACTGGACAAGTAACTACCCTCTCAGGCAACACATCCCCTTGAAGCATATAAAGTCATCGTCTCTGCTCTGCTTGCCTCCCTTGCCATCCCGCAGCTCCCATACCAGTTCTCACCATCGCCTGTTTAGCTCATAACATCCCACAGGGTGTTGTACGAAATGGAATGAGTGCCATTGCTTTGGAGAAATCATTCACTAAATAAGGAAATAAGATTAGTCTGATACCAACGGCTTTTGGTAAACCCATGCTACGTTTTGTTGCATTTACCATTTACACGTCGACACTATTTCTGGAAAAATGTGTCCTGAATTTTCCAGGCATGGTTTCTTTGCTCTCCGCCGCCCTGTGTGGAGGTAGGGCACTGCGAGGTGTGGGTGCTGCTGCTGCCAGTGCGAATGTGGGGATCGCTGCCTCTGCGTGGTACCACCCATTAGCTCTCACTCCCTGCCTCCCCTCCCACCTGCAGCACCACCATCTCCAGGGAAAACGGAGGCAATTATTTTGGGGCCACTTCAAAAGTACCTTTAATCCTTGGTGCATTGTGCCCTCACTTTTTTCCCCCCTTTGTCATTGTCTTCTTCATTCTGATCAAGAATTGTTCGTGGTTTGTTTTAATTTCCTCTGCAAGGTCTACCACCACCGTTGCAGGAGAAGCTACTCTTGCTCTTTGCATGATGCTTTGTGAAAGACAATAGCTCTCAAATGCGGAGTGAGCCAAAGAGCTTTATTTCTGTGGTGCCTCAGTGATAATGCACACACTGTCCTCTGCAAATAAGAAAATAATGTCATTGCCAGGTTAACTGTTACTTCAGAAATACAGAATCCCTATTCCTGGAGGCAGCTGTTCTCTGTTTGATGGAGGAGCGCGCAGGTCGCTGTGGCAAACCAAATTAAAGCACAGGGCTGCAGCTTTGCTGCAGAGCTCCGGCAGCATGGAGACCACCCCCCGCCTCCCACCCGGCTCCAGCCGGGGCAGGGGGATCTGCCATTAGCTCCCTCTTCCCGGTGGGCATCTGGGATGCCAAGGCTGCGACGGGGCTGCGCTGCAGCCCAGCTGTCCAGGACGCCTCACAGCCCAGTGCCGCCCAACTGCAGTAAGGGTGTTACAGTTTGACCCACAATTACCCGTTTGGGTTCTGCCCCGTTGGCAAAACTGTACATTTCCATGGAAAACAATAGGCTCCTCTGCTTGCCAAAAGTAGAAATCATTCCTATTGAAAGGCACTTGACAGGAATGTAAATAAATAAAGATATATTGAAACAGAAACACTGGAGGAAGGTTAATTTCTGAAATCTGTAAATCAGATGTCAGATTAGATTTGTGAAGTAGTGAAGAACATAAACAAGTAGATGAGAAGACTGTGATTAATGAAAATCAGTTAACTATGTAACAGTGGCTTTTGCAATCTGAAAGATAAAATCAGGGGAGCAGATCTTTCTCAGGGTGCTCTCGGTGGGGCAGCCCAGTGGGCACCATGGGTGGCTGGGGCCAGGTCCCCCCTCGCCCTTCCCTCTGGGGATGGAGGAGCCGCACTGGGTGCCATGCCAGGGATGCACTGGGCTCACGCCCTGCCCTGGGGCTCCAGGAGGACCGCTGGCTCCTGGGGCATGTGGCCGACACCTGGCTGGGGGCATCCCCTTCCAGCCCCCCCCTTCCCAGCCACTCGTCAACGTGGCCAGCCCTTCTCCCCAGCCTTCTCCCGCCCTCCGCCTTCTCCCTCCATGCAGGAAGGTGCTTAAAAAACATAAGCTAAACCTCTAACCCTTAAAAAAAAATAAAATTGCCCCCAAACATGCCCTCCCTGCACAGGTATCTCCTCTCCCCTGCAGCCCCGGGTGCTTTGGTGCAACGCAGAGCGGCCTCAGGGCTGCTCCCCATGCCACATCCCGGGTTCGGCATGGGGGGGGCTTGCCCAGCCAGCGCTGCAGTAGCCCCCGCCGGCACGGGCCACAGGCTGACCCTGTCAGGACATGGCATGGCTTGGCCGCACTGCACCCGCTGGCCAGGGCAAGAGCTGTGCCTCGCTGCAATTGGGTTTCCCCCGTCCCGTGGCTATAAATAGATTTCTCATTCTTAATACGTTGAATTAAACACCTACCTCAGGGAGGGGAGGAAAACAGCGTGCTGTATTTTTTTTTTGTCCTCTGCAAGTAAGCAATTTGCTGCATGCTGTAATTTGTCTACATGCTGTCCTTCTTTTTTTTTTTTTTTTGGGACACATGTAATTTTGCTTTGATAAATGACACACATTAGTGATAGCCCTTCTCGCCGGCCGGGCTGGGGAAGGAGGCACTGACAGCCCGCGGGACGCTTACAAAGAAACTTTGTCAGCAACCGCAGGAGCGACGGCTTTTCCAAAGAAAACAAGCTGGGAGAAGGGGGTTACGGAGGGACCGTGCCGGTGGCAGGTTAACAAGCGATGCTCTGCGGCTGGGGAAACCCGAAGGGGAGCAGAATCCTGGCACGTGGTGATTTTGATGGGATTTACCCCACGGCCCCTGTTTTTATGCCAAAGACGAGGGAGGAAGGGCAGCAGGGAGGGGCGGGGGGAGCGGGGTCTTGGCAGAGGCAGGCTCCTGCCGGGGAGGAGGTGTCGGGAGGGGAGCATGCTGCCTGCCAGGGGGTCGGCAGGCGCCCCCCCCCAGCGCCTGCCCCATAAGGGCTGCCATACGGGTGGCAAATAAACCACTTGCCATTTTTCTTCTAATAGGGGCCGGTTGATGGGTGGCAGGAGACAGAAGCGGCGGTTTGCTGCACAGCCTGCCAGCGAATTCGTGACTGCCATCCAAGCACTGGAGAAGCGACTGGCAGTGGGGGAAAGACCTTATGGCACACAAAAATATTTGGAAAACATTTTTTTTTTGAAACCCCGGGGAAGAGAAGACTAAACATCCGGGTTTTCCACTAATAAGCTCGGTTAAATGGTGAGCCTCGGCTCTCCTGACAGGGGTGTGCTGCATGGGACAGCCTTCCCTTGCTGAAATGGAGACTGAGGGCTCAGACACCAAAGTGGGAATCAAAGGCAAAGAGCCCTCAGCGCTGCTGGTAGCCTAGTGCTGTCTCCCTAGTTGTTTGAAATGCGTACAGAGGAAAGCACATATTTGCTCTGTAATTAATGGAGTTAACGTATAAACGATGCAGTGGTGTTGCCCAAGCACAGGTCCAGCACGCACCAGGAATTGGGGAGGGATTCCTGCGCCTGTGGGAGGCTTTGCTCCCAAGCTCCCTGCAGCCAGAGCATGATTTTGGGGCAGCCTGGCCCTCAGGGCTGAAGGAAAGAGGCTTTCCCTAAGCACGGTGAGAGACACAAGTATGAGCAATTGCTTCCCAAGCAGGGACGATCATCTCTGGCGCTCAGTTTTACGAAAGGCTGGCTGTCTCTCCCACGAGAGGCGGCTCCCCTCCCTCCCGCGCAGGCACTGCCGCCGCTGCTGCTTGCTGAGAGCCTCTCACACCGTGATTGTCAGCGCTGGAGTGCACTTAACCTCCCCCGAACAAAGCCAATGCGGATCCAGGCAGGCTCTTCAGCAAGGGTTGCCTGTCCCCCAGTTGTCACCAAGCCACAAGGTAGCACAAACGACTACGTTATGAACTTACCGCAGCCTTCATTTAATTAGTAAGGACAAAGATACCAAATCAAAGATACCACACTTCCATTGCTCTGTCACTTAATTTTGTGAAAGTGACTCTCACAAAGACAGGGGCAAATAAACATTTTAAAGTCGGAGTACAAACTGGGTTATTGGCTTGTGAGAAAGTTTTGATGCCTGAAGGCAGGGACCTGACCTGGTTTGCTGAGCGGCTCCTGCTGGAGGGAGAGTTTGCAGGTCAGGTCCATCCCGCTGCCAGCGCATTTGTGACAACCCACACTCTCGCCATGGTCTCCTTCTTCCCCCTTTGATGTTGGGATTATCCATTTCCAAGCTGATAGCTAGACCTGTGCGATTCCCTGGATGGCACATGGGCTGCTCCAACAGCTGGGAATGGTCGGCTCAGACCCTGCAAGGCCACGGCTGGGCAGGAGGGTGGGCAGCTGCTGGCCCACCAGCAGCCAGAGGGGGACCGGGAGCCACAGCCCACCCCAAAAATGCACTCTGCCACATGTAACTTGACCTGTGCTAGGGTAACACAGCTGCTGGACCAGCCTTGGTTGGGCCACGGACCAAGCATTTGAGGTGTGGAGCAGCAGGGGACTGCAAGGAGCAGGCAGTTTCGAAGACAAAACCCTGCTGGACCAGCTGGATGTGGCCACCCCTGCATTGCCCTGCAGGATGACAGGGCCCAGGGCTTTCCAGAGCGATAGGCGGTTTGGGGTGCCTGTGCCTGGGGTGCTTTATAAAGCCCCCCAGGTACTGGACCTGCTGTCCAGGGGGACAGGTGGCACTGGGGGCATCGCGGGGGTACAGTGCCTGGGCTCACGGAAATGGGAAACCTGGGCGGTGTGTAAACAAAATCCCATTCAGCTTGAGGGAAAATGCAAGCTGAAAAACAGCTGGGGAAAACTAATCCAAAACACACATGGTTTTTATCTGCCCAAGTGCTCAGGAAGATGCATTCATTCCTACAAATGGGTGTCCGTGCAGGGACATGTGCCCTTGCGGGGCTGCTGCAGCCCGGGGATGGGGACTGGTCACTGCTGCCCACCAAGGAGGGGATGGGAGAGCCCACACAGCAGACACGCATCCCAGAACATGCTGGTGACACGCGCCCCAGAACATGCTGGTGACACGCCTGGCCATGAGCAGGGGGAGCAGAAATTGGGAATGGGGTAGCCCCAAAAGCCAGAAGTGCCACTGGGGAGGCCGTGGTGGCAGCTCCTGGAACCAGAGGAGCCTTTGCAGCCACAAGTGCTTTGGGAGGGATGACAAGACATGCTGTTGTGATTTCTTAGCAGTGTCCTGGCAGCATCTGTGGCCGAAGCAGGGACGAGGGGCTCCTCGTGCAGGACCTGGGCAAAGGCGTTGGGAGAGGAGATGGCTGATGACCCAAAGTGTTTACAATCTCAACAATGACATGTAAAACCACTAGCATCCAACAAATCTGGTTGATATCATTCCCTTCCCCTCAGGCAAGAAGAAAACCAGCTCTTTAAGACAGGACCCCTCTACGCGGCCAAACATAACACCATTTCTTGTGCAAAACTTTGCAGGAAAAGATTAAAACATCCTGTTGTTTCCCAAGCCTGCTGCAAACTCCCTCTCCAAAAGACCGTGCTGTGCCTCACCGGTACCAGGCAGCGGGCTCGGAGCTCCTTGCGTGGATTTGGGGATAAGGGCAAGTGTGAAGCAGGTAAACCCTCGGTCATCCCAAAAATTCAGCATGGGGGGTTTCTGAGTGGATCGGGGGCTGCGTGGAGCTCCCTGGCATGACAGGAGCTGCTGGAGCATATGGTGCAGGAGAGTCGTATTTGATATTGGATATGCACAGATCTTTTTTTTTCTAGTAGAAAGAGAAAAAGAGGGTAGCATCCGCCAGAAGCTGTGCTTAGGTATTCCTCAGGTGGCACCTGAGTTTGTGCTCAGCGGCACAAGCACACCAGTTCCCCCAGCACTTCCCCAACCTCATTTTTTACCAGCAAAGCTCAGCCCACAACTTTGTCCTTACTTCTCCTTCACACATGGGTATCTCAACACAGCACCTCTCAGTCCCTTCTGCAGAAAAATTCAGTTTTTAAAATATTTCAAGTCCCGCTCCTGAAAATCCCTATTAGCACCAGCAAATATGTGCTGGAACTCA
The DNA here is from genome assembly GCA_017639485.1 of Pluvialis apricaria. Lineage (NCBI taxonomy): Eukaryota > Metazoa > Chordata > Aves > Charadriiformes > Charadriidae > Pluvialis > Pluvialis apricaria. The sequence continues at coordinate 49,951,869 of CM030011.1, forward strand.
GTGAGTTCAGGTTTTTCCCAGTTGTGGTGCACAAGACCTGCAGTATGAGACAAGCTGATGGCAGGAACTTTAACTGGCCGAAATGTAACCAAATCTGTAGGAGAAAATCTAAATAGGTTGGTGACCGTAGACCGGCATGCTACAAATGCTCATATGCTTCTATTTCTTCATATCACCAGGCTCTCTGAGCAAAACCCGGTTCTTCTTGCGTCTAAGGACAGAAGTGCCGGAGGCCCATCAGGGCACAGAGGTGGCCCTGGGCCAGCGACGCAGAGCTGCGGGCATGGCCAGGGCTGGGCTGATGGCACTGCGCTGCAGCAGGGACCAATTGCAGGAGCAGTAGGTAAATCCTGCTGGTTTCCTGCCCTCTCCACCTGTTTTTCTCGCCCTCTCTGGATTTGGGCTGAGAAGTGGCGATGCCGGCTGGCAGGGCAGTGTGTGTGTGTGTGTACGTGTGTGTGTCTGTGTGCCATGCTTTGCTGGGGTCATGCCCAGGTGCTCAGCCCCTCTGCTGGGGCACCGGTGCCCAGCGGGCAGGAGCAGGAGCTGCCTCCTTCCCCCTGCGTTCCCAACGTTCGGCAGCGCAGGTCACCAGGAACACACCAAGGCGTTCTGCACCCCTACCCTCTGCGGTGCAGGAGGAAATAATTTATCTTAGCGTTGCCAAGATTTAAATATTTATTGCCAGCTTGTCTGGCTGGTCGCCTCCAAGCACAGAGCTGGAGGGGTAGCAGGGCATTGTGGTCGGCTTTTGTGAATGGCAAGAAGTGCTTCGAGGCAATGGAAATAAAAGCATTGCAGGAGCACTGGATGAGAAAGCCAGAGAAGCCTCACATTGTTCCCGAGTCCCTAAAACATCTCCCTGGATAACATAATCGTATTTAAGAATGAGAAATAGAGGGCAAAGATTATTTTGAAGTGTGAAATTAACAGACTCTTCACCTCCTGCCTGGGGAAAACTTTCAAGGCTTCCAAGGATAAAGAAAAGGACCCAAGGACCCGAGCCACCTGCGATCTGCTGACGCCACCGCTCTGCTGACGCCGGAGACCTTGAAGCAAATATGTAGGGACTCAACAACACCAGCAAGGGACAGGGATGCAGAATCCTTTTGCAAAACACTGAGGTGCCATTGATTGCCAAAACAATGCCTGGAAAAGCTTCATGGCAGGTGGGAAATAATCAGGAGGCACCGAGGGGTCCATCCCTCCTAGCTTGCAGGGCTGGGGACTTCCCTGCGGCTTCGGCCCTCGGGCACATCGGCAAGGAGCTGGGGACAAGCAGAAATAGATGGAGGGCAGACACCAACCATGCATAGCGTAGAGTGGCTACCTGCTGTCCTCACAGCAAAGAGGGAGGAGAGCAGCTGAGAAATTAAAGGGAGAAAGGCAGCTCCAAGACCTGTGCTCGTCAGGGTAGATTGGCTATCTCCGACCGAATATTGCTTGTGGATCTGCATAATTTAAGCCTGTAGGAAGATAGCTGGGAGGCTCACAGTTAATCATTAGAGCCTCTAAAAAGGAGGGCAACGAAGAGGTGTCAGCGAGGCAGCTTCAGAAAAAAAAGGTTTGTCCCAAGAGAAAGGAGGAAGGGGGGGTCAAAAAGGGATTCACAGACTTCTCAAGCTTGAAGGAAGTAGCATCCCTAAAGGCAGACAGGTACATGCAAAGGTAGTGCTAAAATTATTCAGCCTTTTAAGACTATTTAGTTGTTGTTGTTTAAATATTATCCTATTACTGTCCCAGGGATGTTTCTGAGCTCCCAGGCCTGTGGACACTGTCCTGCCTCTCTCCAGCCCACACGCAGGACTGGGCAGGTACCCGGAGACCCCAAACCCTGCTTTGTGCAGGGAGGAGACCCCGGAGTGTGGCCACAGCCAGCCACCGCGCTCCCTCTGCCTGGGCGTGAGACCTGGGTGAGACTGTCTCAATGAACTGAAAACCACTGTATTTTTTGAATCAGGTTGCTCTTAAGTGCATTTACCAAGTGAGAGGGAACAAGAGAGGAATTGTCAGAGACCTTTGCCTAGAGAGACAACCGAAGCCCCCCCTGCAGCCTGCCTGCATGCGTAGGGGCCGACACCAAACTTTCCCAAGACTCTGAAGCCAAGAACTCTGCATCTCTGACCACGATACAGGTCACTTGAAGCACACCGGGGCTGTGGGCTCTCAAAGCTGCTCGTTTGCCCCTAAATTCATTCCCACTGACCTCGACAGGCATTTGACTAGGCAGCATTCAATAGCACCATTGCAACGGCCCCAGAAATCCCACAGCTCATTGCCAAACGCTTTCAGATATGCCTCAGATATTTAGAGAGTCACTCAAACCCAAGCAGAGCTCCTCAGCAGGTTTTATCTTTGGATTTATCTTTCCTTCCATTAAATTTGGCCCTCGTACCAAACTCTGCAAATGGGAAAAACCTCAAGGGACAAGTACATGACTGTGAAACATGATGTTTTAGCTTGTTGATGCACGTAGTGAGCTTGAGAGGAAGGTAAGGTGAAGCAACAGTGATAGAAAACAAAAATAAAATGAAGAGGAGGGCAGGCTTGTTTCCATTGCTCAGTCCATTTGGGGATTATTTTTTCTTTCTTCATGAAATAAATGGCTTGGCCCTGCTGCTCACCCAGTACAGCGAGTACCTGCGAGAATGGCCCTCGGTCAGATCCCGGCATTTGCACACGCCAGTTTCGCAAGCGCTCGCTGGGAGGGATGCATAGCACCGCAGCCCCAGGTCACACAGTATCCATACAGATATAGACATAAACTATGGGAACTGCTGCGTTTGGGCCTGTAGCATCATCGTGAAAGCTTCCTGCTTCCTCTAGTGCTCCTGTTTGTCAAATAAAAACGCTTCTCCGACTTTCTGCCATTGAGCCCCCCACATGTGTGATTCCAGCTGTGGCAAAACAGCTAAGAAAGTAGAAGTCCCACCACGCAGTGGAGAACAACCCTGGGAGGTCATCTAGGGTCAGCGGCTGCGTAGAAGCTTTTGTATTGGGAGCGGAAGATTTGAGCAGTAAAGCTGTGGCTCAGAGGACGATACCACGGGGCGTTAGCCGAAAGCTTGCGCTTTTTAGGGCGAGCAGAAATAGGGCAGCATCCAAAGCCCTGAAGCCAGTGGAAAGAGTCCCTCTAATTCCAGTGGTTGATGAACCAGGCACATGTGGATTTGGCTGAAAAAATGTGTTATTTCATAGTGCTGTATAACGGAGTCGCTCACAGCGAGCCCTTGATGGCAATGGACCTTGAGGTTTTATGGGACAATGGCATTTCAGCTTAAGAAACGGAGTGCAAAGATCACTGTCAAGAGTGGGTTTTGACAGACATCATTTCAGTAAACTAATTAGAAAAAGAAGGAATGCGGGAGAATGACAGCTGCCTCTTAAGATAATAGGAAACCTGTCTCTTTAAATGTGCTGGGCTTTTTCAATGCAGACCAGGCAGGGCTATAATCAGAGCAGCAGCGGGTCGGATTTAGGTTCAGTACAGTATAATTCCATTGCAGGGACCATCCAAGAATACTTTGGCAAGCTCGAATATATTGAAATTGCCTTGGCTAGTGGCTTGCAAAATGGCTGTGGAAAGTTAAGATAATTAGAGCATTGTGGAGAGGAGAGACAGTAAAATAAAGGGTAGAAGACAAAAAAAGACAAGCCAATAAAAAAAGGATTACAGACACGAAGAAAGTTTCAGAACAGAATAACTGAAGGAGAAAGGCGTACCCAGCAGATTGGAGTCGTGTCATTTGTACAGGAGGAAAAGGACAAGCACCAAGTAAAAAAAGACCAACCCCCCAACTATTTGAGATTAAGAAATGAATTTAAAAGCACCAAGAAAAACACGGCTGGGTTTCTGAACGGATTCAAATTAGAAATCAAAGAGGAAGTGTGAAAGAAGAAAGTCGCTACTTTAGGAAGTCATATTTTGAGTTGACCCTCGTGTGTTTGGCATGACTGGGAGTAAAAAGCCAGTTATGTACACTGAGAAGTCTTTCACTGAAGCAGCGGCACCTTAGTCAATGTTAACAACTCTGAGCCCCTTCAGCCAGGTGCCTGAATCTACGCCTAAACACATGCATCGCGCAGACCCATCAGCCCCTGCAATTACACGCTTAAGAGCCCTGCTGAGTACCATGTCCCTTGTTACTGGAAACCTGAGATGACTGTACGTTGTAAAACACCCAAACCAACAGGAACTTTGCCAGCAGCTACAATGGGATGAGTTCTGCAGGCATCTATTTTATAAAAAAGAGATGTCGTACTAAAACCGGTGCACTGATGATGTTCTCCCAGTGGTCCCCAGCTCCGGAGTTGTTCATCCTCCTGTACGAAAGCAAATCACGCATCCACACTGTACTTTCATACACAGAGAGCTCACTCTCAGCGCTGGCATGCGTTTGCCATTTACATTCTGGTTTCGTAATCCTGATTTCTACTTGCCATTCCTTTTGTGTTTAGACATCCAACAAAATGTATTTGCATAAGAGTTTGGGTCTACACAAACACAGTAACAGAGAGGTTTCTCTCCCGCACAAGCAAGATTATGCTTCTACATATTACTTACACATGTATACATAATTTATATGTATACTTACTATAAACACGTACATGTATATATAACTGTCCTTGTGCCGTTCCGATTTCCACGGGGGAAGGAACTTCTACAACTAATGAGTAACATTATCATCCATGTTGTCGCGATCAATTACAAAAGCAAGAATGATGAGGAGTTTTTGAGCCCGTGACTGCTGCCCGGCTCTGCCAGCCGAAGGAGGAGGCTGGGGCTGCGGGGTCAGGCGGTGTTTTCAATAAAGCCCTCATGCCCCCAGCCCTGAGCGGGGTGGGCTGTCCACGAGGCTGGTCATCGTTTGACAGGCAGCAGATGCTGACAGCCCCCGCTCCCCTCTCTGATCTGCCACCTCTACATTCCCTTTTCTGTGCTCACACTGGGTAAGCAGCTCGTTTTTTTAAGGCCTGTGGGCCTGATCCTCAGCTGTTGTAAGCTGACACAGCTGAACTGTGGTGGAGCAGCATCACTAGATCGCAGGTAAACTTTGGGTCTCCAGGCTGGTTTTGCTCACTGTCTGACACAGATATTGTGGACAGGGACATCAGCACGTTCCTCCCTGTGTCAGCCTTCCCGGCAATTTGCATCACTGTCACAAGACTTTTAGTTACTAGTATTAACCTTCACAGTTAAAAAAAAAACAAACCCACAAAAGAGGATTTGTAAAGAAATTGCAAGTCAAGACCGACAGTGTTCATTCACAAATGTGACAAGCAGAGCGCATTTCTGCAGGTAGGGACCCCTCACACCTCCAGATACGAGATAGCCACTCATTTGCAGAGGTTCACTGACTTTTATTTCAAACTTGGCATTACAAAATTTCCCTCACCTTCCTCCAAATCAGACTGCTCTTGCCATGGGTGGGGGCAGGCTGCGAGCCAGACAGACTGATGGTGCCTCCGCCTCGGAGATTTCTCTCTTCCTCTGGCCTTACTCTCATTTTCTGCTCAAAGATGAGGAGAGCACGAAAACAAAGAGCTTCTCCCCAGACCGGCGCCCCGTGCAGATGTCCAATTGACGGCGGGAGTCACTGCATGTAATGGCACAGCAGCACCGGTGGTGCTTTAGATGAGAATGAAAGAGCTAGCCTGAACTGTGAAAACCATCACCAAACGAAGCACGAACCACAGCCACTGTTAAGAAATATCCTCCAGGTATAGATGAGGAGCCCACGGTCCACAGCCCTGCCCTGGGAGGCTAATTTCCAACCTAGCTGAGCCTGCTTTGAGGTGCATGTTATAGACAGCAGCGGAGCAGACCCGGCTGTGCCGGGGCAAGGGGCACAGCGTTTCTGCGGAGCCCCCGCTGCCAGCAGCCCCTGCCCCAGCCATTAGTGAAATGATCTCTGCCAAATGAACACCGCATCTGCAGCAGCGCCGGTGACAGCCCGGGCTGTCCTGTGACTGTTTCATCTCACAGGCTGTGACAGACACGGGAACACGGAAAAATATTTCTCGCTTACCACCACGACAGGGCTATAGCCCGTACCAAAAACCTAACGCGTTAGCGGGGAGCACGATGAAAATTTCATTGGGCAGCTGTTCCACACGGTCTTTGTGGGGACTTGTCCTGGTCCCACAGCCTCCCCCTGCCCACGCCGGCAGACCCGAGGTCCTGCGACGAAACGCTTTAGTGTGCAACATGGAAAGAATATTACCTGGAAATGCCTGGACGTGCAAGTCCTGACGCAATGAGCATCAGACCCACTCTCTTTTCATCCTCGTAGATGTGTTTCATTATTAACTTTTCATGTGACAACTGTTTGTGCATTAAAAGTGCTTCACAAAACATGAATATTGGAAGTGAGGGCTTATAACAGCCTGTATTAGTGGGTCCAGCCTTTTAAATGGTGGTTACCGGGAAACTGGAAAGCAAGTCAGAGAGGTCTGTTCTGACCATGCTACCCTCCATTTCTATTCTTCAATTAAACCATTGCTTTCAGCTCTTCGTTTTTATCAGTATTATATAAAACTAGGACAGAGTAAATGAAAATTTATAATTTATAAACAATCTGGGGAAAAAAAATCACTGAATTATTTATGGCACTTTTGAAATATGTGTTTGTTACTTGTACAAAAATTAGTTGTTAGGTCTTAATCATGGTGGTGCCACAAATATGTTGGAAATTAGGACTCACAAACCTGCTTGTTTGGAAAGAAAAAAAACCCTGTAACTCTACCTACAATTGGAAAACCCAAACCAAACTGATTCTGAATGGTCTTGTTAAACAAGTGCCAATTATTGAATAATTCTCTGACCTAAACAGAAAGTTATTGTATATGGAAAGACTTTTTTTTTTCCCGGAGAGTGCTTTATACCAGATGCCCTTTTAAATTGTTTTGAATTCTCTGTAGGCAGTAGATAACTAAACCTACAGAATGTAGTAATGGCAAAAAGGAAGCAATCAAGTTGGCCACTTCTAGTTAAGAGTCATGGAAAAGGCATCTGTTCTATATGAATTGCAGACTATAGGAACTTTGACAGTTCATAGACCAGACTTAATTTATTAAACTAAGTTTCTAATATAAACAGTAATTCGTTTCAGGCACTGACACTGAAGGTCTGGATTATGTGAATAAAATATAGAGACCTCCGTTGGCCTCCTGAAAAAAGGTAGTTTTGCTGCATAGGAAGAAAATAACTGAGTGTGACTTAGGAAAAGGCATCGGCGCCGGGACCATGCCCAGCGCGCACCAAGCTGTGGGGTGCAGCTCTCCCTGCAGCCCCGGCCCAGTGCGGGTGTCACCAGCAGCGCGTCCGGCCGGCATTCCTGCCCGCGCTCGGTCAGCCGGGTGCAGAGCATCCTCGAGATCAAGGATGGCAGTTGTCAGATATCTCGGCAAAACCGCAGTTTGAAGTCTTCAGAGAGACATTCATTTGCAAACAAAACAACGACTAATGGGATGAACATTGGGAAAAAATATTGACAGAGGAACACCTCGACGCTGCGTGCCCGCTGCCTTAGCAGGAAGGCTGTTACCCCAAACAAAGCCAGGGCATGGGCTTGTCAGGGACCCACCTGCCCCGCCAGGATAGGGGACACACTCTTAAGGGACACAACTGCGACCACTGCCTGCAGTGCATATGCACACACGCATACAAAAATAATTCCTCAGTGGCAGTGCAGTATGAGGCCTGATGCATACTAGCAAATATTGCTATGAAATACCCGAACAAAATGAAATACTCCAAGCACGATTTACAGGAGACCCTTGCTTCATCCGCCAAGCCCTGGCTTCATCCAGGTCAGGGAGAAGCATGGATCAGGGGGTCTCAGGGCCCGATGTCAGCAAATGTTTATCTTCAAGCACTTTGGTAATTCAGGTGAATGCGGTAGGACTATTTCACTGCTTAAAATTAGGCAGGTACCTAAACAATTTCCTGTATCAAGTTTACATTCATCTCAAGTTTCAAGCACTGACTTTGCTGTAGCTTTGACCAAAAGTTTGGTCATAACTCAGAAATCGCACACAAGTATTTCCTTATGTCATCAGTCCTCAACTAAGACCGAGTATGGAAAACCTCAGTTAGGGTTTTTTCCCTGCCAAAAAAGTTATGGAAATGAACGATGAGATGAAAGTGTTTTGCGTTGGCGCTGGCCAGTCCATTGCCATCGGTAAGAATAATGTCTGGGGCAGCAGGAGTGTGAAAGCAGCCGCGGAGCCTCCTCTCCAAAAAGCTGAAGCGAGCTCCCCCGTGGCCCTGCACTCCAGCAGGCAGCGAGAGGTGGCTTTTGTGCGGCACTTTGCTTAGGCTGAACCCGCCGCATTGCCAACCCCAGCTAATTGCTTGATTCCCCATCTCATTTGCCTGAGAACGACTGAGAATGTGAGACAGCGCAAGGTCTATAAAATCATTAATTGAATTACTAGTGTGGAATAAGTAGCGCATCAATTTGAATTCACCATCATCCCCCTCCTCTCCTCCCCCATGTTTTAGAGACCAATCCTACTGTTGATATGTGCATAGCTTTGGAAGGCGGCTCAATAAATAGATGTGCTATTCTAGCTAAACAAATTTATTTTTCCAGCTGTTCTACTGAATTAGTAAATTGTAATGTTGACTTCAGACTATCTTCCCCATAAAATATATACTGGCCTGTATATTTTACTGGCACTTCTTTTGCATTAAGGGCTGATCCAATCCGTATCCCGGTCTATTGGAATTTTGCTTTGACCCGAGTGAGCTTTGGACCAGGATGCCATATTGATTCAATACATATTTTATGTTTTATTGTTGAATCATTAGCAAGATTTTTGTGTGCTCTTTCCTCTTACTTGGTTTTCTAAGAGATTTTAGGGCAATAATTGCAGGTATGAGTGGGCTTGGAATTTTCTGCCAAATGTGTTGTCTGAGCGCGTATGGTTTCACCGGCACACATTGATGATTGCTTGTTTGGGAAGCAATCAGGAATTTTTGTCCAGCCTTGATATGGAAACTTCTCTTTAGCCTGCCTCTGCGTTCAAGTGGACTCAAAAGCTTTTACAAATTTTGCGGGTTTGGTTTGCCATTGTTTGGCATCTTCCGTTTCATTTACACCAATGCACAATAAGCAGCAGAGCTACTAGATCACAGCAGCAGCATTTCAATCTCCTACGTTAATATAAATTAATTCTGGGCTGCAGTTCAAATGTACCATTTTTAAAACCAGCATCACGTTTCAGCTGGCAGCTACCAAGTGAAGCTGAGCCTGGTGGCCTCCGCCCCGTGCTTCTGAGCGGCCCCTGGCCAGGGCAGCACACAGCCTGCCACCATGATTTTGGGGGTCCCAGCTGGCCGGGTGGGACCATTCGCAGGGCAGGGACGAGGCTGCAGGGACCACGTCCCCAAGGTCTATCAGTCAGGCACCATGCAGATGCCAGGCAGGTTTGCCAGCAATGGTGCAGCACAATCCCCACATCGCCACCAAAACCTATCAGATTTAGCAAATTAGCACATTCCTGTGAAAACCCTGTTTGGTGGCAGCGTCCTGGCGGGCGCTGCAGCGTCCCAGCCAGACGGAACTGCAGCCACTTTTGTAAACTGCTAGACCGAAGCCGCAACCTTTTAACATGCTTGAGAGAAGCAACTGAAGACCAAAATATTTGTTGATATTATCCCTCCCAGCCTAAGAGGAAAAAAACTGATGCGTGTTGCAGCGCCGATAAATCCACGCGGTTCACATCTGTGCTTTTAACTTCTTCGAAGCGTGTGGGTCCTCCCGGCATTCCCAAAATAGCCTTTAGTAACACAAAAATCACTCTGAGGTGTACAACCATCGGGTCTAAGACTAGAAACAGGAGGGCCAGGCTGAGGAGAGGGACGGAAGCAGCTCCCTCTGTCCCCGTGTGTCCGTCCCCCCCTTCCCGGGAGGCGGCGCTGGGACAGCGGGGCGCAGCCCCGGGACGGGGCGGGCAGGGGACGGCGGGGACGGGGGCTGCCGGCCGCCGTTGAGGCCGGTCCCCGGAGCGTGGCGCGGCGGGGACAGACGCTGCCGGCCCGGCGGCGGCCGGGGGAGGCGGGGGGAAGGCGGGGGACCGGTGGTGCGGGGGGTCCCGGCGCCGCCGCTGCGCAGCGGAGCCCCCGGCGGGGAGCGGCGGCGGGACGGTGGGTGCCGGGCGGGCGGGCGGGCGGAGGGGTCCGGGCAGAGAGAAGCGGGTGGGAGGCAAACGCAGCAAGGCTGGGCCGGCACGCTTTCTCCTCCAGGACAAAATTCGACCCGAACAAAACCAGAGGAGAACTTAAAAAACAAACAAATAGAGAACAAGTAACACGCTTCTAATGTCCTGATGCGAGAGGGATCTAAATACCATTTCCACATCCATTAGGCAAAGGATTTTGCATGTTCCCTCACAAAGAGTGAGCATTTTCAGCGGCTTTCCCTTAAATTAAGATGACAGGTTACTGCTGCACAGTGTTGTTAATCTTTTCCTAAAAGCTTAATGTTACTACTTAGTAGTTTACTAATAAATCAGAGAAAATATGTAATGTCATTTTGGTTTAGATATAGATGGATGACTTCTTAGTATTTGTAAAATTGTAAAACAGGTACTTGTCCTGGCATTCAGCGAAAGGAGCGATACTCACCGTGGTAGCTGTATTCCTTTCTGCCCTAGGGCCACGGCACATTACACCATTCCCATGATCAAAACCAATTCAATACTCTGTCATATATACTCCACTAGTAACTGGCTTTCAGCTGTCTTTCATGCAAGATGTATTAAGGATGGTCATTAATTTTCATATGCTTTCTGTTACTTTGATCCTGTTTTTCCTGATTTTAACCTTTCTTTCCCCTGAAAATATTCTGGTCATAACCTTTTCGGATTTTTTTTTTTTCTTTTTGTGAGCATGCATCAATGCCATTGTCATCCTGCACTTGATTTTGCTGCTGAATTCCCTCTGGTTTGTGCATTTACTGCTTTTGATGGCGTACAAGTCCATTTAAATCGGTAGCTGGGATGTGACCACATCCTTCCTTTTTTCATGCCACCAACAATGGGAGACGGCACGTCTTCACAGGGACATCCTGAGAGGCAGCATAAGTGGAGGAGGGCTTGCCTGGCTTTATCTTTATTGTTGGGCAGTTTTATTTTACTGCCCAGAAAATGGCTGACAAAATTAGAAGTAAGCAGAGCCACGGAGGGGAAGGGACCTCATCCCTGCAGAGGGACAGGCAGCTGCTGGAGCATCTGTCCTACGTCCCCCATGCACTGCTGAGGGTCTCGCCCGGAATTTCCAGTAGTACTAGCCTTCCCTTTACTGGTAGGTCTGTCTTTGCCTACGTGCAGTAGGTGTCCCTAAAAACCAGTGGTCACCAGTAACCTGCAGCACTGGGGGCCACGAGCACAACACCCCATCAGCGGTGCAAGGAGAGAAGGCTGCCTGCTGCTTTCTGCCATGATGGGTCCTGTTCATTTGGCCACCAGGGGTGGGAGCAAGACCATGAGGGAAACTCGCATGGTCCTTGTTTTAGGAGCCGGCTGACGTTTCTGAAAACCCAGGCTCTCTGGGGGTGGCCTTGGGCATGAGTTCTCCCATTGCGTTGGTGTAACCCCATTCCAGTGAGTAGGGTTAGGGTAAAAGCAGTATGAGCATGAGACAAAAGACCTGTGATACACCTGAGCCGATCCTGCAGGGGAAAAAAAAAAACTTGGCCCATAGTGTTTGCCTTTCTGAACGCATTTTTGCCCAGTTGCCATCGCTGCTGATGGCGCACAGCATCTTTTAGCTCTCTGCACGAGTGGCACGACCCCTCCTGCAGACACAGTGCCTCTCCGGACAGAGAAGGCGGCCTCTAAGAGGAAGCAAGCAGAGGGGAAAATCTCCATTTCCATTCAGACCACTGCCTGCTGCTGCGCAGGTTCTGACTGCAACTGCCCTACGGAGGGGCTGCAGCTGTGTGGCGGGAGGTGGGGACCAGAAACAGACAAGGGGCCCCTACGCCACCTCCTGCCCGGCTCCCCTGGGGTGGGGGACAAGCCCCAAGTGGGGACCAGGAGCCTGTGCCTGTCCTGTCCGAGGCCATGCACATCCCCATGCTGGGGCGAGGGGGCCCCACGCGACTCCCGTGGGCACAGACCCGAGCAGGAGGAGGAGAAGGGCTGTCCCAACGCCGGGCCATGCAGGCACTGGCCATCCAGGGAGCCGGGGGCCACTTCCTCTTTACAGGAAATTTTTACAAGGAAAGCCCCGGCAGCCCGTTTTGTACTTTCTAACGCCAGATCCCATCTATATTCTTAGGTGCTCCTAAGGCCTCCTAATTATTGCTTCCTGGTCGTTTTTACTTCTCCCTATTAACTTAATAGGTTCTCTGATGAGCAGAAGCAACTGCAAGCACCCAGGAGCCACCACCAAACGACCATTCTCATTTAAACCAGAACTCGCGATTTTGTGCCGGTGAACTATGCATTTTTTGCTGCACAATAGATGGCAGTAGAGAAAAAAGGCTGAGACTAGACAATTTATAGTTTGGAATATGCAGCTGATTTTTTTTTTCCCCCTCAAATCACTGTACAGTGTTTGTTGCTTTCTTCTCAACAGAGAGCTTTCCTAGAAAAGGCAGTCTGGTGCGGATGAGGCTAGATGAAATAAAAGATTCATGCATGAATAATTAACATATTGGAGGCCTCACTTGAACTTGTTGCCTTACCCAGATGAATGAGTTAACATGTTGGAGATTATTATAAAGAGGGACTATTCTGCTCCGGTAGATCAAATCAGCCGAAAATGATGAAGTATTGCCGCACATATAAATATATGCTCGCTACTTAAAAATAACCCTTCCAATAAGTATAGTCATATTGGAGTTCAGCTACGCTGACAGTCACAGCGACACGATAAAAAGATTTGGCATGAGTCATTCAGTTTGACTTTTGCACCGAAATGAGATGCAAGCCTGGGAACTCGCTTTATGTAGGGCAGCCGCCACGCAGGCGGGCAGCTCCCACCTCCCCGGTTTTGCAGCGCGGGGGAAGAGTGGCGGTGAGCGGAGCGGGAGCACCTCCAACTTCAATACAAAGGCCGCTGGATAAATGCCCAGGGCTCGCCAGCTCCTCCCTGCGGCCCCGGCTGCTGCCGTCCACAGGGGCTCGCCCCAGCGCCGAGATGGATGCCAAGCTGGGCATCGCCCGGTGGCCACAGGGCCCGCGCGGGAGCTGGCGGAGAGCAATGGAGTCTGCCATTGGCCCCGCACGGAGCTGAAAGTTCCCCTTAACTGTAAATAGCCATGGTTTACCATTGTCTTTTTAACTTCGCAAATGCTTTCCATTACTGCCTACTTCCTTGAAAGCTAATTGCCACAAAAAGGAGTCTTCCTTGCAAATCGACATCAAACTCACGCTAACCATGGGAGGGAGAGAAAATTTAATTACAAACTTTAATTCTTACCTCAGCTTTACTAATTTTTAATTGTGCCTAATAATAGTGAAAACCAAGCTGGGAAAAATGCAGGAGATTAAACTTACCGCAAAGAAATTGCTAGATTTCCATTCAAAAGTATGCTGCAGCTTTCCTGTCTACCCATACCTCTCTATATCCCACAGCTCGAGCAGCAAAATAAGGTTGGGAAAGAAAACTGTATCATCGCTTTTCCATGCCTCCGTTCAATAAAACCTTCCTGATGCAGGCGGCAGAGAGCTGTGGCGAGGACAACGCGCTTGCGCCGCGCACGTTGCTTGCGGGGTGCCCGGGCTGCGAAGGGATGGCAGCCCTGCTCCGGCCAGGGTTGGTGCTCAGCCAGGAGCGGGACTTGGCAAGGCATCTGTAAAGTGAGAACGCAGCGCACCCTGTCCCAGTTGTGGCTCCCATCGCACTAATCGCATAGAAATCGTTCCAGAGTCAAATGATTTTTCTTTCAGCCATGGCTCCTCTAACACCACTGCAGCCACCGCCCCGCCGCAGGGCACATTACAGCGGCGGCAGCCCTGGTGCCGAGCCAGAGCAGTGCAAGGTCGCTGTGGTACACAGCACCATGCAGGTGATGGGTCCTCCTCTGTCCGGGCCTTCTTTTCCAGAGCGCATTGAAGGTGCGTCGTGCCATGACATTATCCAGGACTGCTTGAAAATAAAAATAGATTGGAAGTATTTTGGAGACATTTCTGTATATTATCTCTTGGCTGTACAGTGCTGTCAAGCAAAACGTCTTCTTTTTTCAATCAGTGCATAAACACAGACCAGATATAGCAGGGCACGGAATTTGTGTGCAAAACCGCCTGATTTCTACATACAACTCAATTTTCAACAAACTGAAAGTTACCACCAGCAGCAGCCACGGCCAAAGCGGAGCTTTTCTCCCAGCCCGGGCGGTGAACCAGGGCTCACCAGCTGCCTGTGGCCGGGCTCGGGCCACCGAGGGTCAGCAGGCCCATCGTGATTGATGTTTGAACGGCACTTTTCTACACACTGGTCCCCCGGCTGCTCACACAGCCATAAGCTGATGCACTTCATCCACGTGCACCTTCAGTAAATCGATACTTCCCCAAATCTGGGCAGCAGCAGCACGGGGATGCGGAGCCAGCCTCTCACCTGAGGGTTTGTTTGGCTCTCCCTAAGGATGCTCCTCAGCTTTGGCAGGGGCGGCAGGCCATCCTCCCTGCCACCCAAGCGCTGCGCTTCCCCGGGTGCTCGCCGAGGAGACTGTCCTGTTCAGCAGATAGTTAAGGGATCCGGTAAGAAAACCTTCACCTGCTAACAATATTTTTCCACTTAGATCTGTTCCTAAAGCTTATTGCCACATCAAATCCCATTATAGAAAATAAGGAAATGTTAAAATTAAGAACTAATGTTCACATGAAAGAATTTTTTTTACTATTTCCTTCAGCAAACCAATGAATGTTTAACAGTTGAAATTGCTTTGAAACAGCAATAAATTATTTCATGCATACATGCCAAATATTAAAACCAGAAGGTTTCTTAATATGAAGTCACTGGTACCGAGATTCATGTTTGCCTTTGTTAATTATCTACTTGTTTATTAGCTTAGTTTCACTGAGGAGCTGCTGATATCCCCGAGTTAAGGATTTCGAAGCTGTTCACAGGATGTAATAATACAGTTTTATTGGGTGCTTGTTGAGAAAGCGTTTTTAGTTGTTTGCACTTAAGCAGTAAAACTGCCGTTTCGCTCAGCCCGAAGTCCCCTGCACAGGTCCCTGCTGGCCCGTGCCCCCCGGGGTGGCCGCAGCGTCCCCCAGCATCTATGGCGGGGGAAGGCGGGATGCTGCCCTGGCACCGCAGCTCAAGGCAGATCCCCACCTTGGGCTAAAAGCAGCCTCAGCCAGGACAAGCCTGCCCTGGGGCCGCGTTCCCCAAGACATGAGAGGTGCTGCTCGGAAAGTCCCTTTCGGAGTAGGCGAACCCAAAGAGACCCAGCCTTTGCTGGGGATTTAGTATTTTAAATTTGGGAAGATTTAAATTTTTTTTTATTTTTTTTTGTTTTCCTAAATCAGCAGATTGTGCATTCTTTACACAGCAAACTGTTCTAGGCTGCAAGGATCTCCTCCGGGACGAAAAACCAGTGGCACAGTCTCTGGCAGTGTGTTATCATTGCGCAAATCATTTTTATCGCTATGATTAAGGAGTTATTCCCTCAAGCTTTACCTCCCAGTGCCGGGGCATTAGAGCCAACTTTAAGGAAAAGAAGCTCCCAGTTGTTCTGCCTGCAAGGTAAAGCTTGAAATCTTCAGGTGCGTATCGGGTGAGAAAACAAATACCTCCAAACCTCATCAGTTAGCAAGACCTTGTGGTGTTCAACCCAGTCTAATCACTCTGGTGTGCTTGCTGTGCTCCATACTGCCTACATCCAAACCAAAACACATCTTCCCATCCACCAACCTGCCTGAAGCACCCACTGCCTCGGGATGGTCCTGCCTTTCGGGCGCCTGTCCCTGTGCTGTCTGGCAGCCCGGAGAAGAAGAGGGGCTAATTGCAGAGCAGGGCTGCTGCTATAGCGCCATTTCCACAGCAAATCCCTGCTTGGGGGAATTTTCAAACCTGACCATAAAGCTTCGCTCTGAGCCTTAAATGTGGCTTTAAACCAAGGACGGAGCCAAAGCCTATTTTCTTCAAACTCAAGCCCTCTGAAACAAAACCACTGCGGCCTTTCTTACAGCGAAGAAGATCAAGGCGGGACAGGTCTGCCTAAGTTGTGGTTTGACGCCTCCTTAGTGCATGGGGCACAGCCAGAGGACAGCACCAGCATGGCAGCGGCACATCTCCCCATTCCCAGTGGATGCTGGGAGGCTGCTGCCGGCACACCGTGCCGCACCGCACCAGGCTGCAGCGCCCCACAGCATCGCCCTGACAAGGGCACCGGGCAGAGGGGCTGGGAAAGGCACCCCGGCTGCGGACAGGCACCCATGACCTCCTAAATAAAAACGGGTTTTCAACTGACTGTAGATACGTTGTGCAATATTTAAGGCAAAAGAATTATCTTACGTTTTCCTCCCTCAAATCCAGCAGCTGAACCTTCTAGAAATGTTTGGCACATCTTTTCAAAGCGACTTTAGAAAATACCAGCTTTGGTTTTGAAAGCCTCCGATAGTTTGAAACCCAACTTTTCCTGTTGCTGCTCAAAACTCACAGAAGTTTAACACACTGAGAACAGCACAATTGAAAAAAAAAAAAAAAAGTCCCATGAAGAAGAACGGACACATCTGATCTACTCCGGTGTTTTTCGGAGGCAATACAGGTCCCGCGCTGCACCCCCCTGCAGGGTACACTCTCCTTCGGCCCATGATGGTAACTCCGCTGCAGGTTACTAGCAGACTGAGACGTGCTTTTCCAGAAAGATAATATTTTTTTGTGCATGTGTGGCAGATGGGAGTGTTAACTCATAGTGCTAGGAGTTAACCTGATTGTATTATAATGTGATAGCTCCACAGCTAATGCCCATCAGCACTGTGGGCCATTTACTTTATCATAAAATAAAATTAATTGAGTGAAAATAAATTGCAGAGGGATACAGAAGAATTTGAGACCATACACATGAAATACACAATAGCTCGAGTCTCCCGTGACACTTTTCTTCATTAGGGAGGAAACAATTATTATTAATTCTCTCTTTAAAAATAAATATCCTGAAACTCGCCACAAGATTTACTGCAGGGGCTGCGGATGCTGATATGGCTGCATGAGTGCTAAAACTTCTTTTCCTTTGAAGATGGACTTTCAGACTCAGCAAAACACGACGGCACGGCTGGCTGCTGGTGCCCGCGTCCCGGTAAAGCCTGCCCAGAGCCCGCGGGGTGCGGGGGGCCCAGGTGGTGCTGTGGGAGCAGCACAGAGGATCCCCCCGGCCAGGTGAGCAGGCGGGAGCTGCTGCGGGCAGCTCGAGTTAGCTAATGGGCTGCAATATTTCTAATGGAGAATGTTTATTTGAGTGCATGTGTGCATTTGCCAAGTATAGCGAGGTAATGACATTGAGGCTTATTGATAATACAGTTATAATTCCATGTAATGACCAACTGAGCAAAATGATACAACCATCTCTCCTTCATCTATTATGCTCCTGTCCACAGAGACTTCTCAGTTAAGGGCTGTTTATTTCTGCAGCAAGACATAGACCAGATATGCAGAATACAAACCTTTCTATTAGGACTCACTAGTATACTTTTTTTCCTTCCAAGTCATTTAACGGCACGTAATTTCAAGGATCAGCTTTCTGGTTGTGCCGTGAGCTAGGAGTCAGAAACGCAGCCGTGACCGTGGCGCTGAGTGAGAGGTAACAATGCTGCCTGGTCCCGGCCACAGACACCTCCTGCACTCCCACTCGAGAGAAGCTTTCATTTGTTCTTTTACAGGGCAGTCACAAAATCTCATGAGAGGATTTCCACGTGTTAGCGGTGGCGTTCCACAGGCCACCATTAGTTAGTATCACTAAAAAACAAATAGAGCAAAAGATAGCTTTTTTCTTTCTTTTTCTTTTTTTTTTTTTTTTTTGTTATCTGTATACCAGCAGTCCCTCAAGCCGTCCAATGTTGAGAAGCAGCGTGCGGGCAGCCTTTCCGCAGGCATCAATGGAAGTGCCAAGAGCACTGCTCCTGATGTGGCCGCCCCAGTTCCCTGCCAGGTCCTGCCCTGGACCCCTTCTGTCCCTCCAGCACAGCCGGGGAGAGACCCCTGGGCTGCTGCCCCAGCCACCCTCTGCCTTCGGCTTTTGCAGATCCACATTAAAATTCACGTCTACTCACAGCAAACCCCACCAGCAGCATCTGCGTTTGCTGAGCAGCACCTACAGGTGCACGTGTGCGAGGTTTCACTTAGAGAACTACCCTGCCAAGTCACCCTTCACACCTCCTCCTTCGTTTAACTGGCACCAGGCACAGATTTGTCACCCACAGGTGACATCTTCAGCCTGGCTGCTGAGAGGCTGGGCAGTAATAAACCTCCGAAGCGCTGGGTGAGCAGAAGGGACCCTTTAAACTCACAGGCATTTTACTTTGTTACTGAAGGCTCCGTGTGCCTTTTACATTATGAGTTTTGCTCCTGACTCTCAGATCTCCGTACCGCTCAAGGTTAATTGGATATCCTTAATAGAAACAGCCATGTTTGAAAGAGTTGCATGCATCTGCCTCCCTATTTATAGGATGGGATAACCCTCAAGCGCTTGACCAGCACGTAATGACTCCAGGTAGTAAGAACTTGAAATCAGATTATATTCCCCCGCAATTTCATTAGCGCTGCCCAGCGACTGGGGCGCAGGTAGCGGTTATTGGGTTGCAGCGTGAGGCGAACGCTCGGTAGCAGCGCAGTCTTCGGGCACTGCTCTGGACATGCAGGAAGACAGATAAGATGCAAGGGATGTGGTTTAATTAGGCCACAACTTTATTAAGTTAACTCATCTGGGATCTCTCCAGCACAATTCTTTCTTTAATCACTCCCACATGGTGGAGGGTTGCCATTAGCCCTCCTGCTCCCTGCAGCTGGTAACCAGTCCTGTGCTAGGACTCTGCCACCCGTCGCACGTACAAGGATTAGGTCTCAGTTTTACAAGGGAAGAGGCACCATCGCTGCCATGGACACCATTCACAGCACAGGCTCAGCTCGGCAGCAAAGTATCCCGCTTTGCTCCCACGAGGACAGCTGGCAGCACGGTGCCTGTCCCTCTGCCACTGGCCCTGCGTCCGCGACAGCCCAAAGATGCTGCTGGCACAGGACAACAGTGCGCTGGGATAAATGACCTCTAAGATGCAAAGAAGAATTAGCATTGTGTCCTGGAATACAATTTAAAAAAAAAAACTAATTATCTCTTTTAACCCTGTAGAAAGAATGCAACAGCCAGTGTCTATTTTAGCAAGGGAGAACTGTTTCCAGGGGAGAAAAGAGACAGGCTTCTTCCAGCTATTGTCTGCAGCATTGCACAGCAGCCAACGCATTTTTTTTTCCTCCTGACGAAATGCAGACTACCTTCCTGCGTTAGAACATTTCGGTGACTTTAATTACCCAGTTGTGTGTGTTTGGGGCAGAGAGAGAGAGAGAGGCGAGCCCGAATGCAGAACAGACATTACTTTGCACTGCCAAGTCCAGCACTGATCACCAAACTGCAGTGAGGGGCTCTTCCCCTGTGCATGTACTCACGCTTGCACCTTACCACCACCATGTCCGAGGCCAAGTGGCATCACTCATGCTTTGATGAAGAAATACTACCCACGCATGGGTCAGGGGCAGCGAAATTTTCGTCTTTCTATGGGCTAGGCGTGCTGTTTTCTTGACCAAAAGTCAACACATAAAGCATCCTCCTTCAGCCCATGGCTGGGCTCCATGTGCCGGGCAGGACTGCGGTCCCCAGCTGGGGTGGCATGGCACGGCTGGTGGGCAAAGTACCCTGCCTTGAGGTTGCTCACTGGCGTGGCACAATGTTTCCACAGCGTAACTTGAACTAATAATGTTTGTTGTGTCATGGATGCTCCTTTTCTCTACAAAACATCAGGGGTCAGAGGAAAAGGGCATCATCTGTTGCACGACATTGTTGTTACATGCTCATTGCGCTGGAAGCAGCAGCATTGTGCCCAGGATTCACCGCAGCACCACATGTGAGGCTGTACCACTATGTAACAGTGGCTATTCCTTCTGCGACGTGACCCTTGTTCTTTGCTTTTTTCATATACAGCATTATGGCTTTTTTTGTTTTATCTTCCAGATTATTATAAGCCCTTATTTGGCTGCTGCAACCCAAGGTCTTAATCAAGCTCAAGGCTAAATTATGCTGGAAGTCCCCCAAGGGAACAGAGGTAATGCCAAGCTGTGGGCTCCCAGCCGGGGCCCAGTCTCTGACTCAGCAGCTGTGTGGCATTGTTTGTTTTAAGCTATATATATGTATGTGTACATACGGAGAGAGAGAGCACATGCACGCGTGTGAGAGAGACCCTGGGAGAGTCAGCAGCCCTGTCCTAACCACTGATGCTGTGGCTGCTGCTGCTGGAGTGGCCAAGGTGCGCCCCGCGTTTTAGCATTTCTGTGTTTCAGCAGAGTGGAAACATGCTTTTCCTAACATACCAAAATCTCCCTCTGTTTTCTCTCCATCTCCTCCTGGAGGGCTGACTCTGGGTCCCTGCCAAAGCGGTGGGAGTCACAAGGCTCTGAGAAAGTCTGTGCCCCAAAACCAGCCCTTTGGGAAAGGAACCATCTCCTACCTCTCCCCTCAGACCTTGTGCTTTGAAGCACACGGAAGAAATCTCCAGGCAGGGGCAAGCCCTAGCAGCGACACGCTGCGCACTCACTCCCCAAGCCCTGTGCAGAGCTGGTTTCTCCCACCTGTTTCGTGCCTTCCCGGGCTCCTTCCCACCCCTGCCCCAACACCAAGCCGTCAAACCCTGGCGGTCACTTAGCTGTTGACCGTATTTTCTCCATACAAACACAGCAACACACCTGTTGCATTTCTTAGGTGACATGAGGCTTCCTTCAACAGAAGGACTGAATCGTGCTCTTTTTGCTGATGAACGAGAGTAACTTCTGAGTAGCCCAGAAACTCCCAGATCTCTGACAGATCCAGCGCTGAACCTGCTGAGGGGCCAGAGGAGACCATACCCATGTTTACCTGTCTCTGCTTTCTTACCAAGGACAATTGGAGGTGACAGGAGAAGCAGAGGACCTCGCACCCCTTTCACTCGGAGCAGGCTGATGCCACAGACTGGCAGTGAGGCCCAGAGATGCAGCAGCCACTGGTCCCCCATGTTTCTTTACTTGCAAACCACCCATCCACCTTCTGAATGTCACACCTAACACAACATAGCTGTTATCACTCATTGACATAGCACCACGTATATGCAAAACCAGTATCAGATATACACAAAACCAGTAAACCCCCGAAGGTCAGCAGCCATCTGACTTCAGTCTGCAAAAGCGCCCATCTGCCAGGTTTGATAATCCAAACACACACCTTCATCAAAGGACAGTCAGAATTTAAGTGATAGTCTTGAACCTGAGGCACAGCTACTGTGCTTTTGACAATAGCTTTTTTCCACACTATAAATACACATTTAGGGACACACAGCCCAAACCAAACAATGAGGTTCTGCAGTTTTACTCAGTTATTAGCACATTCTGTGACTTTGTTCACAGACATTACTTTAAAGAAAAGGCAAATGGAGTGGTTTGAAGTTGCACAGATTTCTAAAGGCCAAAATGTGCATCGTGTATTTATTTGAAAGATTTATGGTTCTATTTTGCCCTCAGACAAGTAGAGCTGAACGCCATGCATTTGAGGACTTTAACCACAAGAAAATGCCTTTACTCCTCTCACCCCCAAGGTCTTCCCAGGATTTAAGCACCAGCGGATCTTATAACGTCTTCCCCCTTGCTCAGCTAGAAAGTGAAAGCAAGAAATTGCATTTAATTTGATTACAGAAGTTCTTTTCAGGCTGGGCAGTAGAGACACGCTCTTGCACTTGCTCCCCAGGAACATTATCTCGCCTTCAGCCAGGGGCGAAACCCAACAGCACAAGGTTTCCCATAGAACCGTTCCTCCACCAAGTCTCTTTCTAATTCAGCTTGCTTGACCCAAAGTCACACTACAAGGTTGCTAGACCATTGGTTTTAAACTAGCTAAAATTTACTCTTCATCCAGGCAATCCTTATCATTGGTGCACTGATCTAGTTATGTTATGTAGATGTTTATTTCTGTCAAAGTTACTCAGGTTTCATAATGGGATTGAATCTGAGAAAATCCATGACAACTTCTCCAACTTTTTTTTCTTACCCTTTTTAATGGTATACACCAGCATTCTCCAGACTCCGTGACTGCTGTGCTTACAGAGATGTCTTCCCATGCTGTGGACCACTCTTCCAGCCCAAGCACTTGCCTCCAACCTGAGCCCCACTCCTCTGCTGGTGGGAAGCATCCTGGGAACGTTCCTTAACCCACCACTGGGCAAAGCCAGACTGGTTTAACAGCTACCAGAGGCTGTTCAAGCTAACCTGACAGCAAAACAGGGCCCATATCACAGAAACAAAGCTATGGGACAGACAATTTTCAGCAGACGGGTGGAGGCATCTCCACCTCAACTGCTCTTTGCCAGATCAACACCTCCCCAGGAAGGGCAAGTATAACTGTCACCTTCAAATCAGCCTCTCCACTTGCTCCCTGTGCTTTACACTGACTCCATTAATAGACATAGGGCAATTAAGCAACAGGGTATTTTGATGTTGTAAAGACCTGTCAATAGAAACAATCAATCAGCTCTTATTTTAATATGTATATGCTGTGTATCTCCACTTGCTGGAAGTCAACAAGATCACAAGAGATAAGCAGCATTATGCCACACCATCCAGCACATTTCCCAGGACATCCAGTTGCATGTGCACCTAAAGTGGGATCTCGGAGCACCCCAGGCACAATGCAGTTATATGCCAGGCATCATGAAGCCCCAGCCATCTCCTGTGCTTCAGGCCAGCCCCTGGACTCTCAGATCAGATCGAACAAGCTTTTATTCTTCAGCTGAAAGCAACGGAGATGGAGGAAAGTAGGGAGGCAAAGGTTTGTGCTGCCTGGCGGCACAAATACTTAAGGCACTCAAGAAATGTCACTGCTCCTTGATTCTGAGCATCTTTCCACCCAAACCTTTCCTGAGGGTTATTTCTTCTCTGCTGTCCCACTGCTAACTCCTCTCTCTTCCTCCAGGTAAAGACTTCCCTGAACTTTTGTCTGCTATGCCTGTTTGGGTTCGCTGCTCTGTAGAAGTCAATACAGCTGATATCCCAAGGATATAAGCTTACTCTATATCTACCGCTATCTCTAAGGAAAACACTCGTGTTTGACCAGGAAGCACAGATAGCAGAACGAGGATAGAAATTACACTCATACTTGTAGCATCGCTTCCTTTTATTTAGCACGTAACGTCAGGGATACCTCTTAGAGTACACACATTTCATCCCAAGTATACAATTTTCATCTGTAGGACGACTATTACAATATTACAATGCAAAGCAAGATGACACTAATACCACATGGGGTATCCACAAAAGCACACCGTCTCCTCTTATAAGAGGAGAAAAACTGATCTATAGATCAGTCTATTCTGCACACAGTTAACACCCCCTTGTATTTATGTTGCTTGTATATTTTCCTTCTGTGGCACTCAAATACGAGTCTTCCTCTCTTACTGTAATGGAACATCTGCTGAGGGGAAAATTAACCTTTCTCGCTCTCCCAGACCACACACATGCGCTGAGCGGGGACAACACGCTGGGGTCTGCAAAGGTTGACAAAGTGACAAATGTCAGCTACAAGAACACTTAGAAGATCAAGATCTTGGAAGATAAGATCTCAACACATCTGCTTAGGACTGTTTTCTTTATAATGCACAAGCCCAGGTGGAGGATTTCAACTGGAGATGCACAGCTTCCAAAATAGAGGGAAAGACGAACAAATGCTGTGTTGGCTTTGGTCAGCATTGGCACTCATGCGCCCCCAGTGCCAAGATACACGCCACGTGTCCAGGCCCCTCCTTCCACCTTCCTCTTGCAGCTACTGATGGCATATCAGCAGCTTGTCATTATGTAGGGATTTCATCTCAGCTGGCTATTTCATAACCCTCGCTTTGTCCCATCTCTAAAATTAACATCTAGCATTAACATTTCTGAACGTGACTTTAAAGCTTTCAAGCAAATATAAGCAGAGGTAGGCCCATATAAAATAGGTTTCCTTGGCATGCTGACAAGCCTTCCGAAATGGCAGGCATGAAGGCTGTCTCTCTTCATGGGGTACAGTGCATGCTTTGGAACTGTTTGATAGTTTTAAAATATTTCTGATGCAACGGGTCTTAATGCTTTCCAGATGTGTACACGGAGTGCAAAAGGTAACAAGCACAGACACTTCACTGTTCTACCTCTCGCCCCCTTTCTGCCTATATTAGAAGAAAAGGTCCCATCTTATCTCTAGTTTACTAGTAAATACGAGTTATTCACTTCCCCCCATACTAAACTGAAAACGTTGTTAAATGTACCATAAACAAAACTTATGAACTTTTTTTTTTATGTGATTAAAATGGTCATAACTATCTGATGTTTCTTGCTGATTGAATCTGCCACTTCCATTTACTAGGAAAATAAATAACACATGTTTGCTGTCTTTCTAAAAGGTTCCTATTTATTCTGTGGTCATTTCCCACTTATGATATTTCCAGCTTAATTTCATAAAACAGCTTTTACATGGCTAAAAAAAAAAAAGGGCTCTTATTGTACATTGTCTTCAAAATATTTTGCCTTTGAGCTGTGGGCTTTTATTTGTAGGAACAACCAACCTCCCTGTTTGTGAGGCCTGTATTCCTCCAAATTAAAAAGAGAAACAGCTGTATGTCTTATAAACGTCTGCAGAGCTCCGATGAGACATTGTTGAATTGTTTGCTTCCCTATCTTCCCACAGGACATGCTTCCTAAATCCACTGCACGAGAGAAAAACATAGGTAAAAGCCAAACAAATGTTCCCCTCTGGGCGCATGCTTGTAGGCACAAGTCATCCATCCATCTCCAGCAGAGTGTTTACAGCTACTTTTTGGGATTTAAGGGATGTAAATACGAACACAATTGTTTGATAAGAAGTGATGGACCAACACAGAAGTTGATTCAATTTTCTGAGCAAGGGCTGCAGCACCTAATTTATCAGTCATCAACACAACACTAATTACAGCCCACTCTTGGCATTTTATTGCAAGGCATTTTTCTTCAAGCCCCAGGCTGCTGGATTCAAGGGATTCCTTGAACATCTCCATCTCATATTCATTGACCTCCGGTGGTACAGGTGGCCTGAGAGGGGATTGCTTGGTTTCAGAGCTACGAGGAGCATCTTTGAGAACAGGAGGGACTGTAAACTCAAGACTCTGGACAAAAAAAGCCAAATTAAGAGAAAGTCATGGCTGGTTTTGTTGAGAAGAAGAACAACGAAAATCCCTGCTGATTTTCGCAGCCTACCTCACAACCCACAAGCACTTCAGGTGTGTCTTCTTTTGCTGGCTGCTAACAAACACCCACCGTGTGCTCAGGCCTCTCTGGGTCCCTCAGGGGGCCTGGGGCTGGTCCCATCTCCCAGTGCGGGATGTGAGCTGCATCCCAGCACATCAGCCCTCACACACGCCTACCTTGTGCAGAGTTGCCGATTTTACAAGATGGGCTGTGTTGTGCTCACACATAATGATGAGCAGATTTGAGCCCTAAATCTGGAGAGCTCAACAGCTGCCCCCAAGTCAAACAGGAACAGAGACAATGCATAACTGAAATGGCAAGTCATGGGATAATTAAATTATTTGTGACAGTAAACCAAAATAGAAAGAAACAAAAAAACTAAAACAAACAAACAAACCAGACACAGAGCCATATGCTCCCATGTGCTGCACGCCGCAGAGCAAAGAGAGTCATTGCAACACAGCGCAGAGACCCCACACCCCCGACCGACGGCTGCGTCAAACGAGAGCCTCCGCAAGGCGCTGGGATGGAGGTGAGGCGTAGTTCGGGCGCATGCAGGCTGGAGCCACTGTCAGGCCCCTCCATCCCACACATGTGCGGAGATGGGGCTGCGGCTGTGCAGGACCCCACAGCCGGGCATCGCTCCGGCAAACAGCGCTGTTCCTCCAGGCTGCCGCACCCGTTGCCCATGCAAAGATTTTTGTTGGGGAGGATGGTGCCGCTTGCTTCCTTAAAACAAGTCTGAAGGTAAAGAGGCAATGAAAACACTCTTTTCTGACAGCAGTACAGGGGACCCAGGGTGATACAGGTGAAGTCCTTCATATTGACCCATCTGCTAGGTGTGCTGGGATGGCTCAGCTGCCAAAGCCGCACTATTAATTTCCTCCATCGGCCCAGAACAGTGCTGTGCCTTATCTCTTGTCAGGCCAATGTCTGCAGCACAGGACTCCGCTCCCAGGAGCATCGATTCCCCTGTCTCACCCCTGGTTAATGGCTGTATGGGCCTTGATACGGCCATGCCGGCCGGCAGCCATTGCGTGACTGCCGTGCCAGGTAGAGCATCACACACCTCATCTCTGGTCCCAATCCAGAGAAGGCTGAGGCCTCTGTAATGTGCTCTTTCCTGGATGACAGACACCCTTCAGCATCGAGTGATTAATGCGAGCAGAAGGTAAAAGTCCAAAAAGTCAGGAAAAAAGGTTCCTAGGATCTCTTAAGTGAACTAGATTAAAACAGGGGAAAAGAATTGCTAAGCTCACAATTAAACCTCAAATAACAAACCACGTTTTTGCAGATGATCCACAACCTGTCCATTATTTCTGTGGATGGATCCTTGAGAAGTTTTCGGTAGGCAGCTATTAGCCCCCACGAGCAGCCTGCAGGAAGGGATCGGTGGCTGTGTTCATGTCAGTCCCACCACAGCCACGTCAGGGACACAGATCCACGGCAGCACATAGTCACTCTATTTTTCCTACCTATGACCTACACCTGTGATAACCCACGGCTTGGCATAGGCCCTGCCCCTTAAATAAGCCTTCGAGGAAAGCACACAAAGTCGGTGAAGGGGGTAGCCAAAGGGCAGGCTGGGGAGGCTGTGAAGGCAAATGGCCGCAGGGCGAAGGGCTCTGGTGACCACGCTCCCACCAGCGGCACTCGCTGCTGCCAGGTCACAGGTCCTGCTTCGCTCCTGTGCGCCTGCATGAGCGGTTTCCTTTTTAAGACAGATAACTTGCAGACTAGGAATATGGAAATATGGTAATGTTTATAGGCAACAGCAGTCTCCACCTTCAGATGTTAATTATACATTAGAACTGGACAAATTATTCATCGGGAACAGTTTGGGCTCAGGGGAAAGAAAACAGTTTTCTCCTCTAAATACTGCAACCAAAGCCTTTGTCAGGGCACTTAAAATATATAGAGAGGATTTCTGTGCACACACTTTATATCACGGCTATATTTAATGCACAGCATGATCTGTAGACTAACTCAACAGTTTACGTATGTGTCCAACTTTGCTTGTCTATAAACTGCTCAGAATTATTCAGATACATTATTCTTCCTAACATGTTACCTCCGCCATGTTGGATTTGCAGCCTTGTGTGCCTGGACCTACCCCTGCCTAGAAGTAAGATTGCCCAAGAGCTGGGTTCCCGCGTGCCAGGCAAGGATTGCTGGGCTCTCCCACCCAAGACGAGCATCTGTCATGGAATGTCTTCAGACATGTGAAAAAACTCCTCGAAAACACTGCCTGCTAATAAGTCAGCAGAGAGTGGCCACATTTTATGGTGGGTCAGGTTTCTTAAGCGTGCTCGGGAGTATTTGTCCCATCACCAGTGGCTGAACCCCAGGCTGCCCCGGAGAGCTGCAGCCATGCCATCCTTCCTGCAGCCAAACCCCTCCCCACGCTGCCCACACAGGCACAAACCTCAGACATTTCGCTCCTATTCTTTCACTGGGTTTCCATGAGTGCTGAAATCCCGTTTTCACTATGCGGCGCCCCCAGAATTATTTTTTCATGTGAAAAATTACTGCTTCCATTAAGCTTTGTAGATTTTAGGAAGACGAGGCCCTTGTATGTAATTTGGTTGATGCTTTGAGAAAAGAATGGGGGGGAAGCAAACTAACACCAAAACTTTAGGAGGGAATTTTTTCATGAATTAAATTTAAAGTAAAAAAAAAAAAAAATACCCAAACCACACAACACTAAAATAGAATGGAGCTAGATATTTACAGCTTAATGTTTTTTTAAGTTAGCAGAACAAAACTCTGGTTTTCCTTATTGACTGTTAACCACAATAACATAAGACTTGCTCAATTTCATCTTTGTTCCTTTAGTATTGGGAATTTCTTTTTTATTTTATTGACGAGGAAACATACAGTTTTCTGGCTGGAGCCTATTATGTAAAGAAAGCATAAAAGGACTCATTACTTTTTAACTACTAGCAGGGAAGCAAACGGAATAACTGTATTATTTTCGGTGAGTTCAGCAGCTGGTAGCATTAGTATTTCAAACACCACATTTATAGTATCCCATCTCCCAAACTCTTTGAAATAACATCAATATAGGATTCTGACGACTACGTCATACAGACATGTACGTGTGGGGGTTGATGTATGTTACGAGCGATGCATTTCCTAATACACAATGGATTGCACTGCATCCTCCTTCAATTAACTGGCAACGTATTTCGTAGCACAAGTGCTGGGATTCACGTGCTTAGCTGTGAGCTCAGAGCGGTTCTCCGTGCCTTAGCCCAGTTACGGTGGGACCTGACGCAGCCGAACCAGTGGTGTGTGCTTTGGCCGCTGCAGCTATGCCACACCAGCGGGTCCTGGGGCCTGGCCATGAGACACCTCCCGGTCCCCCCCAAATACCTGGCTTCCCCCATGGTCCCAGCTCCACAGGGAAAGGGTGCTTGGGAAAAGGAAACCAGAGAAATAACAGGGATGCTTGAGGAGATGGGGATGTGTCCTTCTCTCACTCCTCAAACAGAAATTCTACTCCCAACACATCTCTCCACAGCATCTCTTTTTTCAGAGGCTGTCTAAATATTTCATAGGTTTAGAATACAAAATTCAAGGTTTTTTTGGGTTAGGGCTTTTTGGTGGTTTTTTTTTTTTTTTTTTGTTGTTTGGTTGGTTTTTTTTTTTTTTTTGAACCCACATAGTAATTAAACCAGTGGGTTAAACAGCGAAAGAGAGAATCTGCCTCGGGGCTGAGGGCTGTGGAATACCATCCCCACCAGAGACTAAACACTGCAAACCACTTTGCTGGTAATGGATGGGCATTTTAAAGGAGGCAAATGATAAACAGCGATGGAGTGTAATTGGCGCTGTTTGTTGTGCGCTCGCTGATGAAATGCCAGCAAAACTGAGTCGCTTCAAAATGACATGTTTATGTGACATCAAAGAGGCTGAGCTGACTTTACATTATATCTGTGACAAATGTATATATTGGATCGCTGTTTGCCATTTAGACCTTCTCTGATTACTTCTCATTGTAAAGAGAAACATTTGCGATTCTGCTCACTTGGTAAATCTGTAGAGTGACTTGTTAGCAACACATGCAGGGAAAGTTGTTGAAAAGCCCTTCTGGGCCTACCGTAGTAAATATGTATTCACACACCCGATAATGTGCTGCCGCTTGTTGCCTGAAAGACGAATGCAGACAGAGAGGCACACACAGTAGTGCTTCAACGCGTGCTCCTAGCCAAGTATTTGCACTTCAGGCATTAAACCCAAGCTTCCTCCTCCTCCTCCTCCCTCCCGGACCCCTGTGTGACCCCCACTTTGTGCGCTTCTTGCCATCAGACACGACGGAGCTCTGCTTTGCCGTGGCAGCCCTGGGAAGCAGGGCTTGCATAGGCTGCCTGGCTGAAGTGCTACGATTAAATTGTCCTCAGGGATGAAAAATAAGCAAAAATAGTGTCAGTGCCTGTGTATCGGGAAGAGATGGAAGCAGAAAGTTGCCGTCTTTCTCAAACATGTCTTTTATGCCTTTGCCGGGGTGTGTGTGTGTGTGTGTGAAGTCTGGGGAAGCATTCAGCACTGCCGTGTCCTGGAAGGGCTGGGATTTTTTTGCCCAAACCCAGCAGCCCTTGCTGTGGCAGCTCAGTGGGACACAGTGCCCGACAGTGGGGCAGAGGCTGCCAGAACCAGAGCTGGCACAGCTCCGTGGCAGGCTGAGAGGTGGCACAGGTAGAACATCTCAGGCACCCCGATCCTCCAGAAAACACCACCCTGCTCATCACCAGGTCCCTTGGATACTCCTGGCTGCCCCTTGTGATCCTTGCACGCCCCGTGGCCTCACACAGGGAGGTCGGCCGCAGTGGCAGAGTGGGGTATCCCCATGCGGGGAAGCCCATGGGGAGCATGGGGCAGCTGGAAGGAAGCCAGGCAGCTGACACTGTACCTGTGAAGTCACCAGGCCCTTCTGGTAAAAGTCATCTTTGATGCATTTCACCACCATCAGTCATGGTTAATGCTTCTCCCGCTTCCTAGCGAGCAGGTAATATATTCAGGCTGAAGGGAGTGTGCTGCCATTGGGACGCTCAAGCATCTGCTTCACCAGGAAAGCTAACGGCTCACGTGAAGCGAGGGAGCAGGGTGTGGGGGAAAAAGCACTTCATCAACTGCTAATTCCTGCCCAGACCTCCTGCGTTAACAGCTCCTGCCACACTGACGAATTTGGGTGCCCCGCAGAGAGCAAACAGACACAGGCAACTCCTCTCCACGTTTTTCACTCCCAAAAGACCCCGTCCATCAGTCCTGGCTAAGGAAAGCCTTGGAAGATGCTGCCTGAAGCATTCCCAGCAACACTACAGGCCAGGGTACCATGGGGCCCACCAGAGGACAAACCCGGGGCCAAACCTGGTACAGTCTGATGAAGGCAAGGGGAAGAGAGAGCACTCAGGCAGCTGCCTGCGCCCTCACCCGCTCAGGAGTGGTTAGTCCTCACAGGGAGCTCACCCCCAAGCAAGTAGGATGAAGAGAAGGAGCAGTGAATGCTTTGTGCTGGGGCCAGCTCGAGAAGCAGCTTTCCACTCAAGCCAAAGGGGAGAGACTGGCCATGGAAACCAGAGAACATTTCATCTTTAGCTGAGAATCAGCAGACCTGGAGCCCTCAAATCAATTTTAAAAACAAAAAAAACCCCAAACCCTGTGAGGCAGGTAACAGCCTTGCGCCCCTCACTGCTTCACATGCAAACTGTGGGAAAGCAGGTTTTGAGCCTGCAAACAACACAGCTGCTTTGGGAAGGAACGGCACACTCCTCGCCCAGCAGCTCCCTCTCCCTCGGCACAGGGCAGGCAGCTAACAGCAGCTGAACGCACCACAAAGCTTTCCCCCCTGCCTCTGTGGGTCGATACGTAAATAGAGAAAAGATTTTCAACCTGCTTCCTATTACTTCTGTTATGTTTTAGCCTTCCTTTCCTCTCTGCCCCTGCCAGCCCCAGCCGTTTGCCCGGCAGGCAGCGAGCAGGGCTGGCTGCTGTCACCCACCCGCCACCGCATTTCTGCTGTCCCAACGGGCAGCAGCTCCGCTGTCCTCGGAGAGGGCAGAGGCTGTCAGGACATGGGAGTCCCAGCCTCAGGGGCTGTAGCAGCCTCTTCCCACTATCAGGCCAGCTTCTATGTTTTGTTTCAACCTCGTTAGCCTTTTTTAAAAAGCATGTTTATGATTATCATAATGGAGGAATGCACTAAATACATAGCATAACTGGAGGAAGGAATTATTGCTGGGGGAATGTATAACATGTGTGCACATAGCTCTGTAATGCTATCCCTGTCTCATTGATAAACTCGGGCAGATATATCTGTAAATGTTACAGGGAGTGGATGGTCTTCAAGCCGATGGCCAGATAGGACTCAGGAAAGGCAGGCTGCACCCCAGCTTTGGTGTCCCCCATGCAGGGTGGCCACGCTGCCCTTTGGCCCCAGGAGAGAGGATGCAGCATCTCTTCCACCAGCGCGCCACCCAAACTGTCTGCGCTGCCACTCCTGCCCACGCACACTCCTATCGACAATACATTCACCTGGGGGGAGGTTTAACCTCTAAAGAAAGACTTGCATTCCTCACATTAAAGCAGAGGTCTGGTTTTGTATCTCTTTGCAGCCAGTGGGACTCATGAAGCTTTCCTTGTTCCAGGGAAGAAATTAGAAGCCTGGCACTGGGCATTTTCTGCATTTCACTTACTAGAGATGCAATTCACATGGATAAGGAGGACTGAGGCTTAGTTTATTCTTAAACCAATGTCATAACAACACCACACCCCCTCCTCCCTGCAGAGGTGAGAGCCTGAAGCCCCAGCTGTGCCACTGCTCACCCATCATCAGCCTCCCTGCAGGTCCTCCCTGGACCCACTCCAGGAGTGCTTCCCCTGTCCACACCTGTGCCCAGCAGGCTACAAACCACTGGCTCACGCCACCCCTGGTGCAAGCCATCCTGCTGCTGTCAGAGCCTGCAACAGGGCCCAAGCACCAAGAACATCATCACCCTGCTGGAGGCCAGACCTTGGTTTTCTACTTGTTAGACACCACCTTTTCTTCTAGCCCACAGCACCATGTGACAGAGAGTTGCAACATCTCGAGCCACAGGCAGCCACCAAAGAGGAAGTCCCAGGCTTTCGTGCAGAGTTTGCCCAAGGGAAAATACGCACAGGGCCCAGAGCAGATGTAGTGGTCACTGCAGGCACGTCTGGGCAGAGAAGGTGACTTTGCCCTCGTAACCCATGCACCACAGGCTGGGAACGTGTACCACCCTGGGAACAACGATGCTCCTGCAGCTCCAGTACTCCTCCTGGGCAGCTTCATGCCAAGCAGCACCCTGCACCCAGCCTGTCCCCATCCCCAGGGAAGATGATCCACTCCCAAACACGCTCCTGTCTTCTCGCCTCTGCAGGAGGCCACCAGATTTGGCCTAATGAACATGTTTACTGATGGGTTACAAATAATTGCGCATGTTGATATGCAATTGTTAATATGTCTGTTGATATTGATTAAATAAGGAGTAAGATGTTTCCCTTTTCTTTGGCGTGGCACTTTGCCTGTTTGTTTCTGGCTGGCGCCAGCGCTGAGCAGCCAGAGCGACTGCCAGCAGCGCTTGGCCATGCCCGTGCCGAGGCGCCGATCGGCAGAGGCTCGGGAAACGGGCTTCGCAGGGGATTGCACCGAGCGAGCCGGGCCGGCTCTGAAAGCACATCAGGCCTCTGGGGTCCTGCTGGGAGAAGTGTTACAGGGCAAAGCATTTTTCTGAGATTAGGAATGTTTTGCTAAACTTTGAGTTCTTCCCTCCCCAAACAAAGCAGGGATGCGATGCCTCCCATGGGCACCTAATTTTCTACGTTAGCTCATACCAAAGGCCACAGTTCCTGAAAAACTATTTCCTGGCACATTGTCCCAGGCATGAACACGATGCCCCGGCCTGGGAGTTGTCAGAGACCCTGGCCAGCCTCAGTGCTTGTGCCATAGGCAGGACACCAACATCAGCAGCACCTCTGGCACCCACTGGTGTGGGACCCTGCCCACACCACTGGCAGGTGCCTTTGCCCGGGCTGGGCCAGCAGACCCCTTTGCCTGTGGGAACTGTGTTTCAGCATATTTAGTCATTCAGCAGTAGCACTTTGCGAAGTCACATCTGGGTTTAGGAATGCAGACTGCTCCCCCTCCACCGTGAGCCAACCCAATGCCCTGACCTCACCAGCCATACACATGTGCCTCATTTCAGTCCTGCAAGAGCCCTGCAGCTTCCAGGGCACGTATTGAGGCAGAAAAGATAAGTGCTTGCAGGATCAGAACCTAATAAGAGAACAGGTATGCAAAGCACCACGTGAGCAAGGCCTGCACACCTTCAGCTGGGGAAGTAGGAGGTGAAATGACCCTGGTATTCAATAGCATGTTGTTAATATTTTTTTTCCCCCTCCAACCCAGTTTCTTAAGGAGGCAAGATTTACGTAACTGCACTTTTTACTTCCCAGTCCTTTCTGGTACCACTGCACTCTGATGGCTGATTTCAGCCAAATTTCATGCCGCAGAGGAATCTCAGATGTACCAAATCCCTATGAGTCTCAAGAATATACGTAGAGGTTTGAACTACTGTCCTCTCTGAGGAACAAGACTGCAATGTGAAATTACCCATGCTATTAGATACCACAGATCCTACATAGGAAAGCAACGCTGTGAATACTCCAGCCACAGGAAAAGCTTTAATCAAGATAAAAACCTCAAGATAATCAAACCATGGGAGAGAACATCAGAGAAAAAAAAAATAGGAGTCATAAGTTCTGCTGCTCGTGCAGCAATTCTTCCCACCCCCCCCCCTTAAGAACTGAATAACCAAGTGGCTCTTTTTCCAGCCTTCTGTTTGCATGCTCTTTTTGGATTGCCTTCCTCTAGCTGCTTGCACACAGCTCAGAGGCTACCAGCTTTATACCACACAGCATCCACAAGAGCCAGGGACCGAGCAGTCATAAGCAGATACTTTGGTGCCTGCACAGCTGCATCCTCCAAGAGGAGAGAGGAAAGGAGGGAACGCTGCCGTCCCCGCTAGCTCACACCCTCAGATTTTAGCTACTGCTGCCTGTAAACAGCCAGGCATGACCCAAGGAGCCCAGCAACAGGTCCAGCAACAGTCCAGCTTCCCTACCCATGACAGGCACTCTGCAGCACCGCGGGGGCAGCCTGCAGTGCGCACAACCACACGCAGATATTAGCAGCGTGGTAAGCAAATACCTTTTTGACCAGAGACAAAGAGCAGTCACTGGACAACAGCAGCCAAAGGCTGGTGCCAGCTGTGCTTACATGGGAAAGGAGGCTGCGCCGGCAGCTCGCTGCCTCCCCTTCCCACACAGGCTGTGACTAAGGCCTCTGCGAAGCAGTGGCAGAGCTGAGCATCCCACATTTTTGATGTTTTGCCCAGATGCACAGAGAGCTGGATCAGGCTGCTGGAGCTAGAAGAGCTCAGCAGCTTCAGGACTTACTGGGCCAGGTTTTGGATACGGCCACGTGCTGGTCCTGCTGCACCCAGTCACATCACCCAAGCCCCATGTACAGCGTGAAGAAGGTGAGGAGCTGGGGGCTCCCCACCCTTCCCAGCAGCAGGTCCTGAGGGTGGGCAGCCATTCAGAAGATCATGTTCCACCTGGGAGCTGTGCCATGCTCCAAGCGAGGCAGCAAAGGCAACAATCAGAAGTTCTGGGTACAGAGGGCTGTCTGCTAAGTTTCCTTCAGAGTAGGACAAGAAGGAAGCATTATTACTATTATTTTGTCTTGACCCTGTACAGGCAGACAGTGCAAGGTGCAATGAGGGACCCTTAGCTGGGGGAGCTTCCACTTTCCCACCCCATGGCAGGGTTTTCTCTGACGCTCCCCATGTGCCGGGTTATCCAGCCACTTTGGCACACCCCCTATAGCCACCTTTGTCCTTTCTGCTGTGCCACTCTGTGCAACACGACTGCTGCCATTCCTCCTGCACATCCTTCTCTCTTCTCCACCGACACAGACCGACCGACCAGCCAACCATTCCAGTCAACCACATCAATCCTCCCACCTCTCACAGCCATCTCAAAGGCAGTTAGGTAATACAGATCTAATGCACAAAACACTTTTACATATTCTGATAACATCCCACTCACACTCCCTTGCAAGTTGTAAGCTCTTTGGAAGAGACACATGATGCTCCCGTTGCACAACACAGACTTCTTGCAGGGCATGAGTTGGCCCTACATGCTCAAACAGGGATGGAAGACACTACCCTTTGAGCCATGCAGCCCAGAGGGAACGGATGCCGGTCTGAGTCGGAGGTTAAGACTCTGGCTTCCCCCCAAAATTATGTCAAGCCCATCCAAGCTGGGCATGGAAAGACATAACTGCAGAAGGGACTGAGGCACAGTGAGATCATGTGGTTGATCTGGGGAGAGCACGACATGTTGCTCCTTTCTTAGACCATCTAGTTAGCCTCAAGAAAACCACACTTCAAAGAAAAAAAAAAAAAAGCAGCCTCTACAACTAATTTTGATTTAACTGTATTTTTTCTGGTAATTTTCTTGGTCAAGAAAGCGGATGCGACTGGCTTACTACAAGGTTTTTTTATTCATGTCTGAACAGAGGTGGCAATGGCTTTGCAGGTATGAAAGAGGGTTTTAAAGACAAATAAGGTCCATACCTCTTAACAAAACTTATTTGGTTCCATCCACAGCTCCCCTACACTATTGAACTAGTTGTACACCTATGTTTTATGCATAATGACTTTTCTATCTGGTATCAGACAGTAATCATTCCAGAAGGCAAAAATCTCAAAATAACCACAGTATATGCATACAGAATACATTTAAAAGAAAAATCTAAATTGACTGTTCAGACCTTCCCTCACTTGCCAGTGGATCTTCTCCAAACAGAAGGCATTCCAAGTCGGCGTAGGAAATGCTAAGATAGCATGCTTTCCATATTGTGTTATCGGAGCGTCTTCCAAAAACTCAAGCTTTCCCATACAACAAAATGTCATGAAGAAGGTTTTACTCCAGTCTGCGTATCACAGGCTGTACATACTGCTTCAGCTACTGTAACGTTGGCAAGCAAAGCTTGTAATGACTTGAAGTACAGTTTAGGAGCAGAAAAACTTCGCTTCAGAGCCACTTGCTCACACTGTCTGATTTTCATTAGGATGGGTTTGTATGCATGTGTTTTTTTTTCCCCCCAGGAACGAAGACAGAGATAAATGTCACAAAGGACTTTTTGGCTGTCAATGCTTTTACTGTATGGACCCTGATTAATTGAGCTGATGTTGCATTTGTGTTGAAGGGAGGGGGAGTTTTGCAGAACCAACCGGCCCAGCTGAACAGAGAACTGGGTCAAACCCTGGCAGCGACAACGAACTTCAGAGAACAGCAAGCATCTTGGTTTTAAAAACAGATTTTACACCCAAATGAGTAGCTTCCCCCTTCCTTCCCATTAACATTAAATCACTTGCTCTCATCTCCATTTTCACAAGGACAGCAAGAAGCAGAGACTGCAATACTTCACTGAGGCACCATCACAATGAAACCATTAGAGCTGGGTTCAAACAGCACAAAAGGCAACAAGTAACATCACTGCCAGGAAGCCACCAGAGCGCCACTAAACAAACCACCCAGCCACAGATACACGCTCACGCTGTCCTACCCGGCCAGGATCCAAATCACTCAGTGATCTCCATGTAGCACTTGTGCTCCTGCTGCAGCAATAGCAGGTGGGCCACAGGGATCCTGGGGTAAGCAGCACCTGCTCTTAGCTACAGAGGCTCCAACCTGGTAGGGAGGGAGCCAGGGAGCCCTCCCTGCACATCTCCTCATCAGAGCTCGATAGAGCGGACCAGCTCTTCTCACCACTACATTGCCTCTACAGGTCAACCCAGCTCTTGGCATCAGCCTTGTTCCCCTGGGCCTCAGCTGTAACCGATGCAAAAAAATAAGCTCACCCAGAGGTTAACTCAGAGCACCTGGTACCCAGGCCCTGCTGGGGTCCTGCCCAGGGGCACCTGGGAGGGCTAAACTCAGTCCCCGCAGCTGCCCCTTGAGCTGGGGTAGTTTGGCAGGCACCCTAAGTCTGCTCTGTGTGTCTGTTTGTGCATACAAAGATCCCTGGGTGCTTGCTGGGGTCTCGGCTAGTCCTCTGCCACACCAAAACCACCATGCAGGACCACCAGGGCTGTGCAGATGCCTGATCCCAGGGTCAGGCCTGGGCAGGAGAGGAAACAGAGTTTCACTAGAAACTTGGTCTTTAGCACATTAATTCAAGTTAAGTTCTGAGTGAAACAAAATATGCTATAAAGGTTTTAATAAAAATCCATTTATCCAAATAAAGTCCTCATTTTCCTTTTTTTTTTAACTGTCAAAGAATTTGACAAATTTGATCAGATCATATTGCTGAGCCGAAAGTGTGAGTTCTGGGAATGAGCTATTTGCATCACTGTAGCTCCCCACTTAGAGTTTTGGGCTTACTACGCACCCCCCTCTCTGCCTACTCTGCTATTACAACCCATCTGATCTCGCTTAGGGTGGAAAAACGCACTTCTGCAGGCACAGAAGTCTTCACAGCAAAAAGGCAGAGCTCTCGCCTGCAGCTCTAACGGGGCAGGCTGGGTGCCCCGCTGGGGTGACTTGTCTCACCCCTTCTGGTCCTTCGACAGCCCCAGCTCAGCCAGCACAGCCCCGTTGCAGGGACCCGGGGTGCCAAGCACGGCGTAGATGCCGGCTGCGAGTTGCATGCCTAAATGTAAGCACGTGTGCAGATACATTTACTTATAAAGGTGTGTGCATGAAATTTGGCTGAGCAACTGTCTGACCCCAGTTCTGATTAGACTGGATGGCATAAGGTAGATCTTTCTGCTTGTGTCACACAGCAGCGAATAAATACATGTTACTCCCTCCCAAAAGCGAGGGCCACATGCAAGACCTGTAGCTTGGCTGAGTCACTGTGACTATACCACAGCTACAGGAATGGTGGCCCTCTCCTCTGCCCTGGCCCAGGTGCCACCAGTTCATCATGGTTGTCTTTCATCAGAAGATGCCACGTGGAGCTCATGCCAACATGCCACTCACAGGATCCAGTGCCTACCTCTTCTGGGCAGCAACTGCTCTTCAGGAAAAACCAGAAGGCCCCACTCAGCAAGTAAATGAAAGATGCTTTTATGAAGATGAAAGTACTACTTTCATTTATTTATTTTCACATATTTCACAACAAATGCTCTGGTGACAGGAGCAGGACCACCAGCAAGCCCTTCCCCTCCAAAATGCCACCTTCCCTCAAGACAGGGTACCACGTACCACAGCAGGGACTACAGCCCAGGTACCATCTGTTCCCTCCAAGAAGCAAATCCCAGCAACCTTTCTGAGAGATTTGAAAGCTATAAGAGGTCATGTACAAGCATCCTCCAACACTGAGGAGTCCATGAACATGTATTTTTCTAGGCAAAAATGAAGCTTTAAAAGGAAACGGAAGTGAAGATGCCCGGACACAGCCTATCACCGCAGCAGCAGCAGCCACCTGGCAGCTGCAGCCAAGGCTGCTCAGCACCTATGGAAGCAGGAGCCCACAGCTTGAACGTGGCAGCACTCCTCGTCATCCGCCAGTGCTGTGGCATGACAATGCCACCCGCATCAGCCCATGGGTTTGTTGATCTGCCTGCCTGTTTTGCCTGTTAATTAGCAGAGAAGCATGCAAACACTAGTAACGTGGTTCCTAACAGCATGAGTTTGGGGTTTTGTTCCCTCAGGATTTTTCCTGAGGGATAAAAGCATGGGCAAGTTATTCAGGTCATCTCCCGTGTGTGCTCACAGAGATGGGGAGCATCAGGTGTTCAGCCTGAGCCAGTTTTCAGAACAATTCTGATGCAAAACTGATTATTCTGGAGAAATGCTTGTGGTTTAGGAGGTAGCGGTAGCACTACGGTTATCAGTTCATTCTTGTTTTGAGTCCTGTTGCCCATAAAGCCAGTGTGCTGAAAAGGGCATGTCCAACTGCTCAGACCTGGTATGCAAAATGAATGTATATCCTTTCAAAATCCTCAGGATGCCCTGAAATGTTCTTCTCCCCTCAGCAGGACCACTGTGCTCCTGCGGTGCGCTCTTTGTCAGGTGTGAGATCTGACAAGTCATCCAGGCATGACAGAAAAGCTGGCAGTTTCATCCTGAGTCACTTCTGGTGGGAAGAAGAAAGATGGTGGTGGTGAAACAGCTCCTGGGGAGCTTCTTTCCAAGCCCACTTTGACTTTGAAGGGCAGCCTCTTACAGCTGTTCTGTGGTGAGAAGTAGCAGCAAGGAGGAGGAGGAAGAGGAGGAGAATACGTATAAAGAAATACCTTGGTGTTCTTCAGAGACTTGTTTTCCCTTAAGGAGCCCAAACCAAACCAGAATGTATTTCCATCAGCCAAGTCAGAAGTCCTGTGATACTGCTGAGCCTGGCATTACCCCTGCTCTGTGGAGGGTTTGCTCGCTCAGCTCCTCAAAAAGATCTGAAAAAAATCATTCAAGCCATTAAAATACAGTCACTAAGTTATAGATTTCCATTTTTCCCTTTCATGACAGCCAGATACTCTCTATTAGAACAGCTTTTATTTTAAAAGGGACCAGAAAAGCAATGACAAAAGTAAACTTCTCCAGGTGCAGCTCCATTCCCAAACATCACCAACCCAAAAAGCTGTGAAATGCACTGTAAAACAGGATTGAAATAGATACTGCATTGTGGTAAACCTGAAATGTTTCACAATTTTGATTTTTTTGTTTTTTTTCTTTCATCTATAGTTTTCAAAAAACTGTTTATAAGATTACTAATAAAAATGTTTTTATAAAAACAGTTTCAACATGAAAAATCAGAACATTCCCATCCCCATCCACAAGGCTAAATCCAGCTGTCTCAGCCTGCTTATAATACTCTATTGGAATGAAAGAATTTCTTTTGATGAAACAGCATTTGTATGATATAAAATTCCTGACCAGCTCCAAGCGTAAGTCAATACACTGCAGCAAACAAGACCAAGCTTAAGATTCAAGTTCTCATATGCTGTGCTGGCCATTGGGAAATAAAGATTTTACTCATAGACTGAACTTTTTTGGTATGCGCTTGCTGAAATCTAATAAAGAGGAGACCCTGGAAAGTAACTGTAGATAACTGCATTCGAGCGAAGCAGGTTGAACCTAAGCTTGTTTACCTCAAAGGGTTGTTTCCTTTACAGAGAGTTTTTAGCTGAGTGAGAACACACAGCTGTGGATTTGTCCAGTTCCCCAGTCCCTCCCTGTAAGCATGCTGGGTTTACCACACCTGATAGGAAAAGTTCTCTGGCATGTCTTTGGCTACTACATTAGCAGCATTTTTCTGATAGCGTCATAGTAACAATCTTTTTATGTCCACTTAAGAACACTTCCATTTGGTTTTCCAATGGAGTTTTTATAAGAGAAAAAACATCTTTTTCCAGCACTGTGGATGAGCGCAGGGAAAGAAAAGTTCCAAAATGATGAACATCCGCTGTGAGGTCAGCTCAGGGGATCTGCCCAGGGTGGTGCTGTTCAGAACAGCAGAAGTGGACAGAAAGGCAGGTCTCCACCTGAACATGGGTCAACTAATTTTTTTGGGGAGCACGCGTGCACGCTGCCACACTGCTACTCAGAATTAACATGCAGCATCTGAGAGGTTTGTACAGTGAAAGAAATTACACAGTATGAGTATTCTCGTTACTTAACTGTGTGCTTGTGTTGGTTATTGGTACATGCACAGGACAGTTTATCCGGAGAAGTTCAACGGGGCACCAGTTCACACTGGCACTGTAATGGTTAACGCCTGAAACTTGCCTTGGCTGAGATCCTTCTGCTGTTTGATGGCTCAACTGAAGCTTGATGTTTATGGTGGAAATTGTCTTGATTTCTTTAGATGAGATGAGCATCCATGGAGTTTGAAAATGTGTTTTAATTAAGATTCTGCTAAATTCTACCAGACACCTACTTGGAAAACAAAGCAACTGAATAATTAACTCTGATGAGAGCAGATGCTGCTCTAATGACAACCTGTTACTGCTCAAGTGCATCATTAGTTGTTTTACTGTGTTCTTTTAATATGTCCAGAGATCCTCAGCTAATGAATATATTGGTAGCAATGCATCTAAAATAATTCTTCAGTGTGGATTGTTATAAGAAAAAAATAATAAAAAATAGCCAATAACTGAAAAAAACCCAACCTGCTCAACTGAAATAGTGTTTCTGCTGGTCTGCATTGTGTGTGGTTGAAAGCAAATGCTTCTTTAGTTATCCTTGTGGGATTATTTTAGCCATACATCAAGCGAAGCTTACAAATTGATGAGAATCTAATGATGCATTTATTTACAGATGTGCAGTTCTGTTCCCTGTTATGTTGCTGAGGGGTGAGAAGAGAGAAGGCTTTTTCTTTCCCCCATGTAATGTGCACAGTTGTGTATTTGACAAAGTGACTAGAAAAATACCACCAGCATGATTTTACCCTGTTATTTCTAGCTCTCAAAAAATAAGTGTATATCATCTCCTAAAATATAGACAGAACTCTTCAAAAGATAGAAAATAGAATATTTATACTTAAATAACCTGCTTTAATGACACACTGGACTTCCTGTTTTCACAATATGTTGTGGTTTCATCTTAAAGCATGTATTATTTTTATATTAAAAACTGTGGGTTTCTATTTTGGACTATCAACATCAAGAAGGATTGGCCTGACCATAAGAGTAATGAGATGAAGTGCAAT
The DNA here is from genome assembly GCA_017639485.1 of Pluvialis apricaria. Classification (NCBI taxonomy): domain Eukaryota; kingdom Metazoa; phylum Chordata; class Aves; order Charadriiformes; family Charadriidae; genus Pluvialis; species Pluvialis apricaria. Next base: position 49,994,051 of record CM030011.1, read on the forward strand.
AAAGTGAGCAAAACCATCAAATGGGAGGATCTAGTTCATACTTTTATATTTCCTTCTCTTTTTTCTTTTTAAATGTCAGAACTATCCCTTTTGCCTTGAAATAATTAAAAGATATGTTGAGGAATGACTGAGGTACTCTTTGAGATGTTTTTCAGAGCACACTGAGCCCAACAGACACCAGTCTAGTGGAGCCAAAGGCAGTGGAAAACTCGTTAACCCCTAGAAAGGAGCTGAAGAATGTGCACAGGGCCATTTCCATCAGCCCCTGGGGAGCAGCACTGCTCACCTCCAGCCCAGCTGTGTACCTGCAGTGCAGCTTTTAAAGCCTCAAGTCCTGTAAACCCAGCAAGAGTTCAACAAGCAAATAATGCCAAGCCTGTGCCTTGCTCCCTGTGATGCCCCTCCACGGATGATGTGCCCTGCCACAGCTCCAACCCCAGAGATGCCACGGCCACTAGCAAAATCCCACTGTCCCTTTTAGAAGGGCTCAGTGGCTGCTGCCACACAAAGGCAGCAGCATTCTTGAAGGACTCAGATAAAGATGACTTAGCCCAACAGACATAATGGCTAGGTCAGCCAGGAGCAAGTCAGTGCCAAGTTAAAGACCACGCGCCACCAGCATCCAAGTAATGGGCTCACCAGGGCCTCCCAGTCCAGGGGGTCTCCCCAGCTAAATCCCCCTCTGGCCTTGCACTAGCAGTGCCCCTGAAACCACTGACACCACGGCTGCATGCCAGCAGCAAGATCTGATCCCTGTACACACATGGCAGCAGACAGCCCGAGGTGTGCTGCCTGCTGGGATCTGCTACCTGCATTGCCAGCAGGTCACTGCCAGTGTCCTGCCACATGGCATTTTCCATGGTGATAAGCTCCCACTTGCAGAAGAAGCCCCATGCCACAGGCAGGACTGGCAGGGTCTGGCTCCCTGCAGCACGCAGCAAGGGGATGCACAGAGCTTCGGTTTGCCCTCTCTGAGCCATTGTGCTACCATCTCGCCACTAGAAACCAACGCAGCTATTACCGCTTTGGTAATGCTTTTAAGCACATTTAAACAAACAGTTAAACAAACCAACCAAAAGCACGTGAATATTCACACACTTTCAAGAAAGCAAGTTAGCCAACCATTTCATCCCAGCATCTCACATTGCCTTTTGAACAATGCTTTACTGCAAACAAGCTAGCTGCATTCTTATTAAGGAGGGAAGGGGGGGAAAAAAAACCCAACAAAAACAAAGCCAAAAAACTTTAACAAGTTGGCATTCTCTTGTGACCAGCTCCTAACTGCAGGATACAAAGCTTCCCAGGTCACCTTTCCTACATAAAGAATAGAGAAGCCCTTTGAATTTATAGGGCTCACAGCTGACTGCTGTGCCTTTTATGGAAACCTCTTTGGGTCTGATTAATTAGTAATTGGGGTGGGAGCTATGCACTTCAGTGACTCTTGGTGCCTTGATTGTAAATCGCAATCTGGTGCTAAATCTCAGCAGGTCACATTGCTGTTTTTGCTGTGCCCCAGTGACACAACTGATTAAATCTGTGTAAACAGTATCCTAACAGAAACATTTTTGGGGGATGGAGGGCTTCCTTCAGTTTGGAAGAATTGAGTTATTTGTTTCCAAGGGTTCTGTCTGTTCTAAAGTATTTTCATCAATTGTCAGTCATCCCAGTTGATCATGCAGCAAACTAATGGTTTTAATTTGGCCTTAGAAAGCTTGCCCACTGCAGGGGCTTTTAAACAGCAAGTCAGCACTCCACACATGCAAGCCTAGGATGATAGACAAACACTGTCCTGGGTGGCTTTACAACTAAAGAAAGGACAAGGACGGTACCAGAACACAGTTTTTTCTATGTATTTTCCTACCCCCTACCAGGAGGCCCTGCAGGGCCTGGTGGGCTGCTTCCTCAGCAGGCGTGCACAGTACAGGTTGCCTTATCTGTAGGTTTTTGACCACAAGACAGGAGAAATGCAGAGCTGTTTGCTTTCCAGGCTGTTTCAGAGCAAGCAGAGAACCCACACTTCCCAGTCCACCTCCAAGTCCTCCAGCAAGGACCCTGGCTGCTCGCACCTCTGTGCCTGCCCAGGCCAGGTCCTTGGTCCTATCCCATTCCCCTCTTTCCCACTGCAAGCAGGGCTGGTTTTCTGTGGTGTCGGAGTTCCCTGTGTTGCTTTCCTGACATGAGATGCTCCCATTTCTGCCCCTGTTATTGGTGTGCTCCCCACAGACCCTTCTGCACGCCAGGGGACGGCGGTGTCTTCCTGCGCAGGTACATGTTGCTCTGAATCTCATGGGCTTGAGCCCTGCCTACACATTTGAAGCAAGGAAAGTTAAAATGAGTGTTATTGTAAGACCAGAGGAGAAATGTTTGACACATTGCCTGCCTCAGAAGTCTGGTCATTAAACACATGATTTTTTTCCCCACTTAATTCATAAAAGCATGTTAATATATGTGGGATGCAAACCCGTGAGTCTGGCGTATCATTGCCTTTTCTCTGCTCCAGCTTCCAGTCCAGCCAGTGTAGCTCAGTGCAGGTGACAGGTGCTTCTCAGACTGCTACCCTTGGATTATCTAAGAACAATGGCCTTTGAAGAGACAAGAAAGCATTCGCAATGCACTGTAATGCTGAACAGCTGTTTTCATACGCTCTTTGGGAAGGAAGTGTGTTTATCTGCAGTTTCGATGAGCTGGAATGTTGTCCATGACCTTGCAGCAACGTTTTAATAATTGCTGTGTGGAGAAGCCAGCCAGTGCTCTCCATAACCTTCCTTGGAGCGAGGAGGAGGGGGTGTTTACATTCATTTGTGTGATACATACACATCCATGGCCTAGGCTGCGGATTCCACACTTGAAGTACCTGCTGGCTATTGTGGTTAAACAGGATCTGACCTGCTTTTAAATAATGTAACTTGGGCCTTTCAAATGCAGATGTTCAAATTAGTTCTGGAGAATCCAGCTCTGGCTCCAGAGCAGGCAATTTTGTCCTGGAGTTAGAGGCAGAGTTAAAGAGCCAGTGGGCAGACCTACGCTCTTGGATGAACATGGCATTCATGCAGGAAAAAGAAAGAGCCAGGGGAGCTCTGGGAGAGGAGGCAGCAGCCTCAGCGATTCACAGAGCTCCTGGCCGCAGCTTTTCTGAGTGCGGTGTCCGGCTGGTGCCCAGCCTATGTTCCCACCATGGCCCCAGCTCCTGCGGGTTTGCTAAAAGCAGGAGATCCCAAGTGCAGGGTGAGGAGGGAAATGTTCCAACCTCTGGACTTGTGAAAAGGAAACTAGTCAGGAGAGAGCATAAAAAGTCCCGTTTCAAATTTGGCACCAGAGTTGTGCAAACCTATCCAAAACTTGTTGCATTATAGACCTCTGGGATCTGGAACAGAGATTAAAAAAATCTTGGAAGATCAGAGGAACATTTTTGGGTGGATTTCCAGCAGTTCATGACTTTTTTCCCACTGTGGTGTTGCTACAAGAACACTTTCCCTTGTGTTAATTTGTTACTTCCTCTCCTGATTCCAGAAAACAGCAGTAAAGCACCCAGCAGTGGAGTAAAAACTACTGAACTTTTAGAAACCTCATATAAATAAGCTCTGGTTGGGTAAAAATCTAGTCTGTCCTTGTCTTGCCTGAAACTGTTTGCCCTGTCTAAAGCTTCAGCGTGGTCCTGCTATCTGCAGAGCTGGAGAGTTAATCAAGAACTGGAGCACCAGATGAGCCTGAGCAGCACCTGCTGGGCTTGTCTTGATGGAGATGGGCTCACATCAGCCCGTTCAAGTGGGGAACCATAGACAGTTCCAGTGGGGGTTGCTTGGAGCCAGCATTCAGGATAGGTCACTGGGGAAATACATGCGATTTGCAGAGTTTAGCCCTGGATTTTGGCACCGCAGACCTAAAGAGGCACTACTGCTGCTGAGACTATGATTGCTTCTCCTCAGATCACCGCCTCATTGGAGTGCAGCCTCTTACTGTCCTATATCAAACACGCCTCAGTGCCACCAAGTGAGCTTCAGTCCCTGAGGCCAAGATGCTGTGACACTAATCCAGTGCAGTGATCAAGACTTTCTTCTTCCAGAGAGTACAGTACATATGGCTGTAGGATTTAAATGTTAAAGCACATTACATTGATGCTTATGGAGACCGAAGAGGAATGCTTATGCCTATAGCAGGGGTCGGGCTGAAGATTTCTTACTGAGATGTGCAAAGTAAAGTTTAAGAGATATAAAAGCATCTACCAGCAGGCAAACAGCAGGTCACAGACTAGGTAGCAATATTGTTCTGTCTCCCGAATGCTACAAACCAGGGCTTTACCTACAGGCCTCTCCAGCCCTTCAGTCAGTTCCTCAGCTTGGATTCCTCTTCTCTTTCTCACATTTTCCAGGGAAGAGAGAGATCCCCAGCTGCTTTCACACGTAGCAGTTTTTATATGACTAACATTGGGGCCTTGTTGAAGACATCAGGATTTTGCTACCAACTTCAGTAGTCACGTCTGGAAGTACTGGAGCATATGTTACACTAACTGCAGGGCAACTATTCACTGTGCATCTCTTAATTGCATCCATACAGACAAGATGTTCTACTGCACATGGTCAATTCCAAATGAGCATGAATCTGGCTAATGAAACTAGATTTTCTCCAGAGCAACTGTAAGTGCTACTCCTTATTGAGGACCTTATTCTTGCCAAATTCCAAGATTTTAGCTCTATCCATTCCTGCAGGAGCCCTGTCTGAATAATCATGGTTGATTGCTCCTGGAGTTGTGTGAACATTCACAACAGCATTTGTCATCTTCTCATTTAATGTTTTCCTAAGAAAATAATTTTGCTGTCAACAAATCCCTTTCTCGAATGAAAAGCTAGTAGCTAAAGTAGCATGCTTAGAATAGGAATGGGTTTTTGTCCTTGCTTTGCCAAACTCAGCACTGCTTCAGAGCTTAAAATCTAAAGGATCACAGTGAATTTGAGGAACAAAAACGTGTGAATTCTTTCTCGGCCAATGGCAACTATCAGTATCCCATTACAATAATTAACTGTGAGGTTGCTTGATTTTTCGTCTATTCTGTGAGAGTTGAGCCCTGTGAAAGACTGTTCAGACACTGGTACCTGTCACCCAACTTCTCTTATCTTTAGGTATATGACCATATCTTTTTGTTAATCCCCTTTTTCCTTATTACCATAGCAAGACAAAGTTGACTTATTCAAATCCAGGTGTGCTAGTGTGCTCTTATGTGCAGCCTAAATTGAGCTCTCGAGCTGAGTTTAACTGTACTTCATGTTCTTTCTGAGCAGAGTTAAAGGCACAGAGCTAAACTTGGGACACAGAGGATCAGGACAAATATTCAAACTCAGCATGCGATTTTCCTTGCCCAACCTGCTGGACAGTTTAGCAGCTGCAGGCTGAGGGAGCATAGCTCCCATGTTCTGAGGAGCAAATTATTTCAGATGAGATGTTCTAACATAAGCTCTTCTCATTCAGATCACTAGGGCTTCTGTAGAGATTAGATTTTGGAAATTGTCTTTAAGATTATTTATTGTCTGCTTCATGCAAGATTTCTCTTTTTGCTTCCATTTCATCTATGGTGGCTGAGTCCTGAAACACCACTCTTGCATGTGGTACTTCATTGTATATCAGTATAAACCATGGTGCTTCATCCTTTAGAGATTTAAGCCATGTGGTTTTTCTGTGCTTATGGCATTTTCTTTGTGGATTCTTGAGAAAATAGAGCAAGCATTTTGACTGCAGAGCTGGTGGTGGGCCACTTCTGTGAGTTAGAATTGGCATTAGCAGACACCAAGATGTGCTGCCAGTTTGTTCCTGGATCACACCTGGCTGGGAGAATTCAGCTGTATGTTTATTCACTTGGAGCAGAGAGTCAGCAGGAGGTACTGAGCAGAGCACATATTTCCCTTCTTTGGGAAAAGCACTTTTACTGTCACATTATATCAGGTCATCCTGGATTAGTATCTCAAGCAAATAGTTTTATATCTTTTGTACCACACAGTTAAAAGCACAAGCTGTTTAACCTCATGGCTGGAGGAATAAATGGCTATCTGCATTGATGCCCATTTGCTGATATGCTTTCGGAACGAACTATAAATTAATTACTCTAGTCAGGAATGTTCAAGAAAAGTTAGACATCAAGGTTTAAATTAAGCATTAATAAGAATATTAATAAGAATACAGAAGAAGCCACTCTATTTTATGGAGGGTAGTCTTTTTTATATTCTTTTATATAAATGTATATATATACACATACACATACTACTTCTGTAAAAGAACAGGTTTGTTAATAGCTAGCTTAGAGTGGCAGCTCTAATGTGTTTTTTTTACCAGGGGTGGGGGGAAAGTTTACCATGCAGGAGTAGGGCACTTCCTTTTCTGTGACCGTGGTGCCAGGCTTGGCATTGGCATATGCCTTGCTGCTCTCCATGTTTTCTGCAAAGAAAATAACTGTGAAAGGATTGCTGAAGTGACCCTCGGTGATCAGGAGCGGATGGACTCCACTCTCCCCAGTGGAAAGGTCACCTCTCTGAGGTGACCTCTGAGGGGTTTTAAGACAGCTAGTACGTGAAGAGGCTAACAGCGAGCCAGGGATTTTGCACTGTCCTGGTTTCAGCTGGGATAGAGTTAATTTTCTTCCTAGTAGCTGCTGTGTTTTGGATTTAGATGAGAATAATGTTGATAACACATATTGGTTTAGTTGTTGCTAAGTAATGCTTATACTAAGTCAAGGACTTTTTCAGTTTCCCACAGAAGCTGAGAGGGAGCATAGACAGGACAAGCTGGCCAAAGGAATATTCCATACCATAGACGTCATGCTCGGTATATAAATGGTGGTTGGCCCAGGGGCAGGAATCCACAATGGCTGCTCAGGATGGGCTGGGCAATCGATAATCAGGTGGTGAGCACTTGTATTGCATCACTTTTTTTTTTTGGTATATTCTTTTACTATTATTATTATTATTTTCTGTGCCTTTACTGTTCTATTAAACTGTCTTTATCTCAACCCATGAGGGTTTTTTGTTGGTTTTTTTTTTTTGTTTTCCATTTTCCCCCTCTTCTCTCTATCCTACTTAGGGGGGAGGGAAGTGAGTGAATGGCTGCGTGGTCCTAGTTGCAGGCTGGGGTTAAATCACAACATTGCACGTTGAGATTCAGTCTATTGCCATGCAGGCAGAAGATGCTTAATTAAACAAGCGTTGTCTCAGCATGGATGGCAGGGTTCCTTTCAGGGTGATAGGTTCAGCCTCTTTGGCTTTGCTCAGTTCTCCTGAACCACAGCCGGTATTGGTGGCTGTGCAGAGTTAGATCGCCAGTCCTGCAGTGGATCTGCAGAGGATGAATTAGTTGGACTGCAGATGGATGTATGTCTCTGCTCACAATAATCACATTACAGGATCACGGCCATCATCTGGAGCTTCTAAAAACAACATTCACTCATCTGTTTGCCTAGCTGATGCATAACACATATTTACATAGGCTCTCATCTTAGGAAGTTTCATCATCTCTTGCGTAGGAGAATGCTGAAATGATGTTTGCACCATAAATGTTCCAGATTCCACACATACTTTCAGTCACCCAGCATGGTCCTGCAGGCAAAAATATGTGAATACCACTGCCCTGCAGGGCAAAAGTAAAACCAGTACATACCTTATTGGAGTGTTCCAGCTTATTCTCGGATCTAAAACGTCCCGGCCTTCAAATATTGGAGCCAGATTATTTATGTGCTCAAAGTAAAATATCTGCTTTAGCATTTTCATCAGTAAGATGTTAGGCTGATTCACCAAGATGCCTAAAAACAGGATTAAGGGTGTGAAATGCAGAAGGCAATAGGACCATTTGCACACTTCACAGAATCACAGAACAGTATGGGCTGGAAGGGACCTTTGGAGATCACCTAGTCCAACCCCCCTGCAAAAGCAGGTTCACCTACAGTAGGTTGCACAGGACTGCATCCAGGTGGGTTTTGAATGTCTCCAGTGTGGGAGACTCCACAACCTCTCTGGGCAGCCTGTTCCAGTGCTCTGCCGCCCTCAAAGTAAAGAAATTCCTCCTCTCATTGAGGAAGGATGCAAGATGGATTATTATTATTGTGGGTTTTGTACTACTCTGACAACTTGGTTCCTCAAGGACATGGACTTTGTCAATACAGAAAAGTGTGAAATGACAAATTAATGCTTTCAGTAATTTTATCCACTTTACCTCCTACACTCAAATCTCCTGGTAATTTCAGGCCCAACCCTTGACAGTGGCATAGGCAAAGGCCAGGTTTGCAACAAAGACAAGGAGTTGGACGCTAAAAGAGGATAAGCACAGCTTGCTCAAGGAAAACTTTCTGAGTGAAGTAATTCACTTCTGGTTGGAGAATAAGTAGCTCTCATAGTCCCTCATCCCCATAAGATTTTGGCAAGCACATTTTATTTTATTGCACTTTGAAATTCTAGAATCCTAGAATGGTTTAGGTTGGAAGAGACCTTAAAGATCATCTAGTTTCAACCCTCCTGCCATGGGCAAGGACACCCCCCACTAGACCTGGTTCTAAGGACTCTTCAGGAATGGAAGGTTAAACATGCATGGAAGTGTTCACAAAGCTGGAGCCTTATTTGACTAATTTCTCCTAGGCTGATAATCAAATACTAAATAGCCCTGGCTCTTGGAGCAAACATTTCCCCCTAAGGACAAACCTCTTTACTGAACAATAGATCAGAAGTGAGCTGGCACTCTGGAGTTCAAGACAGACCCACTGTAATTAATTCAGTTAGAGCATAGCAATTTGGAGGTAGCAGAAGGATGGCAAATCCCACCCTGTTTCCTAATCATCCCCAAAGGAACATATTTATTACAAACTCTTAAAATCACCTTTTGATAACGTTGAACAGCCTGTGAGGGGCCCATTAAGGCATACAAGGCAGACCCATTTTAATCCTTAATACCACTTGAAGATTATCCATTTTAAATGGCCTTGCAGAGCTTATAATAATTTTGTAAACTATTAAAAAGTATTAAAAAGCACTACTACATCTATCTGATGAGAAACATGGGCTCTTCCAGCCTGCCTGATAGAAAACACTGTATCTCTGTGACTGCCTGATGGTGATTCAAGCTGTGGCAATCCAGATTCGCACTGGTACAGAAACTTCCTGAGTTTCACTGAGAGTGAAGACTGTAGTATAGCTACCTGGGTTACTCTGCTCCTCAGGCTGAATGCAGAGATCACATTTTCTTTTCTACACAGGGTACTGTCAACAAAACCCAGGACAGCTAACTCACAAGTGCCCATTCTTTTTGGGATACACAGTAACTGGTGTTTAAAAGCATGTTGGCTTTCGAGAGTGTGTCTGAAACACAGCCGTCTTTCATTTGGTACTTTAAAAAAGCTCTCCAATCTAAATCCCTTAAAGAACAGAAAACCAAGCCATTCTATGGCTCTGGGACCAGACAGTGGTTAACACTGGCTAGAGGTCTTCGCTCCCATTTGTAAATGCAACATGAAAATAATAATGATTTCTAAGGGGACTTGGAGTGTGGTGTTTACCAATGTCCCCACTCAAGAGCAGGTAAACTAACCTCCGTTCCTGGAAACCTGTGAGATGCATCACAGCAGTTGCCGTTACTGTCTGCAGGTCCGTGGCAGTGTCTCTTGATGCACTTCTTCGGATGCAGCAGCTCCACATTGGTTCTAAACACAGGCCACTGCATCAGTAACACAATCAGGCTGGGAAAGGAGAGAAAAAAAATGCAGCTAAGTGCAACCCTCACAAATGTGCAGTGGTAAGAAACTGAAATGCAGCCTGGTTGCCTGAGACCCCTTGGCATGAGGAGAACCCCAGCTGGCTAATTCCCCCCTAACTGCTGTCTGAGGAGCTCATGGGAGACGGGAGGGAGAGGAAAGAGCTGGGCATGCTGTCCACCTTCTCTGAGTCACTGCTGTCTGTGCCACTGAGCTTGTAGAGGAGAGGTCAGCACAGATGGGACCTGTTGACTTGTAAACTTGCAATTGGATGATCTGGACCCTTCTCATTCCCTCTGTTGCCTTCACTAAATGAATGGCTATCACATTGACAGGGCTACATGCTAAAGGAAAAGAAACGCGAGCTCAACAGGAAAGTGCAGCATTGCACGTTTGCCCTTCAAAGTAAAGAAACCCAGGACAGCAGGAACAGCAAACCAAAAAGTATACAAGGCATGGAGTGGGATGGCTTGGAAAAAATGGGGCGCTAATTACCCCGGCTTCAGACAGATAAGCAGAGTTCCTCATACAGCAGCACCCATACCACATCTAAAGCCTGACCTGCAACACCAACCCGGGGTTGTGAGCAGAGAGGTGTTCAGGCTGAAATCGAGCAGATAAGAAGTGAGGGGAGGCTGCCAAACTAATTTTCACTGGGGATCTGAACCACAATTCAGTCCAGGTGACATTTTACATATTTTCACCATTGTTTTTGTTTAATTTGTGAAAGCAATTACACAGCCAATTGAACAGTGTAAAGCAACTGCTGCAATAGTCAATATTTCAGTGAGGTACAGCACAGCGCAGCTTTCCCAGTTAGGATATTCAGGCATAGCCCTACGGTATCTGTACCATCCATCACTGACATTGCCATCTGGCTTACCTGAATCCTCCCCAACTACAGCTTGTGCTGAACAAACCTGACTTTTCTTTGGGCTCCTTTTGAGGAAAACAAGGCAATGAAACACCCTGCACTGCTGGTGATATGGACAATGTTAGCTGGCATTCTCAGCTCTTAACCAAAGCGTGACAGGGGACAGCTAAGTGACAGACGAGGCCAAATACACTGGGTCTCTGGGTGGTCACTTTGATGCAGATAATTGATGGCTCACCCTGTTGAATTACACAGTGTAAACATGTAATATTAGACCCCTACAGGACTGCTTTGCCCTCGTGTCACTTCAGCTGAACTACTCTGATTTTTATTGCTGTGGCTAAAATCAAACCTGTTTCTCTCTGGTGTGGTGGGGCACAGGAACCCCTCCTAGCCCACAGGCTAGGGCTGAGCCAGCGTGCCCAGTTTGCTGCCAGGACTGCGGTGGGACAAATTGGTGATACAGGTGAGTCACTGAGGTGGCATAACGTTGTCAGTAGAGTAGGAGATAACTGCACACGCAGGTACGCTGGGAGCTGGCGGTAGTGCCGCTGTGTTACCTATGATAAATAGCCTGTGTCACCGCAGTAGCTGGTCTCCAGATTGAAGCAGACTTTTGCGAATCAGCAGGGTCAGCATTTGAAAAGCATGTGAATATTGTGCACTTGTAAATATTTGAGCACATCTGTTTAGCTCCCTCTCAAAAACCACTGGGAAAAACTACTTCACATTGTGCCATGCAATGCTGTTACCCTGCTCTAATTGTCAAATCTGTTGAGTGTTTTTCTCATGCACACAAAAATTAAAAATTACTATCCTCATTCATGATTAATTCAGCTGCAGTGCTGCACTGTGTCACACTGCATTTTTTAAAGTATTAAATTCCACCTCATAATCAGAAGAGTTTTAATTAACTTTTGCCAGTTCATCTTTTTTTCCCTCCTTCACAGAGCCTCAGACAATCTCCAGAGCTGCTCTCCCTGCAAATGTCTCCTTGGATGCGACCAAGAGAGCAATAGAGTGCCAAACTGGCACTGTGAAAATTGCCTGCACCAACCCAAAACTCTTTGCTTCTTCCATGCCTCCCTGCTACAGGCCCGTGGCCAGTTGCCTGTCTGCACACAGCTCACTTGGCCGGCGCATGACAGAGATCTAAACCCACAGCGTTTCTTAGTTGCCTGGGAAGAGCATCTGGCTATGACTTCCCTTCAGCCCACATCTTCTAGCAGATACAGGACTGGTCCCTTATATTAAACCTTTCGGGAAGTGAAAGAGAGGACTTCAGAGGAGCAATATTCTCACCTGTATGTCTGTCATTTTTCTGTAAAAGCATCTGTCCTCTTCCCCGCACCTGGTGCACCTCAGGATTGCCCCAAACTGCTCAGGCGCCTCTTATGGGTTTGCAGTGGGACTTTACAGGCAGGGACATGTTTGCAGGTAGGAAGAATCGTATTCCCTCTCTTTCCCATGCTAGCCTCGATTAGAAGGAAGGAAACAGGTTATTAAACCTCATTATTTTCAGAACAGAGCAAAAGGCAAAGAAGACAGCATGGAAAGAAGACCCGTAGGAGACAACTCTCTCCCACAGGTTTCATGAACCTTTCTGGACCAGTGTGATTTTTTAGACTCAGCTTGGAAGTGATTAAAGAGCCAACAGTCAGGTGGGCTTGAGCAGGTTTGGATCTCGATATTGGAGTTTTCCTTGTGAGCAGAGAACTCAGCAAGAACAGAGAAAAGCAGCTGAAGCTCATCTTCCTGCCTCTGCCCCTGTGGGACCCTGATGGAAAACTGCCTTGGCAACATGACCACGCTGCCTCTAGAAGGCCTTTCCTTGCAGGACCAGCACTTACTCAGCAGATCTCCTTAGGTTTTTCTGACCTTGGCAATACTACAAGGGTTGCATTTTCACATGGCTGAATTGTTCCTGAACAATTTCTCTGATGTATTAGGCACAAACATGCTTTCTGTCAGCATCAGGCATGTCTAATCTCTCCACCTACTTTCTCCCCCAGAAGTTACATTCAGTATCTCTTGCATGGAAAATCCCACTTCTTATTTTTGTTTAGTAGCAAATTCCTACTGCAGGCTGAGGGAGCAATCACTTTGTGGAGGAACAGGGGCCAGCAGTGTTAAATTTACTTTGCTTTCCCCAAGAAAACTTCTTTCTGTGTCCCTGGCCTGTATTAATTAGTACCATTGACAGGCATTCTCTCAAAGGGATGTCAGCTGTCCTCTTTTGGGTCCAAAGGCACCCAAAACACAACCCTTATGTCATCCGATCAGTGGATGATACCTCTCCTAAGAGCATGCCTATGCAGTGAGCCTGCAGCTCTGATCCCAAGCCTTTGAGACACCTGTAAGGCCAAATACCTCTTCTTGTACAGGGGTAAGTTCTCACCTTACAAGCAGGCGGCGTGAGCAGGCACCTCCTGGCTGAGAGGAACTGTTCAGGAGCATGAGCACTTTGAGCCCCTGCGCTCCCTGAGGGTATGTGCAGGTGGCTGTGCTGAAGGGGAGCACTGTGACCACGGGTCAGGGCAAAATTGCCCCCTCCGCTTCCCCTGGCCTGGCTGAAAGAAGGGAGGCTTTGGTGGAGCACATGCTGCACATGACTGCTCTGCTTGTCCTCCCTGCCCACACAGAGGCCTCACTTGCCCCATAAATCAGCACTGACAGGTTTTAGGGCAGAACTGGTACCAGCAAGGGCTTGAATCCCTCCTGAGGGGCAAAGGGCTGAACAGAGGGGCAAAAGGGGTCCCTCTGCCTGCTCTGGGATTGCCACGCCACAACATGCAGCACGACAACGCTTCTCACAGGGTGCAGGAACTGAGAGATGGAGGATACGTAGTTTGGTAGAATTCATGCTGCTTAATAAGTCATTGGACATTATGGACAAGATACAAGCAATAGGAAAATGAAAAGCAAACAGAAAAGAAAGGGAGCAGGATCAAATGAACATTTCATTACAGGAATTTCTGACAGTGGTTTGCTGCATATTCAAACACAGAAAGATGGGCAATAGCCATTCACCAGCTCTGATCCAAAGAGCAAAGGTGATGTTGACTTGCTGCTCACACTGACACCTTGCAATGTCCACTGCATTTTTGCTATTTCTGTGTCCCTTTAAGGATCACATTGCCATGGAAGCTCTCTGAGCCTCTGGAAGAAGCTGGGAATCCTGTCCATACTTCAGAGGATAAAATGCGGTTATATTTGATATACGAGGCCAGAAGAAACATCTTCTAAAACATTTGCTTTTCAGTAAGAAAACAACCAAAGTCATTCCTGGCCCAAGGGCATTTTTAGTGTGATTTCCTTAATACTTTTTTCCCATCCTCTCCTGCCCACTTCTCCCCAGCTCTGAATCCACTTGTGTATCGCACAGGCTGGAAACAATCATTCCCGTGCCAGAGCAGCGTGAACCTCATCTAGGTGGGAGCATCTCCAGAGATGATGACTCCTTCCACGCTGATATTTGCCTGGCATAGCTTGTATTGTTTTCTGGAGTGAAAGAAGCCGTACTCACCAAGACTTTCATGCCGTTATTTTCTATTTGCTGTCAAAATAGTTGTGTGTGCACAACAGCTTTACCCCAGCTCTGCAGTGGTCAAAACATGACCAGTTATTCTAGAATAAACTCATGTAATGACTAGGCCCTGGGCTACTAGGGCAAGTCTTAAGATAGTAATCCTGCCTACCCAGGGTTTTAAGCAGCAAAGGTTTTCAAGGGCTAAGACTGTGTTTATCTGCAAAGGATGTACTGATTTAAAACTACATGTCCAGTTAAAACTATGAATCCTCCACTTTTGTTAGTCTGGTATAAATTTGCTGATATCGCTGTCTTCTGCCCAGGAAGAAGATGACTCTGTAGGAGTTTAGCTCTTTATACCTCTGCTGTGGGCTAAGTCACCCACCCAGCACAGTGCAGCACCGCTGTACAAAAGCAATGTTTTTGTAGGATGGCAGTTTGGCCTTGCTTCTTCCTCCCCTCCCCCCCCCCCCAGTTATGAGAGGGGAAACATTAAGTGTTGCGTCATGTAGGAGAACCTCTTTTCTCCCCTTTCTGCTGGGTTTATTGGGTCAACTAATATTAAAAGTGAACTCTTCCATTTGCTGAAATGTTTTGCACTACTTTGCTGTCACTGCCAGCCAGCACCCAGGATGGGCAGACCCTCTCCAGAGGGAGTCCTTTCCTATAGAGCCTACCGCGCTGCATTATCTGAAGAGTTGCCCCTCTAGTCGGAAACACAGCCTTTCTACACATTAAGTTTGCTTTGGGGATGTTTCAGTGATGCACAGTTCTTCACAAATGAGTACACCCAAAATATTGCACATAGCTTTTACCATCAGGGACGCTCCAGGAAAACGTTTGTGCAGAAAAGGGGGGCCGTTCCTTTTATCTCTGAAGCATGACGGGCTGAGAACAGAGATCACTAAAAGTTTTGAGCAATAAAAATAAGAAGGGACACCAATATGGAGTATGGCTGATATTTATAGGTGAGGATTGCAAGGCTGAGTAAGGGATTTGGACATTTTACCACTAAAATTAATCAAAGACATGCATTTCAGTCCCCTAGGCTGACTTGCAAGTACGCCTGTGGGTCTCAAATGTACAATGCATATGTGTATTTGTCAGTTCTAGTTTATTTTGAATAGATTCAAGGTAAGATAAAACAGACAAAACTGCAGGCACTCAGGTATATCCTGAATTTGGCAGAATGAAGAAAAACACCCACTTATCTGGCTGGCACCCATTTGAAAGTGCTCAGCAATGTTGCATGTTCAGCGTGCAGCTCAGACGGAAAACTGCATTACCAATTCTTGCTCGGAACTTAGAAGAAACAGGTAATAGCAGAGCTGAATCCACAGATTTAAAGGAACCCCTCTCTCCAAACAGTGTAATTCTTATTAATTCATCTTCAGCCATCCCTCTTCTGCTAGAGGCTGTCCTTCTCACCAGCCCAGCTACCCAGTCTCATGCCATACACAGCTTTTTTTGCCTTGCCACTGCCAATTGCGTGTTAGGGCTGTCCCAGGGGCCAGTGCTTTGCACAACAGGACTGTTACCAGCCTCTCTGCTTGTGAATCTCAGCTGTCCTGCGCAATCAACCTTCTCTACTGTAAGTGTCAAGGAGGTTCTGTCTATGGGGCATGGATGGTGGCTTTGTTTTGTTTATTCGGTAGATTTTCCAGGTATCACAAAGTTCTGTATTTTGCCTGCTTTCGGATACAGAGATGCTTTGGCTGCTATTTGACCTCTGGTGCATCTCTCTCCATACAAGTGTTTTTCTTTAAGTAACCATGAATATAGAATATACAGAATCATACAGTATCAGTGAAAAGAACATATTCACACATGAAACACCCTCAAAGTCAAGAAGAGGACATAGGAAAAGACTACTCTGGATAAGCTTATGAAAGGGGCAAGTTCAGCCTTAGATGGCCAACAAAACAGTGTCAAAAAGCTCCTCATGTGTTTTCTGACCATTCAGCATGATGGGTTATAATGGCTAAGCAGAGGGGAGAACTCTCCAGAGCAAAATGAATGTGGCAGGCCCTCTGGCTATGTCAAACAAAAAAATGGGATTCCCCAGAAATACCTAGGTAACCAAACAGGAGTTAAACACAGCTACTTAGGATAATTTTCAGCTGATTTTTGGTCATAAAAGGCCATCATTAAGATCTGAAAGTTAACAAAAATATGTTTTCACTGGATCCGGAAAAAGAAATTTGGAAATGTTCTTTATCTTTTCTTTATTATATTTTTTCTTCATCTTCCACAGTCTCTGCACCTTTCTGTGGTGGGGAATGGGATAAGGGGTAACAAAGTCGAGGCCGGAGAGGAGTAGGAGGAAGTATATTCAAAAAGAAGCATGTGAAAACCAATAATAAAGAAAGAACAGAACAACAAAAACTGAGATCTTTCAACTGCAATTATTTTCCCTAAATTTCAGTAGAAACCATTCAGGAAAACAAAATATTACTAATTTTCTCTCCAGAGGTTTTTGAAATGTTTTCAACATTCTTCCCCAGCCTGGTTTTCTCCCGTCTCCAAGCCATTGTGATGAGTGGTGCCGGAGGAGCTGCTCCACCAGAGCGGGAGCTGGGGAACAGGCCATCGCACTGTCAGAGGACACATTGCCTGGATTAAGAAATCACAAGGGCCAGGCTGAATCCAGCAGGCCTTAGCAGGAGTGCACTGGTCACTCCGTCACTTCATCTTTCTGCATTTCAAAATCAGTTTTATCTAGTATGGGATGCGTGATATAATTTAGACAGCTGGCAATGTAAGCATCTAGAAAGAAAAAGTCAAGACCTGAGGAGCTCCTTTGTCCAGGTCAGCCACTGCAATGCATTCACAACAGGGGCTTCTCTGTACATTTTGGCTGGTGGAAGTGAATGTGCTAATTTAACCCAGAGGACGGATGTAGGGAGTTGTAGGACCTCCCCAGCACTTTGCCTGTGTCCAGGGCTTGGGCAGGTTCCCTTGCCATTGGCCGGAGGGCACATGCCAGGGAAGAGGGTGCTGGACTTCTAAAACCAGAAAGAAGTGCTGGCTGATGGAGCCCTGAGAGCACTGATCTGAACAGCTTGTGAACCATTACTATCTAGAAGTGTCAAGAAAGATTAGAACAAACATCAAGCAAAGATGAAATAAACAGCTATTGTATGGGCAGAAATGGATTTTCAGTTTCCACAGTAAATAAAATAATGTGCTGTCTTAGTCAGTGCCCCTGTGATGATACAGTTTGCAGGATTTTTACTGGCAAGCTGCCATACTTACTTTCATTTATCTGCCTCAAAGCACCATTTCAAAAAGTGCAAAAGCATGTTGTTGATAGAGTAGATTGTTTATAGCTGAATTGAGTATTTCAGAACAACACGCATTGTAATAAAGCGGGGGAGGGGATGAGGAAGCCAGCACAGCTGCAGCTTCTTGAATCCTTTGTCAAAAATCAATGCCAGAAAGCTGAGACGTATTTGTTCTGTCTCAGGAAACGCAATACGCAGCCCCCTCGCAGCTCCGCTCCATGACAAGTGCTAACAAAGGCCCACAGTACCGCCAAGGCTTCCCCAGCACCTTGCACTGATGGTGCTGGCACCCCTGGATGGCTGAACAAGGGATGGCACTGCATTCCCTGCCAGCTCCTTGGTGGCCAGCACAGCCTGAGACCCATCATCCCTGTGCAGAATCACAGCTCTGCTGCTGCACATAGGTGATGTGGAGCACATGGTACAGTAACTCCTCTAGTGACCTAAAGACCATGTGAAAGTTGGGGGGGGGGGGGGGGGGGGAGGGGGGAGAGAGAGAGAGAGAGAAAGAGAACGTTGTTAAAAATAATAATGCAAATAAAACCAGGGTGTTTCAAGAGCAGAGGAGTGCAGCCCTCATTGCGGGATTGGCAATCTGTGCTGCTGGAGCAAGGCGAGAAGCCAGGGCAGCCCATTGCAGGTAGGAAGTGGTGGCTGAAGCAGAAAGGTGCTTGTCCCAGTTCACCAGTCACCCTTCTACTCACAGCGTCTTCAAAAGGACAGTAAGTCACACAGAATCGTTCTCCGTGTTGAAAAACAGCACGAAAAGCACATGCCTCTGGAGGTTTCCACTGCTAACAAGAGCTGGTTTCCTCAGCACAAACAATAAAAGCCTGATGAGTGAGGACTTCAGTTCCCCTGAGACCATCGCATCTAAACAAATAACAGGCTGAAAAATATGACTGGAATTAAGGTAAAAAGAGAACAAGACTTTATGGGAGGACAACCACAGCCGCTACCCAGAGTTAGAGGGCATGGGGAGAAAGCGAGGGTCTCCTTCTCTGGCCCTGTTGGCCCCAGAAGAAAACCTCTCACGCTCCCACCATGCTGGGGGACAGCAGCTTTTCTGGCCAGTGTTCCTGTAGCTTACTGGAGCTGACAGGGGTGGTATTGCCTCCAGCCTGGCAGCGGAGGGTACTGGATCATGGGTGCTGGGAGATACACAGCCTTTGTTTCCTCCCTCAGCCCCGCTTCCTGAGCGACCTGCCCCATGGTCCCATGCTGGCCAGCACTGCGTGGGGTGGCTCTGCTGCTTGCTCCTGGCTGCCTGGGGCCCAGGCTGGCCTGGGAAAAAGCTGCGCTGGGGCACCTCAGCTGTGTGGGTAACTCTCACTTTGCCACGTCCCCCTCGGCTGGCCCAGCTGACATCAAATGCCCTCGGGATGTTCATTATGAGCACAGCTCTCTCAGGCACCATAGGCTTGCAGGAGACATTGCGGTCCCTCAGCTCCCTTTGTCAGCAGGAGCTCCTAGAGGCACTCAGCACCCAGAAGAAATGCTTGATCCTTTGCTGAATCAAGCCCGATTAGCATATTTCCAGGCATTTACAGATGCCATATTTTCTACATTAATATTTAACCCACCAAGTCTTTCAAAGCCCATCTTTCCAAACCTCAAGTTCCCAGATGCTTTTTAATGCCCTTCTCAATAGTGCAATAAAAGTCTGATATTTTATTACTCCCATGAATTATTATCCTAATTTGTAATTTGCCAGACTTTTTTAAACTTCAAAATCTGTACTGTATTTTCCCACACACACAAAAAAAAATTGCTGTGCGCGACACATTTTTCACTAACAAGCTGAAGCGTAATATTTAAATAGACACAATGATTTTTCTGAAAGGGTACACTATCTTTGTCACACTGTCAGCAAGGTTGTTTTATGTCACCCCAAATCATGTTTAAAGGTTTTCCTAAAATAGAAAGGATAACCTAGAACTGTGCACGAAAGACTGGAAGCAGAATGAAATGGTTATGCATTCTTCTGAACTTTGATGTAATGTAAACTTCCAGGATGGTTTATAGGCACCATTTTAATTTTTTTTAAGAAGTAAGCATCTTGGTTATCTGGAATGCAGATGCTGGGCAAATTCAGAAGCTCTGGAATGCCTGCAAGCTGTGCTCCCTATGTAGTAGACGCCAAAGATAATGGAGCAAAAGACGCTCAAGATCTCATCCAGCATCTACTGAAATCAGCAAGGGCCCTTTTACTGACTGAGCTGAGCTGTGAATTAAGCCTGCAAAGAGCACCTTCCCACCAATGAACTAGAGACCTGACTGAATCCAGAACACCACAAATCAGTTGGGTCAAGTCAAAGAAAATAGATACACTACAAGGGTGACCTCAAAGCAAACCTAGTATACTAAGAATGTCTAAACAGGTCAAGACTTCTAAAGACACAAGGCTAATGGTGTCCTGCTTCTTTTGATGTGGGTTGCCCAGGAAAGCAGAGTTCTCTTTGTATTGAGAATGACTGATCTACCAATGTGAGGACGGAAACCTCCATTTGTCACCCAGTGAGAAATAAGGGTCTAATACTTATAACTCACAAAAGTGCCTTCCACTAGCATCTCAGTGTTACGTTCTGGAGAAGAACAAGTGAAAGCTGTTTGACACTATTTGCTTTCTTCCTCCTGCAGATCTATCAAAAATGAAGACATAAAACTTCTGTGGAGTGGTCTGTAATGGCTTAGAGCTGGCAACAGCTTTGTGCTGAGTGCTATGTTGATAACTTAATTAGCAGGAGGCCAAAAGCTTTCATTTTTCTGGGTGGAAGCATGGCATCACACTTCCCTTAGGTACAGGCTATGTCATCCTAGAATGAGCAGCTTGATTACCCATGTAGAACTTGCAACACTTGAAGATTATCTAAACACTCCTGGAGCATTTAAACTCACCTGTGGTTGGACAAATCCGAGCCAGAGATGTTAGAATCATAGAATCATAAAATGGTTAGAGTTGGAAGGGACCTTAAAGATCTTCTAGTTCCAACCCCCCTGCCATGGGCAGAGACACCTCCCACTAGACCAGGTTGCCCAAGACCCCATCCAGCCTGGCCTTAAACACCTCCAGGGATGGGGCCTCGACAACTTCTCTGGGCAGCCTGTTCCAGTGCCTTACCACCCTCAGAGTGAAAAATTTCTTCCTAATGTTTAATCTAAACCTAAACCTATCCTCTTCCAGTTTAAAACCATTCCCCCTCATCCTATCACTACATGCCCTGATAAAGAGTCCCTCTCCACCTTTTCTGTAGGCCCCCTTCAGGTACTGCAAGGCTGCTGTAAGGTCTCCCCTGAGCATTCTCTTCTCCAGGCTGAACAACCCCAACTCTCTCAGCCTGTCTTTGTAGGAGAGGTGCTCCATCCCTCTGATCATCTTTGTGGCCCTCCTCTGGACCTGCTCCAGCAGGTCCATATCCTTCTTATGTTGGGGGCCCCAGAGCTGGATGCAGTACTCCAGGACTCCAGGTGGGGTCTCATGAGAGCAGAGTAGAGGGGCAGAGAGTGCCTTGACTAGAGGACCTGGATTGAGGACTGACTGAAAAAGTGCTATACTTTCGGTATTGTTTTCTAAGGACCCTTTTCCACCATGGGAGAGATCCACCTTGCAGTGGACCTTTCAAGGTTTATTTTCAAGTGGACAAGAGCTTTGGGTATTAAACTCTCTTCAGAGAGGAGTGATTCCCAGTGATGTAAATGGATGTCCACAGAGCATCTGTGCAGGTGGTTGAGAAGGTTCTTCACAGGGACAGAGGCCCTGCCCCACTAATCCTGCTTGCTCTGCCTTCGGCCCCTTAAACTACTCCCTGTGCAAGGCCACTTAAAATTTGCAGTGAAGCTGAGGTCCATCTTATGCAACAAATGCTCAGTTTGTGCCCAGACTCTCTCTTCCAGCATACTTACCTCTTGTTCTCTCATCCCCTTGGTTCCCCTTGGGCTTTCCAGTTGTTGTGCAGGATCCTTTTGCCCGCTAACTCTTGCACAATTATTTGTTTGAGAAACTTATGAAGAGAAGTAAAAGTGGAGTCCAGAGCTAACAGAAGGGACGTGCTTCTTCCTACAAATACTGTGTGGAGTTCAAACCTCCTTTGGGAAGAGCACACGACTTGGGTGGAATTCTGGTCAGCTCTGTATTCCACAAAGGACCACTACTGGAGTTTACCCTTTAAAGGGAGCAAATTGATCCCCAGAGAGGGAAGCAGGCAGACCCTCTCTGAACTGCCAGGGATTAGTCCTGGCACAAGTTTAAGCCTGGGAGCTAGGTCCAGGTCACTGGAATTACTTAGCTCTATGAAAGTCAGGATTTGTTTCAGGTACGACACGGAGTAACGAACCAACAGTAAAACACAATACGTGCACATATAATTATTATGCTATAGACACGGGAAATATTTTTATCCCAGTTGCAGTTTCTTTTCTATTTGCCTTTCTTTTTCCTTTTAAACACCTTTCCTCCCAGTTGAAGACAGGTCTCAATTTTGCTGAATATGCACTTCCTTCCTTTGACTCTAACTGCTTTGACACTTGGTAAAATAGGTATTTCTTTTGCATCTCATCCAGCCAAGTGACAGCTACTGATCTCATAAGAGAGAATTCAAACCCTCTTTTGTATCACTCTTATAGGAGGTTTTTGGAGGGCTTCACCTCAAACCCACAATTTTGCTTCAGGCTGAGGGAGTTGAGAAGTGCAAATTCCCTTCAGCATTCAGGGACCCACAGTCAAATTGTTAACACAATACAGGAAAGACACACAGCTACACTACAGGTTGAAACACAAGCATGCACAGGGGCAGTACTGCCTCAAATTACCACATATCTTAAAGTCTTTCAAAGGTGGTAAGGCAGAATTGTGAAAGCCTGGGAGAAAAGTCAAATACGTTCTTCTAAAAGCCGCTGAGAAGGAATTCAGAGCCTGTGTTTTCCAGCACAGGCAACCATGGTGTTCACCCCAGAAGTCTTAGCATGAGAAGATTGCTACTTGGACCCAGTCAGCTCTGTTGTCGTGTTCCCTCTTGCATCCCTTCCATCACCTCCCTGGGCTAATAGGTAGCAGAAACCTACCTATCCGCACAGCAGGCAAAGCCTTTGTAAGCAAGCACTGGGACAATACGCAAGAGTCCGGCTTAGTACCCAACAGCATGTGTATGTGATCAATGGTCTCTGTGTGGCACTTACCCTCTGCCTGTTTCTCAGGGCTGTGACTTATTAACAGTATTACCTTTTCTGATGAAATGTCATCATCACGTGTAAACATCAGGGACAGGCATTAATTGCAGACAATGCCTTTAATCAACGATTGAACATTAATAAGCATAGACCTTGAGAATTAACACGAGACACTTGTACTTAATCACTAAAGAGTACTTCTCATAAAGAAAACCCTCTCCTTTTGTTCCTAAAAAGGTCAAAGTCTTCTTTTCTCTATTTGACAAGGAGAAAACCCACACATAGTAGAGCATATCTAGGCTGCTTTATGTGGCTTAAATTATTTCCACCCATGTGTAAAAACCATTCATTTTCAAAGATGTTCACCAAGTTTTTGTATGTGATCTACAGCTCCCAGAGTCTCTGTTCCTGAAATTATTAGGTTAGCTGCTGAAAGCAGCAATCAAGTTTTACTGTTAATCTTAAAAGCTAATCCTTTTTATTGACTTCCCAGTCAATAAACTTGTAGCTCTGAAACTACTTTCAGGTTTCCTTGAATAGTAAGAGGGTTTGTGTGTACCTGTGCATGTGTTTGAGGCTGCTAATTTCCTTCCTAAGCAAGTTGCACTTGCAGATTAAAACTATAAAGCGATTTGCTTTATATCCTGACGTGGAGATACATCCTACATCCATGGAAATCAGAAGAAGGCTTGAGCCGACAAGACTCAGCAAGTAAGATCAAGACCCTCATCTGGTCACAGTTTATGGGAGGCTGTTACAGGAGGTGAATTTTCCTGATAAACAGAAAGAATAAGGAGAGAGAGAGGTGTTTTTACCTTTTGGGTTTTTTTTAAAGAAACCCAGTGGATATAGTCCTGTCACTATTCTTGAATTAAAGTCTAACCGACAGAACTAAAGAACAGTTAAGTATCACACAGATTTATCATTCTTCAGCTCTAGCCAAAGAAATGGAATGAAGGACATGCCAGATGTCTCAGACTACTTCAAGTTGCTGTGAACCAGTCTGGCTGTATTCAGCTGTGCACAAGTCCTGCTCACAAATCTCTTCTTACTCACGCCAGTAACCAGCAGCATGGGACTCCCCAGAAGTCCCAACATCACCTCAGCAATAAGAGGACACAGTATGGGAGAAGAAAAGCAGGTCTGTTCTCAGCTTACATGCTATGTGAAGCACTAAAATATAAATAGCTCTCCAAGCAGCAGGGAAAACATGAAGGCTTCCTTGGCTTTGTGATTTGTGGTGGGATTTTCTTGTGCTGAGCAGTATGCAAGCTCTGACTGAAGCTCTTCCCACTGGTGGGGGGCATTCAGGCTGCTGCTCAGAGATCAGCCCTTCCCTCAGCAGCAGCATTAATGCTATTACTCTTTGTCCATCACAAGTTTCATGTAGCCTGTGAGAATTAAAATCTTTACCGTTCACAGCCACTGCTCAAGCTTAGCAGAACCCAGCCTCTGGGTTCAAAAGGTGCAGGAGGAAATTTTTGCCTCCCTCACTGAGTTTTCTCTCATACTAACCCCCTTTCCAAGACTGTCTGGACAGTGAGCTGCTATCCAACCTCCGGTTGCATCAGGAGACCACAAACATCTGAGCATTTCTCACATCTAGCATGGAGCTCGCAGCCTCACATTTGTGCTCAGGTTTCAGGTGGGCCCATTCCCCGCCTGCTCTTAGCATGTACAGCAAGCTTCATGCTCTTAACATTTCCCAGAAATTCAAAGTGACAGAACCGGAGGTATTGCAATCTGGAACTCTTAACTTTCGTAAACTGGTGAGAATACTGGAATGTGCATGTTCCTTATTTAACTGCTCCACCAGCTTTTCTTATATGCTGCTCGGCACAGCCGTTCAGGATACATATTAGACAACTAACATCTGGACTGAATATCTATTAGGACCATATGCTCTACTCAGCTACAGCATCATGTTGGAGATTGGGAAAATCCAAACCAAATGGAGATATCAGAAACTTTCAAGGGTCAAAAATAAAGTCATTTTGGTTTTCCCAGCCCCGATGAATATGGTATACTGGCCTGTGCTCTATGCCTCGTGTGAAAGTCTCATTGTAGAAATAACCTGACAAAAAATGAAAAACAACTTGAGCATTGTGGTTGAAAACAGATCTATCTTGATGATTTTTCCCCTGGTAAAGTTTTGAGTGAGGCGATACTGAATGCCTCTGTCTCCTAAATGAGAATGTACAGTAAGAGTCCCAACCTTCACTTTCCTGTTGATACTTTATGATGGTGTTTTCACTGTGGGTCTGATGGTTTCCAGTTTCACCCCAACAGGATTCTCCTGTTTTACGGCCGAAAAGGTTACATGTGCCCTAAATGGCCATGCCTGGGAATGTACCGCTTACATAAACAGAAGCAGTGCTTAAATGCTATAAAACCCCATCAAGATAGTTGATGGGGCACAGTGTAACTCCCTCACTACTGAATAAGGAATTGAGAGCACTGAACAGCTAAAACCGGTTTGTACATGAAAGGAAGAAGGCAGGAGTCCCTTCAACCAGCTTTGAGACCTGATCAGGAAAAGTTAGATTCCTGGTGTCTCACAAATACCTCATGTAGGAGGAGACATCTTAGTGCATTTACAACGTTACAGATAAAGCCCTTAGTCACCAGAGACCAACAGTGTTCTTTATATAAAAGCATTGTTTGTACCTACCCGAATTTCCTGTGACCAAGTCAGGGAAAACAAAGACTTGACTGAGGCAAGGAGCGAAACTTAATACTTCGGCTTTGTGATACTGCTGCCACTTCAGGTGCATGTGCTTTGGGGTAGTGCACACCTCAGTCGTGTCTCAGGCCCTAGATGAAAGGATTTCTCCCAACCTAGCTGGAGAACCAGGGGAACCATTGCATTTTATCAAAGTAATATCCATACTGTATTTTTCTAGGTCAAAATGGCAACCCTTCAAAATAACAAACCCAAAATAATTTTGCAAGAGAAAACAATTTCATTTTCCACTACTGTTTTTTTTTTTTGTTACAAAATGAAATAAGAGTCAAGAAACCTGTATTTAAAAACCTGACATGAAAAATCCTAAACATCCTTTTTTAATGAGCGTTCCTATTTTCTTAATGATTTAGATAGATGGAGCAGGACAACAAAAGAGAAGAGAAAGAGTGCATAGGGTGGTTTGGAGGAGAACTGGAAGAGCTGGATGACTGGAGTGACAGAAATGGAGTGGGATTCAACAGCACAATGCGCCTGACCATAAGCTGTAAGGACTCAGAACAGCATCGCTGCTGTACTCTGGGACCTCATCAGCTGAGAATGACAGCGGATGAGAAGGGCCTGGATGTTCGCTGGTCACAGGGCAAGCGTGAGTCACCAGCATGACCTGGCCTTGAGAGAAGCAGGAGTCTGCTGTGGCAGGTGAGGCAAGGTAATTCCCCCAGCGATAAGGCAGCAGTAACAGCCCTGTTCAAGGCCAGGAGGCCTCACCAGAAGTACAGCAAACTCTTATCACCACCCATGTTCAGGAAAGAGGAAACAGGTAGGGAGAAAGGTTATTAGGGCGACCAAAGAAGTGTGATCCTGAGGAACTTGGCCAGTTCAGCCCAGCAAAATGAAGCCAGAGGCAGGCTGTGATGGTGGCTGCAGATTCATGGGAGTGCAAAAGGAAAAGGAGGAATAAGCATCATGGAGGGAAATTCTTTTCAATAATTGTGTTGGCAAAAGATATATAACAAGCAGTTAACTAGCCATAAATGAACATTAATGTTTTCTTCAGGGTGTTAAATTGAACTATGGTCTCTCAGCGAGAGAAAGAAATGTGAGGCTTGATAATCCTCCCAAAGCATTGACATCCTGATGAAGTCAACAACAAATTCCTGCCCTCCATTCCTGTGTCTGGCTGCCCGCAGATTCAAGCAGATGTTACTGAACTCCTTAGTTTCAACTCCTTGTCGAAGCCTTTTTTTTTCTTTTCTTTTTTTTTTTTTTAAACTCGGAGGTCTAGAGACTTCATTTTCTTCAGATGAAAGATTAGATTCTGTCAGTTCTGAGTACATATGTGGGCTGATCTGGCCTATGGGCCGTATGTTTGACACCTCTAGTATACTGTGTTATTGTACCCGGGGGAGGTGACGGGGACTTATTTATAGAGACAGTGTCTGTCAGGGGAAGTTATAAGTGTGATCTGTGTGGGTTAAAATAGGAAGAATATGTACTCACTTAAGTGGACACTCCCTTGATTTTAGGCATGGTCAGGGTGAGTGCCCTTAAAAAATTTTAACAGTTTTCAATTTATTACTTTTTTGTGGAAGATGCCGTATTTTTAGATTCTTCAAGTATATCTTTAAACTTGGAGAAATGACAAGTCCAGGGACTTCTGGGACACTTGAAGCAGATCTAACCTGTCATCTGTGCCGTGAGTAGCTGCAGACGCCACTGCAGAGTTAGTACAAATGCTACCTCGCTGCAGGGGCGGTGCTCAGCACCCACACAGCACAAGGGCAATGCAGAGCCCGGACTACCGAGGTTTTAGTCCTCCTAGCCCCCAAACCACACCAAGCCAGGCTCTTTCTTGCATGTTAGCTGCTCTCGCTTCCCACCAGAGACATTAAAATACATGCAATGGCCTGCACAAGCCTGATGTTTTGGAAGATCACTTCTTGCAAAACACCTTAATATGAAATAAAAAACAACCCTGGGTTAAGGAGGAGGAAAATATCTCCTGTTGACTTCACGACAGGGGCCTGGGGCTTCACCTTGTCTTACTGAATCTGTTCCTTCTCTAGTGTAAATTATTTGCGAAAGAAAGTTTCCTGATATTAGCATTTCACACATCACTGAGCACATTGCTGGTGCTTGAGAAATGGCCAACAAAAATAACTTCCTTGCAGGGTTTAAGTACGTAAGATTTAAAGTAGCCAATGAAGTTTTCAGACTCCTAACACTTCAAACAGATGAGCTCCAACAGTAAGCATACCGCTTAAAATCTTTAATCAAACGCACTAGCTCACAGCAAGAGCAAGTAGATAAAACAGATGCAAGACTGCTAGACCAAGTCGTTCTCACATATGGTAACACCATCCTCTCTTAGGGGAAAGCAATAATGGCAAACAATGAAAATGCCCTTATTTAAAAAAATTCCTTAGTATGTCCAAACTGCCATCTCTGCTTAATCTCAAACTTACAAAAACCAATCCCCTTGGTTAGGAGTCTGCTGATACTTTAGATTAAAAACACCCCAAACCTCAAAAAAACCCACAATTTCTCTACCCCCCCCACCCCCAGTTTCCTGGAGTTGCTGCTATGTAGGTTAGGGAGAGGGAAATTGCTCAAGAAGCTTGTCTCAGATTCTGGTTTCTCATACAGCATAATGGGACAGCACCCTTAAAGGTGGGGTCCAGATTTTGTTAGTCCATTGCCACAGGTCCCTAATGTTTCACCAGTCGTTGGTAATAGAGCTGGGACCTCCTGCAGCATCTGCATGGCAACCACGAAACAGAACTGGCCCACTTGTACTTGAATTTCCTTTATGACTCCTTACATTTAATCAAAAGTTTTTTCTTTCTCTGGTCTAGATTGGATACGGCTCATGATGTCAGTGATGAAAAAGCCAATAATTCACCTCACTAGTCAGCCCTGCGTTTTCTATGTTCATTTATTAAATTAAGTTCCAGCTGTTACTAACTATACATATGCTCTCTCTTGTGTGTACACATCCACATACACCGAAACAGTAATGTTCATTAAAAGATAGTACTGTTAGGGTGGCCCATCTAACAGTCAGCTTATTAAGTAGTGTTTTGAAACAAAAATGAAAGCTGTGAAATCAGTACCACCTAATGCAAAATTAGAGAAATAACAGACTGGTTTCTTAGGTGCATACATCAGCCCAGCACCATTGGGTGGGGTGAGACTGCTCTCTCATGTTTGGTGAAAGTCTGCCCCTTTGGCTGTTATCATTAGTCCCCTTTTTCTCAGGCTTAAATGCATGCAGCAGAGGATTTTGTGGCAAGGAAAAGCAGTTGGCTCAGAGGACAGGTCCAGGGTTGCAGCACTAGTGCTAGAGGTGACAGCAGCCATGTGCCTGTGCTCAGCAAGGCTTGCTGCAGCTCCTTGTGAACCCTCTCCACATGAGCAAGCTGAAGAGGCAGATTTGAGGCTGCTTTGGCTTGCTGACTTTGCAAGAGGGGACATGTAGCTTCAGTTCTCTAGAAAACAAGGAGTCACTCAGTGGTGGTGAACTTAGGAAAAACGTGCTCCTTGATGCACTTTGGCTGTCTTATACCCCACGTTTTGACCACCTAGAAATAAAATTGGAAACTTTTTGGTTTAAATTGCAGGTGCCATTTGCAGGCAGGACCTACCCTGAGCTGCTGCAAACTGGGATAGCTGTATCGGCTCTTGGGAGGGGTCAATCTGGACACTCCAGCTGAGAATCTGGCCCTTGATGCTGCAGTTACAAGGCAGCAGGAACCCTCTGTGCCAGTGCATACAAAGTACTTGCTGAACACATTATCTGGAAGATCACGCGGCTCTCCAGGTTGCAGGTTAGTAACAACTAAACTCAGAGCTCCTCCTGAAACTAAAACAATATCAGCTTTGAGCAAACAGTTGTCCTAAATGAAAATTCATCCCCTGCTAAATTTAACCAGGTTGCATGACAGCACATATGTGTTGATTTCAGAGAGGTTTCTGAGGCATGAGGGAGATCATAAATAGGCCCTAACATCTGAGAAAATTAGACAGAAAACACAGTTTTGCTTTCCGTTACACTTTTCTTTAGAATTCAACTCAGTATCTGCTCTTCCTTAAATGTCCTGGCACACAGTTTGATTATTAGCATGGTTTCCTTCAGGCGGAATAGAAAGTGGAAAAGGTGATTTTTGTTTCAGTGTCATATACAAATTAATGGGAAAAAAATATTTGCAAAGTGAGAGTTTTTAACTTCTGCAGACTGTGAACCTGGCTGCCAGCACCCCAAGTATCGTAAACTCCCTGTTTGTTTTTTATGCTTTATGTCGGGCAGCCACCGGCACTATCAGATTAATCATCTCATCACATCACCATCATCATTTGGGTGATGAATAATCACCCAAACAATGTGAATGGTGAATGACATAAAGCCAAAGACACAGCTTTTCTAACCACAGACCTCACGTTAGGTGAGACCAGGATAGCTGGGCTGTGGTGGGGCTGTAATGTCTTCATGCAGCACTGCTGACCCAAGAGCAGGACTTGCCCTCAGGTTGGAGGCTTCATCTCTAGGACTTACATCCAGCAGAAACAGAGTTGGAGGAAAATTGTTACGAGAGCAGGACTGAAAGAGGCTTTCTGTCTATCTCAGAATAAAGAGGCAGTTGATGCTAGATTGCCTGGGTGCGTTCTCTGGTCTCTTAGCACTGAAAAACAAAGCCCACAGTGCAATATTCTGTGGTTTCAACGTGAGCTTCACCGCACACAGATGGGATGTAACACCATCCCCTGCTGCCAATGACAGGACATGCCCTGAGGAGACGGGAGCAAAGCTGAGAAGGTGCTGGAAGCAAAAGAAAGCTGCTGGCAGGTCTCTATCAAAACAGTGACTTAAGGCAGTCAGGTCGATGTACCATGATGCAGTTCCCTTTCCCATTCCTTTCTGCTGCTTGGCGTTCGGACCTTGTGCATATAACCAGAGGCATTTCCACAGGGAAGATCCTGAAGTGCACAGCTCAAGGGGGAGCTCCTGGCCCGGGGAGCCTGCAGTCCCCAGTGAGAGCAGGGCTCCACTTCACCCACATCCTGACCATCATTCAGCAGAGCAAACATGCGGCTGGAGCATGGCTGCCATTTGTAGGGAATACTAACCTATTTCAGTTAACGTTATTTATCTGACTTCTTTTCTGAAATTGAATGAGAGGATGAGAAAAACAGCCATTTCAAGAGTAATTGCAGCATATTGCTTTTATACCTGTGATTTACCCCAGGTACACTAAATTGTTTGAAAACAGGAAGCGTTGTGAAATATTTGCCATTTACAAGTTTGCTTTTCCTAAAGCAGAAAAAGAAAAAAGCAAAATCTCTAAAAAAATTAAAGTAAAAAATACGTTTCTAATGAGTGACTAATTATCATGATTTGAAAACATGCATCTGATTCACAAATCATTTTCCTGCTTCTTGTTGCATTTCTTTAGAAAGTAATGATGCAGATGGGAAATGTTGCACCGTGCGTTGCTTCCCCTTGCGAAACAGGTTTGAAGAAGCCAGGAGAAAGTGATGCATCCAAAGCCAGCCCATCTTGGGAGTGGAGCATCAGCACCAGCACACCGCTCCTTCCTTTCCTCTTTGTCTCACTTAGCTTTTTTACCTATCGTTGGCAGGTACTTACTGTTTTTGCTCTTCCCAGGGTACATAGAGCAAGCACTAATCAAGTAAATAGCCGTATTAAGTAAATGTTAATGTAAAATAACATCATTGACCTTGTAACTGCATAAATCTCTCCACTCAAAGTTGAACTGCATTTACCTTAGTGTTGCCAAACATTATTTGTAACTGATAAAACACCCTCTCATCCACTCAGGAGGAACAAACTAAGGGTTATAAAACTATCTATCTCACAGTCGGTGTCAAGAAGACGGGGGCTGTAACTTTGTCACTAGGATAGACTGCAGGTCCCATTTCAAATCCTTTATTCTAACATTCTCAGATTTGAAGTCGTTATTCTCAACAAAGCAGTTGATTTGTTTGCAAATCATTAAATAAAGTAAGTAGAAGATGTAATTTTTCCTGTAGATTTTTGGCAACTTGATTTTTATTTCTGCAGCTTAGATACAAGTAATCCATGTGTTTTATGTTTTCCCCAGGATGGAAGTTGTCAGCAGTGGTACACCAGGGCTCCTAAATGCTGCATACCATGCTCAGATGAACCCTCTGGATGCTCAGCACAAGATATTTTCCATATTTTGAGAGCACCACTAGGAAAGCTTTGGCTTTACATGAAAGTATTACAAAATTGGAGAGGGTGAGGCTGAATACAAGTGCTGTGTTGTCCTGGGGATTTTGCTGTCTCCTTGTTTCGCCTGGCTTTCGGGTCTCTGGAAGAACTTTCAGGTCCTCCAGGTGCTGGAGACCATGGCAAAAACCCAAGGCATGAGGGGTGTTTGAGGAGGCCAGGGAAGCAGCAAGATGAAGAACAAGGTTTAAAAGAAGCATGGCCTGAGAAGGGAGATGAAAAAAAGGAGGGGCAGGGGACAGCATGGAGGTTTGAGATGCTGGCACTGGCGGACGTTGTCCTGCATGCCCTGTTCCCTGGGTCCCCCTGGACTTGGCAGAGGAACATGATGATTGTGTTGGTGGGCTACTCAAACTGCAAAAATGTTTTCCTTTTACATTTTTTGCTAAAACTGAAAAAACTGGGCTTTAATATATGAATTTCTGACTAACTTTCTTGGGGTAGCAGGATCATTTTCTTTTCTTTTCTTTTACGTACAAAAATATTTTAAAACTTTTATCTCTGTGTACAAACTACTTTTTTTTTTCCTCTTTCCTCATCACCTCAAAGTAAGTTTCATCTGCCATAGAAGCACAATACCTGTGCTAACTATCACAACCGCTAAAACCCACAGAAAACTTTGCAAAAGGTGCATCTTGGAGGATATAGCAGACTAACAACTTAAGTCCATGCAGGAGTATGTCTGGATTATATACAAATAGAGCATAAAGTCAAGCTGAGCTAGACTGAAAATGTTACTATTTGGGAATATGAAATTTCCCCATCTGTTTCCATCAGACATGGCTGAGTTGATGCTTCAGCATCCCCAAAGGAATGTCTCTGTTAGGGGGACAATGTTTTCTACTCAAAGCTTCTGAATAGTCAGATTTTAAAATTTAATTGAATTTCATTTTTTAAGGAAAAGTCCAAGTCACAGATGG
This sequence comes from Pluvialis apricaria, assembly GCA_017639485.1. NCBI lineage: Eukaryota > Metazoa > Chordata > Aves > Charadriiformes > Charadriidae > Pluvialis > Pluvialis apricaria. The sequence continues at coordinate 50,026,496 of CM030011.1, forward strand.
ACCCACTAAAAAGAGCTGAAACAGTTTTGATGGGAAAAAAAAAGAAGTCAGAATCCCACAGATAAATCAGATTGTGCGGGAATCATGCTGACTCGTGCTTCCAGACCTTCCTAGAAATGTCCAGCGCTAATGAGAAGATCTGGCCAGTCTCTTAGGATACGCAGGGTTCAAACTTTCTGATAATGGTTAAGGGATATTTACTCAATGCACTTCATCCCTTAAACCAAGATAATGCTCTTGGCAAAGAAACACATTCAAGTCTAAAGGGAGTGGTCTCCATCTCCTTAGGGTTCTATATGAAGAAAGGAAAAAGAGAATAAGAATTTACTCCTCCCCTGGGTCAAAATCTCAGTTTACCCCAAGAAAACTTATGTACTTTCCATGCAATGTAATTACAACTCAGCTGAGAAACTTGGAATGAAGGAAAGCAGATCCATACATTGGCAAATTCATGTAGTCCCTCAGCTTTGAGGGATGCCAACAAATCCATTACTGCAATAGTATTTTGCACCGAGAGAGTCCCACTTCAGGATTTACAGGCTTAATATAAGGAACTTGGGCTGGAAAGGAAAAAAAAAAATCCCCTCCCATTCACTATTTCCAATGGAAAATGATTTTTCCCCAGTGAAAAGTAAATTGCTGAGAAAATGCAATTGAAATGATTAAAATTGCTGAAGGTTTTCCCCTTAATTTTGTTCCTGTCCTTCTCCCCCCAAAATTCCCACGATAGTCAATGTCAGAAGATTTTGCTTACTCTTGAATTCCTCCTCCCAAATCATAAATATTTATCACGTGAATGGGGTCCTTACAAGTCTCTCACATTTGTGGAAGAAAGCAGTTTGCTGCAGGATTTGACCTTGAAAATCTTCTCCAGTCTCATTGACAGGAGCCAATGCTATTTTTCCTTTTTAATAGCCTTGGAAACTCGTGCCAGACAGACAGAACAGCCAGACAGACCACACGCAGATTATTAAAAACAGTTAAGGGTGTGTGATTTTGGTATAGGCACATAATGGCCACTAAGTTGTGGGCAAATGGGAGGTCATAAGGCGGGAGAGGAGATTGTTCATTAATGAACATAAATAACACAAGAACATTGGAACATGGTTAATTCAACATAAAAAGCCAACTTCTTCAGCTAGGGAGTGGAATCAATTGTCTGAAGTAATGGAGAAATTGGAAAACACCATCAACCTTTAAGTTTTGGATTCCTAAGCAGCTATTAGACTTGGATGTCAGAAAAAAAACATTACGGTAGTGCCTAAAAACCAAGAGGGCAGATTGTATGAACTATTGCCATCTCCTCCACAAACCCCTGTACTGAAATAACTAAAGTGTCCATAGGCCCCCACGGAGACCTCTGCCATAAACACACTATACAACATACACAGATAAATACCGAGCTTCAGTTTATGCTGGACACTTTAACACTGAAGAAGCAACACAGCTCAAGGCAGAGAATGGACCAGGAAGCAAGAGGCAACACTGCTTTGGCCAGCTCTGCTGTGAGAAGCAGGAGGAGGCATTTTGTTTCCCTGCATCTGTGCTTTCCTCCTCCGCATCTTCTGTTGAATCTGTAAGAGTGCCCGGTCACGGGGCTTGCAGCAAGGACCTGACTCACATCCAGCCTTCGAGACAGGCATGGGAAGTGCAGAACTTGCACACACATCTTTGCTTCGCTCCTTTGACTGTCATTGACCTTTAAAAAAAAAACCAAACAACAAACTCAATATGAAAATCAATGACTCTAAGGGCAGCCAAAGAAGGTGGGAATCTCAGCCAGCTGAGATGGGTTTGCTCTTCCTCTTATTGAGGAAAAGAGAGAATTACTGACAGTTTCAATGAGTGTTGGATTATCATTCAGTGATGAATCTGACTCCCATGTTAAATTACCACTAGCCAGTGCACAGGCCCAATATACAGATATCAACAGAGGGGACTGCACACTCAGAGAAACCTTCCTGAGAAGCCACGTTGCCAAGACCAGAAAAGATCATGCATAAATATCTCAGGATTTGTATTGATATTTGGGGCACAGAAAGAATCTCTGAGTCTGTATAATTGCTGTGGCCCACTGAATTCATCAACCAAGAAAAGGGAAAGTCAGCAAGTCCTGCAGGACAGAGGACTCCCAGGTCCTATAGCCAAGGAAGCTGACCTGGTCAGGAAACCCACCACCTGCCCCTTCTTTACCAGAGTCTCCCCTTCTGTCCCTTTATCTTCCCATGGATGTTTTGATAAAAATGAGGACAAAAAAAAGATGTTTTTGTCAGAAATTTCCTTGGTTTCCCAAGGCTGTATGGTGAAACAGAAAAGACGTTTTGGCCAGGTTTCCTCCTTCGTCTCACTTCTCTGACACACAATAGAGTCCCATTCTGGTGACAGGAAGCGATTACTCATGGTATCTCTGGCAAAAGAACATTTCCATTGAAAAATGGCTTTTGGAAAACTCACTTGTTTTCCATTGGCCTTAAAAAGACCATTGACTGAAAAGGCCTCTCTATTTGAAATCCTGGTTTAAGGTCAGGAGCCTTGTCTGAATTCACCAACATCTCAGTAGCACTGAAGGAGAGGACAGTTTCCCAAGGATGATTTGGGCTTCTTATCGCTTCTTCCATTTGCCTTCCCCAGCCTACCACATCGTCTCAATCACACCCAGCCAACTAATCCTTTAGCCAACAAGCGGCTAAATCAGATCAGCAGCTGTCTGTGCATGAAAGTCCTATCCCAGAGAAAAAAGAAAAAAAAAGGGGGCCTTAAGTATTCTTCAGGATGCAAAAAATGGGCTTGTATCACAAAGCAGAAGAAATATTTTCCATCACCACAATGAAATATTTATTAATAGCAGACACTAAATAATCTAGTACAGACTTGTTCACCAGAGTGCAAATTTTAGCAGGAGTCTCTGAAAACCAAAGCCCATTTAATTGTAATGAATAATAGCACAGATTTCCTATATTTGGGCTCATATTTTGCAAAAAGCGTTAGCAAGTAAACATGGATATTCCCAAACTATGAATATTTAGTTAAGTTCTATTCTGATGTTTCTTGTTCTGAATATTACTATATGAATTATTAAATTGCAACCAATTTTCATAAGGATGAATTTTTTTGTTTGCAAAAATTTCTACTTTCTTCCACCTGAAGCTAAATCCACTACACGTGGAGACAACTAGAGGCAATATATTCTTGCAAAGGAACATAAGATCTGAGCCAAAGTGTGTATCGGATGAAAACCAGAAATACTACTTTTGTTTGAGTGTCATACACTCATAATGGCTTCAGACAAATTAAGATTTTTACCAAATCACAGAATCATAGAATCATAGAATGGTTTAGGTTGGAAGGGACCTTGAAGATCATCGAGTTCCAACCCCCCTGCCACAGGCAGGGATACCTCTCACTAGACCAGGTTGCCCAAGGCCACGTCCAGCCTGGCCTTGAACACCTCCAGGGATGGGGCTTCAACAACCTCTCTGGGCAATGGCTTACTAGTATTAAAAGCTCACAAGTAGAAACTGGTTTAGTTGAGCACATACTACTGACTGAGCAGTTTCATGTTATTTACACCTCATATTTGACCAGAAATATGAAAAAAAAAAACGTATCCCAAACGCACAGTGTAAGGGACAGGGAAGGAGAGGAGAAACCAAGTGCTCTCCACACACGAGTCACTGCACTGGGAGAGGAACCCCCATCCTGAGCTGCTGTGTGGCACCGAGGAGCCCAACTCACACTGGGTGGTGGGAGGAGCCAAGAACACATGCCCAGGTGGAAACCCACAGCCTGCACTGAAACACCAACCTTCCCTCACCATGCTTCCATAAAACTCTCCCATTCTTTCTTTGCTTTGAGACTGGACACTGCTGGGGGCAGCAACTCCTCCCTGTGGGTTTGTTTGAGACCCAAGAAAATGATTAAGGCCCCACAAGAGCATCATCTATGCTCATCTACTCAGTGGGGTTTAGGGGTGCTCATGTCGCAGCGGCGCTACTAGCAAAGAGACAGCTAGAGAACAGGCCTCCAGCAGTTGAGTTCTCTGGGGGGAAAAGGAAGGGGATAGTTTAAACTTACATAACAAAAGTATTATCTACAGTAAGCATTAAATAATGGCCATAACAGAGGGGTAAAAGTGCAGAGGATTGATTAACATCAACACCATTTCACAGAGTGACAGTCAGCTACTTGCACTCCTGCACCCAGAACTATCCCTACAATCATCACGCAGGCATGGTGGAAAGACCTTTTACTGCTGTAGGAAACATTTTTCTAATACTGAGCCTATACAGGGAAGGGAGAAAAAGGAGATACACGAGCCTATAGCTGCAATTTCCTCATGCCAGGCTTACTGCTCAGGCCTGGGGGCACGTACTGATGCTGCCAGGTGGTCAAGCCTTTGCTGCTGCTTGCATGGCAATTTGCATGGCATTGCTTATAGTGTTTCATGATTTATTTCTTTAAAAAAATGACACTATTTGACAAGTACCAAGCGACAGTAGCAAACCTATTTAACCACTCTACTGCTGGGTTGTGTCGGAAGCTTCGGCTAGGCTAACAGGTATCTCACAGTTGCCCTGCCTATTTTAACATGCCATACACAAAGCTGCAAATCAGCCTGACAGCACAGAGAAGCCTCCGATTAGGCAGCAAACTTCACTTTCTGTCCTTTTTAAGTGTAACATTTTCATTCTCACACATGTGCATGCTCATTTGGGAAGCATCTGACTAGTTCTGGCATCAGATTTGGACACCTTAATGTGTGCATCTTCCTCACAGTCTCATAGCACTGAATAACACATGAAGCTGCATTTGTCTAGAGGTCTGCTCAGTTCGGCCTGGGCGGGTAAAGAGGCAGATATTTATTTACACTGCTGCCAACAGGGGTGAGATCCCGATGGCCTGGTGCAGGGTGTGTGGCACCTGACTGCAAGGCCCTGACTGCTCAGCTGGAGCCGATGCTGGTCCCTGTCTTCGAGCCTTGCAGAGGTCAGCACTCCTGGGGGCAACCGAAATGGCTGCCCTTTGCTAGCACTTCTCCCCTGCTATCTGCAAAGCAGTTGCATTTAGAACAATAAACCACAATGCCTATGTGTTGTTTGTCAGCAAATACTGGCTTTCAAGAGCAAGTTTCTAGTGATAAGTACAAATTTATTTGACAAACCATGTCCTGTTGTAGAAAGAAAACCAAACCCTTCCTGCAGAGGAAAACCATCCTTTAACATTAGATAGCTCAGTGTTAGGCCTGCATAGCCTTCTCTTTCCCTTACAGTGATATACTCTGCAAGAGGTACTGGGAATAAAGTGATAGCTAGGTCATTCCTACAGCACAGAATAGATTTTGAATGGAAAATCCCATCATTTTCTTGTATAAACAAGTCCAAAATGCATTTAAAGGATAGGTTTGGGGTTTTTCAGCTTGCAAGAGGGTTTTAATTTTTTTTTCCTCGCCACATGAACTGCCAACTAAACTGAGAAGCAGAAATCCTAAATAAAAGTTAAAAACCAACCACCAACTGTTTAGAAACCGAAAAAGAAACTCTACTAGGAAATCAGCCCTTTTAAGACAGTGTTCCAGTAAGATGCCAGGGACAGGTCACTTGGTTGTCTCATTGGAATAACCACATTTTAGGTTTTCAGAATAAAACATATGAGGTTGGGCAGCCAAGAGGGTTAGTACAGGGCTCAGATTTTAACACAAACAAAGGGTAATCTGGTCTGGCGCAGTCTGGTCACTGCAGCAGTGTATCTGAAGGTTAGGTTTTATGTTTATTAGCATCATCCAGATGGCGTTTTATGTCCTTAATAACTTTGTCCCTGACTAAGCCATGAACCTACTGTTTGACAAACACTGTAGGAAATACCCATCAGCAGAAAAGCCATTTTGTAATGAGGGGTAGAGCCGGTATGTTTAAGATGCCTACAATTTATTTCTGTGTACCTGTCACCTTTTGCTGTGTACACTCAACATTGTAAAGTACTTTAAGCAGCCATCCTTAAGCTAAGGGGTCTGGACAAATGAGTTCGGTACGTTTGCTGACTCCTAGGAGCCCTGCAACTCCTCCCAGCACACTGCTGAGCAGTGTGGGCTCCTCCTTGGCTGCTCACACCCTGGCCCCTCTGCGTGCTCGGACCCACCAAGGAAGGAGGGCGCAGGCTTTGGCAGGGTGCTGGGGCTGGCTCCCGTCCCCTCCACGTGCCTTGCACCACACTGGGCAATTCACACCAAGAATCTTGAGCTCAGTGGTTATCTGCAAGTTGGGGCAAAACTACCTTTTTCACAAAACTGTCATCACAATTCAATTTTCTCTGCTTGCAGAGCGCTCTGCAATCCCTGAGGGGAACATCTTCTGCACTTCATTAGCAGAGATATCTTATCTCCAACATGTTGTCCCAAACACCGTATGCCTCACAGAATCTCCAGGATTTACTGTGTTTTGATGACAGACAGGAAAGCGCCACTTCTAATTAGTGGGACTTGTGAGTTTGTGAAAAACTATTTTAGTTTCTAATTGTTAAAATAAAAGGACCACTGACACTTATTTTAGCAAGACGACCCTTGCCCCATAAGGCAGCTCAGCAACCCAGGAGCTTCTTTCAGCACATCAAAGGTGTACAAGTTTTTTACTTGCAATATTTTGCTTTCAATTCTTCCTAGCTGCAAAAACGCAGGGTCAAAACATTCCCCTGAAATGAGCAGGAGTTCTTACATGTTTGCAGAGAGCAAAGGCTTGAGCGCAGCCCGCGCCAGGAGCTGGGGTGGGCAGGGCAGCCCACTGAGCACAGCCCCCGGCATGGCTCCCCTTGAGATGCGAGCGTGCGCACGCTCATGGTGGCTTGTACAGTTGTGTGATTTCATACACAGGCAGCCTTGTGCGTAAATGCCTACATGACATTTAAAACCCAAGCTGTGGCCAGCTATCATATACCCGATCAAACGTATGGATAATGAGTTTAAACAATCCAGGAGACTCTACATACTTGTTCCGCTGGTTTACTGAACTAATTTAAGTTAAATTGGTTCAGCCTCATGATTCAGACAAGACCAGAGTGAATGTTAGCAGCACTTTTGGTGTTTCATGACACAATTTACTTCGAATTAAAGCAACTGGAACAAACCTTGTGCTCAGGGAAGTATGTATGTATCGCTGTTGAAGCAGACACTGGCAGTAGTGACATCAGCATGTTTTTTTAAGCATACGTTCGTCTTTTGCAGGGATATTTTGAGACCCTAAAAATGTCACTACAGAACTGTCCCAGTTTTTGATTTTGAAAATGTCACCTGTGTCATCGTTGGAACTGGGCTGTTATTTCCAGAACTAACCATTTGGGGAACGGTTTATGCGAAACCTAAACCTTAGCACCATCTCTGCAGTGAAAGAGAGAAGGCAAAAGTGCTGGCGCTCGCACTGGCGCTGGAGTCATCCAGGAATTGGCTGGCTTACCTCAGGCCAGCCTTTCACTTGCCAGAATTCAGAAATTCACATTTCTTTTCAAATTTGCTATTTTCTTTAGGCATTCATTTTGAACGTGACCAGCTGTTCTCAGAACAGGGATCTGGAGCCATATTCTATATTTTTAGAGCAGGCATCTTTCCTGTTAAACAGAAAGATGAGAAACTCCAAATTAGAATATGGTTAGGAGGAACAGAAGAAAATTCACAAGTGCAAAGCTGCTGCTGTTCACCCAAAAGGCTTGCAACAAAGATGCAGGGCGACATTTCTGATACTAACAATGGTTTACCTGAAACAGGAGCAGAAGAGAAGCCAGGGCAACCACACAATGAACAAGTAGTTTACTGGGAACCCAAGCGTTCAGTGTCACGATCAGCTGAAGGTAGCGAAAGCAGCAGCTCTGCCCCTGGTACAGGCTCCTGCTCAACCCTTGGGCCAGCACCAACACTGACGCAACTGTCTCAGGGATTAGATCAAGGATATCATCAAGCTACAGACTAACCTGGCCAAAAAAAAAACAGTTTTGGACAGACCAAGTCACTCGGCTGCTCCACAGCATGTATACTGGTGCTGTCACAATGACTGGAGTGGGACTGGGAAGACAAGACTGGGATGGGCAGTATGACTAGCATTCTTGGCAGCAAAGTGGCAGCAAATGTGCAACCTGAGTGAAATTACCATGTATTTCCAACAGCACTGGAAATAATGAAGCCTGAGCTCGCAGGGCCTTGGGCTGTGAGCTGCTAGTGAGGTATTGCAGGTACCTGGGCCGTACAGCACAGCTTCTCCAGGTATGCTCATCCTCTGATGCCTGGTAACATGTGTGTTCATGCCACATCCTTTCCACCTGTCAAAACTGACAGGGCCTTTCTGCTCTAACCAACCACATATATTCCTAAGACTTGTAGGAAATTAATTATCCTCAAAGGCCATTACTGCTTCAGCTGATTTGGTTGAGGACAGCCAATAGCTTCCACTGCCTTTGAATGTGGTAAAAAATGCACAAAACAACATTACTAAGCAATCCCATATCCTTAACAAATCATCCAACAGAAGAACCAAAACAACATGAACAGCCCTCACACCCCCAAACATCAAGCTTAAGGGAAATGTATTTAGAAGACCATGCCTGGGGCACTGTCTCCAAAATGCCTTTGTCTTGAGTGGTGACTCCACTTAAGAGGTCCCCAGCTCCTTTGGAGGTCAGCAATTTTATGCTGCTTTATAGATGGGAAGCTGAAGAACAAAGGAGGAAGACACTGAGCAACTTCAGCGATCGGTAGAGGATCAAGTTTGTTTCCTCACCCACTAGGTAGCGCCACCTCTTTCTAGTTTATTTCTATGTTGTCCATCTTAGACATTTGGAAAAAAAACACAACATAAGCCCAAAACATTGAAATATTGGCTCATTCCTATAACCATGCCTCAAAAGATCATTTATAATTGTTCGTATTCCTAATTCTCACCAAGTTAACCAACATTTCAAAGTGTTACTTTTTTATAAAGCCCTACATTTATCAGGTGACTGCACATGCATCTCCTATCATTTGGCCATTGTTAAGTATTTCCCTTTTAGAGGAAAGCTTTGGTTTATTCCACATGGCCACATTTCTGAAATGAATTATTTAAATGTATAGCAAGGTAAGTTGAAAAGTTTCACTCATCCGCTCTGTGCTGTCAGGTTATAAAAATCCAGATTAAATGCTCTGTGGGAGTCTTTGCCCCTAATTAAGCGTTTAACCAAGGGAGTTTATCCCTCCTCAGTGGACTCCCTGTTCTGCTCCAGAATGAATTGCACTGAGCAAGACAACTCGGAGGAGATGCTTTAAAGGACCTGGCTCTGCTCCCTTATCTCCAGCCCTTGGCCAGCAGCGTAAGTGGGATCCTGTCAGCAAACAGACAATCTGTCCCACCGCCCACTTGAATCCAAGGGGCCATCCACCCTGCAAGCACAGTATGTATAAACCCCTTTTTCACATGAACTCAAAGAAGAAGGGCTCCTTCAAAGAGCCTTCATTTAAGAAGGAAGAAACCAAAATGTTCAAAGTTGTACTTCAACAAGAGAGAACCACATATTTTCCCAAACTCCTCCCTACTCTTGGCTGTAGGACAACATTTTAGACGAAGGTGAAAGAAGGTCTCTCACGCAAGTGGATGCCTATTGTTCCCCTGTGTCATTCAGAAGAGATGGCCACTTGCAGCAGTGAGGGATTTTCACACAACATACTATACTATACACTACTCTCAGTCCCAAAGAAAAACATGGGCTCCAGTGAGTAATCCTGTGATAAAACTGAGTACATTTACTTTATGTTTGTAATTCTAAAGATGAAAGGGTATGAAACACCCTTGCCTTGTTATTAGGAAATGCCTTGTTAGCCACTTTCTTTTGAATTCACTCAGTGCCATTTGTAGAAAAGCCATTTCTCCCCAGGAACCATTTCTTTTCAGATGGCTTTTTTCCCTGCTTCCCAGCAATTTCTGTTTTCAGAGTAATGAAGACCAATGCGGTTCTTTTCTACACCATTTCACTACATTTACATTTTTTAAAATAATTGATCATATCTCTGTAATTTTATACTTTTATTCTAAAACATAGGATACACACAGTCACTACTCAGCATGGCCAGTGAATTATGGCTTATTTGGGATTTTAAATACAAAGATTATAAAAGCGTTGGTTAAAGTGCTGCCAAGTGAACTAAACTTAGTGTTCATGGTATCTGGTTAAATATATGTTTTTTAAGTAATAAGAAGGAGTTGTTATTGAAACTGCAATCATCTTTCACAATAAATACTGTTTTAGTTGAAGGTTTCTGTACAATAAAGTTATATCAGTACTTGGGTATGGTGTACTTATAATTAACACAAATATAGGGAAAACATACTAATGTTTCTTAAACTGCATTTTTTTTGTTTATGCTAATGCAAAGAATGATTTGGTGTACCCTCATGCACCAAGGACTGATAAAGACATGGCTGATTATTAGGCAAAGATGTCTACTCAGATGTTATTGGCTTGGACAGTTGTAAGCAAGAACATTATCAAATGTAATCAATGTATTAAAAAGGAAGTAAGGCTCATAGACTATTAATAAGGAAAGGCTTGGGGGCTGAATGATGATGACGATGATGATATTGTTTAGACTAAGATTTCCTAAATATATTCAAAACCATGTAAATACAGCCTAGGTAAACACTCCTGAAACCTGCTGAACTCATGCAAAATCTGCCAGGATGGAAGTTTTGCAAAATGAGTAACTAGCATTAAATTTCAGACACATGTACTCCAATGGAAAAATAAGCTTTATCATGAGATCTAAAAGCAAGGCTTATAAGCATTTAAAAAATAAAGTCTTGTTTTCTCTCTGCTGTATCTAAAGGCAATTGAAAAAAACACCAGATTTTTACTTTTAAATATGTATCTACACATTTAAATAATATACATATAAATATAAAAAATATATATTAAAAATATATACTACTTTCCTAAGCATATCACAGTGACAAAGTACATACAGTAACAGGCTTGCCTACAGTATCAGGAATGCAATAAGGAAAAGTTAAAAATAATCCATTTATATGGGGGAAAGATTGAACGGAGTTTGAGATTAAGAGAGGTTGAAGCCTTTTTTTTCCTCTTGCATACAAAAAAATTTCTAGCTGTGGTTTTGTCACCAAAAGTTGAACTTCAATTTAAAGCATGTTGCAAACTGCACTCACATATTTTACTAAAATCACATCACTCATCCTGGTGAGATCAATGAGGCATTAAATACATAAATAACTAAAGGATCGGGAGCCTACATGGCTATTTATTGTACTACCTTCTATGTCTTTAGGGTTTATAAGACCCTATCCTGTTTTTGTACAGCAAGGGAATTGGTTTCCTTATGACATATCTTCCCTTTTTCAGGGAGAAGCATTGCATGCATGCACACAATTAAAAGCCTTGAAGAAGGAACAAGTCTTTCCAGCGAAAGCAAAATAGGGTGTCCTGTTGTCACCACCAGAGTACCCCTTTAGCCCCCCAAATACAGCTGTCCCCATACAGAGGACTGATGCCCCTTCTCATAGGACCTCTCTAGGCAGATTGGGACAAGATGGGTGCAGCTGGGCTGGGGATCATGCAGGGATGCCAGTCTTCCCACTGAGGATGAAGCTGCAGGGTCTGTCCGAAGACTCCTCTGCCTGCTCTGGCTTTGCCAGAAATGTTACTTCCCATACAACATGGTGAGGAGGAGACCGCCCTGCTGCCCGCACAGGTGCAGGCAGGCGAGGGACAGAGGGAGCGAGGGAGGAACCTACAGATTTGTCCTTCATCCCTGACTGCTCCATGGCTGAAACATATGAAAGCGTCAAACCCAAAAACGTCAGCACAGCGCCTGACATTTCAGAAATACAAGTCTGTGAGAAACTCTCTGATCAACTGCCTCCAGCGAGTCTTCAAATATGGGCCCCTTTCAAATGAGGTGGTTTGTGGACACAGGATAGAGAGCACATCTGGTACATCAAGCGTTGCTTGCCCATTGCCTCTGGGAGTGCCTGATGAAGGGGATGCCTTGGGGCCACATGTCTTCCCTTGACCCACTCCCTTTTCCTTGCCTGCATCCTCCCTCAAAATGCTGCAGGGCAACATTGCCACCTGACATTGCCTGACACCCACCCAAAGCCAGATGGTCCCTTCAACTCATTGTGCTCAGACTAAACCTCCTTTGGGAGGCTGCCCCAGCGGAGGAGCAGAGTTGGTGGGGATGGCCAGTGGAGCCTCCCCGAGACCCTCACGTGAGTCATGGACAGCTGTTGGTTGCAGTTCAGCATCACGTTCGAGCTGGTCCAGCTGCCTCAGTCAACAAGATTTCTCACCGGAAAAAGGTGATTTTTAGAACTTGAAACTTTTTCATGTGAAAATGGCAGTTTTGACAAAGGCCTTTCATTCTGTGATGGAGATAATCAAAATGAAAAATCTCATCTTGAATCAAAAAGAAAAGAAATGGAAAACTGAAACAGTTACACTTTCTGTTTTGACATTTCCCATTCAAAACTCCTCAGAATCCTTTCCCTGCTGTGTGAAAATGTTCCTTTTCTCATTTTTTTTTATTTGTTTCACTGGTGGAAAAGAATTTGGAAATGCTAACGTTTCTTGCATGAGATATTTCAAGCTTTATCTAGAGAAGTTGTGCCTACAAGTACACTGAGTAAGGCTTTGTTCCTTGCACCCCACCCCATGAGTATTTTAGAAGACTTCTTGGAAAATACAAAATTTTAAAAATATCCTTCCAATATTAAAAGCAAAGTTAATGTGTTTTATTTTTCTCTTTAAATCCAAACACTTTTCTGGGATTTCAAATATTAAAAGGTAACCAGATTTAAAACCAATTTCACAGCATAAATCCTTCCATAGAAAATGATAGACCAGCTGATACAACTGGCAAAATTCACACTTTTAATTAAAATGATTAAACACAAGAGACCCCATTGCCTGTTTTATGTATAAAACAACAACAAAGTAGGGATTTATGAAAGAAATATCATGTTTCTGTGTATCTTAAAGGAAAAGCTGAGAATTGAATTTAAATTGAGGATTTTTATGTGAGGTGTTGATACGCTCTCCAAACTACTAGTACAATTCTGAGACTAGCCCAATGTTCAAATTTTATGCTATCAGAGGCAATCTGCTGTTATACATTTCTTCTATAAAATCTATCTATGTATATACACTGGAAGTCTGTGTTAATTTCAGTGATATTTCGGCAGTAAATACAACATGAAATTACTCTTTTCCTCAATGGTGAAAGGTGCTCTTATTGCAAAACAAGTCTCTTCTGAAATATTACATATCTTTACTGTGGTCTTTTACAACAACTGTTACATGGCAATGATTTGTCATATTTTATAATGCAGAACTCCTCTGACACGAGTAAAGAGCTTTCACAGAGAGATCAAGAGAAAAATACATTTTTAGTAATATTAAATGTATTTATAGAATATTTTATACTCAGGTTCCCTGCAAAAATAATACCATATTCTGTCTATAGATCTTCCTCTTAATAAGCTCAGTAGAAACGTCTTATTCATTTCCTGGGAAGAAACGCTCCTTGTAAGAATTATTTGTAAATGCAGTTAAATTAACATCTTCAACTGCTTTTACTCCACAATCATGAAAATAACTACATCCAGAATCATTTCACTTTAAAAAAGTCATTTTAGTCTAAAGTTTGGCAAAAAAATAAACTGAAATGCTTAGAAATTTACATTTTTGTCACTCCATAAATCAAAACTTACTTTACATATTAGAACAATTTTTGTGAGAATTTTGGATCTGAGCTGATAACCTTTTGCCAAGTTTTAACGAAATGCAAATTGAAACATCTGAGATATTAAACAGACAATCGAGGTTTATGGTTACATCATAAGATTATTGCCCAGTAACACTGCATACTATGGCCCCAATTCTGAAACACTCACAGGCTTTATGTATGCAAGCAACCCTTGTGAACACAAATATAAGTGCTAATATAACCTCATGGCATCGAGAACACAATGTTGTATCAGCAATTGACATGCAAACTGTTTTGCTAAGGGAACATTCCTCCAAAAGATGTAGGAGGGTGTATGTGTGGAAAAGGGCAGCAAACGATGGCAGAAGCTTAATTATAGTACCACTAATGGCAGGAATACAGCGTTGAAGACAGCCAGCAGAGTTAGCTCAGAGCACCTAGAGAGCATACAGAACCAGGTCCCCGGCTTGTGTAAGCTGGACTGGGTTCGCTGGAGTCATGCTACATAGATTTTTACCAAATCAGGATCTGACCCGTATCTGTAGAGGCTGTATAAAGCAAAAAAGCCCACTGGCTGACAAAGAATGAAGACTAAGGACTCTCTTTGTAGGTCACCAGCTCCTGGCACTAATGTCTTCCGCCTTAAAAGCCTGCTGTAGATGCACACCATAATGCAGACCTTATGTAGTGCTGAGGGGAGTGTTAATTAATACCTTTAATCGCTACGTACTACAGCAAGATAAGAATAAGTGATTTACTGGACATAAAATCTTCCCAGACACTGTATGTAGACTCAATTACAGCCATTGCTCACCCCCATACCTCAGAGGCAATACCGACGTGTTCCTGTTCAGCCTGGGACTTGCATTCACAATAGCCTCCAGGAAGAGTTAAGCATGCAAACCTTAATAATGTTTATGTTTCATATTAATTAATCCTTGGCCTCTCTGAAAACTACAACTTTCTGACAACAGAGAAGTGGCTGTTTTAAATGGACTGTTGTTAATAATGAAGGGTATGCAATACTCAAACAGTAAGAAAGGTCAGATTTGAAGAGAAGGGATTCACCTGGTGCTCAGAGATACGCCAATACTAAACGCAGGTCCTCAGAGGGAGTGACCGGCATGGGACCTTCAGGTGAGGCTGGCACCAGTTTCCTGAACAGGGTGAGGTTCTTCCTCCCTTGGTGTCCAAAGCAGAGGAGGTAACGGTAAGTCCTTTGAGGGGGTCCACAATATATTTATGAGAGGGATGCTAAGTGCTAAGAAAACAGATGCACCACGAACAGTTCACTGTGAGGTTACTAACCAGTGGATGCCCCCAAAGTCTTGTTGTTCAGCTCTTCTAACCAAATAAATTGAGACTAAATTGTAGGCTAAGCTTTCTCTGGTAGGAAAATGTTCCCACTCAAATTTCACTGTTCTAATTGCAGAAGCTAGAAATAAAAATACTTTCATTCAAATAACTAGCATTCAAAACACTTTCAGCTGGACTTTGCCTCCCAAAAGAAGCAAAAGCACATGAAGGATGTTCTGTATTATCATTTTTATTGGAGTTATGGGCCAGGACCCCATAGGTGCTGTCCTACCACAAACCGAAGATGATTATCCCTACTTCAAATCATGATATTTTATTACAACAGTTTATAGTCCTTATTTAATCATCTCAGCATGTACTGCATGGAGTCTGCAGTAGAATCAATTCATTTCTAGCAAGTATTGGGCCAAATTGTGCTTTTACTCCCTGGAGGAGGGGTGGGGGTAAAATATACAGAACAGCTGGGGCCACCCAGTAGTTCAACGAGGCACTCTGACAGCAGCAACAGCAGATACAAGCAGAAAACATCTTTAAAGAGCCCTCAATTCTTCAGCAAAGCCATAATTATATTCTGAACATTTTTGCCATAATTATTTTCATCCAAAAATTTGCCAAAAAAATTCATCGTGAAAGGCGTAGAAATCTACATTTTTGACACTCCATAAATCAAAAGCTTATTTTACATAGCAGAACCAAATTGCAGTATATTTTACCTCAACTGTACTGTCTTTTAGCATTACCTGCTCCATTTCCAGACTTCAGAATTTTTACATACCCTTCCAATGCTCCTCCTCAGATTTTTTTAAATTCACCATCCTCTTCATTAAAACATATGAAATATAATTTCTTAAAATCTACCGCCTTCAAGCACACTGTGATCCTAGGGCTGAACCAGCTCAGTTTCTACTATGATGTAGAGCAACCTGGGATCACTCACCCGCAACTTCCCATCCCTCCAGGTTCCTATTGAGCTATTCCCCACAGGTTAGCAATACTCCCTCTCATGCCAAAAGTGCAGTAAACCCTTTGAGAACACATCCAAGCTGCAAATGAGTGCAGACTTGACTTCCAGAGCAGCCCCTTCATCCTGGAGGGCAGAAAGGTTTCCCCCAGGGAGGATACATTTAGGAGTGTTCATTCCAAGAAGTGGGGTGAGCAAGCCCTCATTTTGTGTTAGCACATAAAAAAATGTTTGCTCTTCAGTTTCAACTCTGATTTCTTTTTTAAATCAGAATGAGTCACCTTTTTATTCGGGAAATTGGATCATAAATTCATATAGTCCAACCACAACCAAAACAAAACAAAATACAAGTAAATCTGAGAATAATAGTGACTTTCAGACATGATCAAGCTGGGTTTGATTTGTGCTATTTATCAAGAGTTAAGAAACCTTGTTTCCCTTCACCAGTCCCCTGAGCCATTAACTTTCACACTGCACCACATTCTTATAAGATTATGGGAATTTTCAGTTTAGAAAATCCAAAGCATTCTGCAGCTGAGCATATTTAGTTGCATTTTCCAGTTCTATTTTAAAATAATACCACTACATCTGATACCCCATACTTGTCTGTGACAAATGTAATATGCAAACATCTTCCATTGCATAAACGGCATAGGAATGGCAATAACAATACGCTGAATATCTTACTCCCATTGTCTGGAGAGCAGTCTTAATGTTGCTGAGTTAATGAGTGAAATGAGCATTGTGGTCTAAGTGTCGCGTAAATAATGGTTTCCATTACAAAAAAATACTGTACCACCACACCCTGGCCATCTCAAAAAGCAAAGCTCTAGAGGTTTCCCACAGACAAATATATAAACCAGTGCTGAATTTCTCCCCTTTCCCCCTCTCTAAGGCAGCTAGTTTAGTGGCCTCTCTCTTTCTGGAACCTATTTTTTGTGACAAAATGCAGCTAAAACATTATGCGGTTTCTCTATGAACAGGAGTAAAATGCACTCAGTGTAGACCAGCCTCTTCCCTGGTGTGAAGGTCATCCACCAAAGCTGCTGAGTGGCAATTCAAGCCATTCTCACAGAGATATAAATCTCTCTTTTTCTGCCTGCATCTTTTTACACATAAAGCAAGGCCCGAGTCCTCCCTGCCTAGTTCTGAACTGCACTGTCACGCCTTTGATAGCAACGAGGAGCACATGTGCGGAAGGTCACGCGGATCACACCAACAAATGCTTGGATGCAATTCTATACAGCCATGGTGCTGCTGCCAGGGACGTACTGAGGATAACTTTCAAGCAGGTTTTGGAAAGTGAAAGGGAACAAAACATACCCAAGCAAGCTGGGAGTTATAATAACAATGGCAGTCAGAGGGATATAAAAGGCGAAGCATTTCACAACTTGGGTCAGTATAAGCACAGCCTTTCTAGAGGTACAGAAGCCACAGTAGAGAAGAAAAGGGAAAGTTGACCAAACTAACCTGGGAATACAGCCTTGCATGAAACCAGGCTCCCAAATTACCATACAATGGCCTGTTCTCCTACTGCTGTAGGCGCAAAAAAGGAGGATGCTTCTTACCCCCAAAACTCCTGAAGAGGTGTGAAAATTACACTGACAATCTTTGGGTAAAACTATCTGCAATCTCTCATGGGCTTTGTATCTGACATCTGGCAAGATGCACAGTCAACCACAGAGCATTTTACAAGGATGCAGGGGATAGCCTACAAAATGGTCAATAGCTTTAGTTGTTTATCTGGGCTTTTGTTAATTTTCTGTAATTTCCTGGTGTGGTTTTTGTCAGTGGGGATCCACAAAACAATTTAAAAAGTCAGATGTTCTAATTCCACAGAAACCAAGGAGGAGGTAGGTACCCAAACGCCTTGAGCACATCAGAAGGTATCAGGCTTGCCACCTGCAGCTACTCATGGTGATTGCAGCCTGAATGGTGTTGACTGTGGGCAGTCGTACTGTACTATATTCACTTAGTGTCCATCTCAAACCAGAATGAACTTGCACAGAACCTAGGTTGCTGTTTTCATTCCATAACAAATACATGCCTTTTGGTTTTGCTAGCACTGGGGACTCCCGGGTTTACAAAAGGCTCAGATGAAAATCAGGTAATCCATTCCATCAAAACAGGAAAGGTTCAAGTAATTGAGGGTGGCAATTTAGATTATGGATAATAGCAATAAACAGTTCCTTAAAAAGACACTCCCCATTTTACCATGATGTTCCAGAACTTTTTTTTGGAGCACCTGGAATTAATACCCCTTGTTTGAACTGCAGTAGCAGCTCTAGGAGCTTCAGATGCAAGTCAAGATCCAGGTTAGTTTGCTGGTGTCTGCACCAGGAAACATCACAGCAGCTTGTCCTTGCTTCGGACTGTTTACAGTGTAAATCTTGAATGAAAGACAGAAGCAAGCCCAGACAGAGGGAGCACGGAAAAATGATGAGTGAAGATTGGTGTGTACAGTGCTGAGATGTTCTCTTTCTTTCATTTCATCAGTTGAAACATCTGGAGCTTTTTAATGTTATTTTCTTTTTAGCTGTACAGCATACTGATCTATAGCGTAGGATTCACTTTGTGCAGATAGTTAGCTGGAGCAATGTGATAAAGATTGTTTGGAAAGTCTAAGACATGCAGAGTCTGTCAAAGCTGACCTCCCTCTCAAAGTGAAAAGTAAACACTGGGTCTTTTTCAAGGTGAACTTATTCAGCACACAAGTTATTTGAAAAGGTCCTTCACTCTGAGAAATAATTGTATGACCCTCTGACAGTAAATCTGAGAGCAGCAACAGCAGATTCTCTAAACAGAAAGATGGGCTTCTGTCTTCTCCAATTTAAAAGTGAGCTTCAATAAAGAAGGACAATATGTAAAATCCTAAAGACAGAGCTTACCTACTCAAGAAAAAGATGTCATTTGTAGGTACCAGGTGTGTTGTATATTCCCTTGTTTAATACACAATTTTATTTACTCAAGTTTTTAGATAGGCATTCCTAGAAAATATTTGAAGAAGATAAAAAGTATTCCAACAGCAAAAATAAATCCACTTTGTTCTGAATTAGTGTGGTTTCTTTTGCCCCGTGTTCAATCTCTGTAGCCGATTTTTGTAAGGCAGACTGGAGTGTTAGACTCAGCAATAAGGACTTTAAGATCCACTATGGAACCAAAAAGTTTCCAAACCAAAATGCGTATCCAGTACTCATTTAGATATGACTCACCTATGGCCACCCTGTAACTCCAGCCATGGTCCCATGTATGGCTACATGGCAGAAGTTACACTAATGAACACAAACAGGCAAAAACTCAAACAACCATAATATAACATAACTGCCAGAATCACAGCTAGTGTGGGATCTATGTGACTTGACTGCTAGGTAAAAACACAGTGTTTTCTGAGGCAGTGGCAAACGTGTTTGGTTTAAAGGGTAGTGCAGGCACCTTGAAAAGATGGGAAGCACTTTGACTTCACCAAATCCTGTCCCATGGGTATGATTAGATGGCATGATGGGCCGGGATCTGAACAGAGGTTTTAAAACCATGCTGCATATGAGTCATTAGCTCTTCACTTTATTTCTTGGCACATTCAATCATTTCTTTTGCCTGTGCTCCCATTTCCTGCTTTACCGTGTTTTTACTGCACACCTCCAGGCTGAGATACCTTTAGTATGTCTTGTTATTGCACTGAAATGATTTTCAAGTATTTCAACTGGTCAATACTGAAACAAGTTCAGTAGACAAGATGCAGGCTTGTTTACTAGTGATTTATGTTGATCAAAAATAGATTTGTTCTTAATTTCATCCTCCATGACTCTCAGAAAAGACCATGAAACTCCAGGCTCTACCCAATGCAGGCTGTGGGACAATATCTTCATTTCAGCTGGAGATATCAAGCACAACACCAATGCCAACACAATATTTTCAGTTGGGTTTAAAAAATGCGAGTCTAAGTCATAACATGCTTTTGGGATACAAAGTCTGCTCCCACTAATGACTAACAGATTATCAGCAATTGATAAACCTATGGAAACATGGAGAAGATAAATCATTCAGGGAAACTAATGGCTCACTTTTTCTTCCAAAGCAAGAACTGGAGTTGGGAAGAGTACCAAACAAGCCAAACGGGTGGCAGAGTCCAAGCCAGCAAAGCAGCAAAAATATGTCTGCACACAAAGCATAGCTAACCTGGGAACTCCTCGCTGCAGGATTCCATGGAAGTTAAAAGTTAAACGGGTTCAGAAAGCGATCAGACAACTCTGTTGACTCATGAGACCCCCCTCATTCAGGAAGTCTTTGAGCCACGCAGTGCCAGAGGCTGGGCCAGGATCATGTCCTCTTGCCCCATTTTTATCCTTTTCCGAGGCTATTGAGAGCAGCAACCTGGTGTAGGCATTCCCAGGGTTTTTATCTTGATTTATAGAGCCAGATCTGAGTCTGAGACAGGCACAGTCCCCATCTCGTCTCTGCAAAGGGCACAGAATGCCACATGCAGTTTTCTCTCCCTGAAGTAAGGTAGCAAAGAGCTTGGGACAGAAAGGAAAGTGTATCTCATCAGGGAATCAAAGCCATGTTGTCCATTGGTGACATGCAAGCAGTCTGGGGCAAAATAATGTATTTAAATCTGAAGTAGTTGTTTTCACCTTCTTTCTGAAAGCCATTTACATGATTTACAGAACAGTATCTTAATCGGTTTCCGTAACAAAAGTATATTGGGAAATTCTGATACAGGAGTTGAGATACCTTTTAGTTACTGTTCATCTCAACTTTTAGGTGGACATTCCTTCTTTCAGTTGTCTTCAGTGATTTAATCATAGAATCATAGAATCATAGAATGGTTTAGGTTGGAAGGGACCTTGAAGATCATTGAGTTCCAACCTCCCTGCCATAGGACCTCCCACTAGACCAGGTTGCCCAAGGCCACGTCCAGCCTGGCCTTGAACACCTCCAGGGACGGAGCTTCAACAACCTCTCTGGGCAACCTGTTCCAGTGCCTTACTACCCTTAAAGTGAAAAACTTCTTCCTAATGTTTAATCTAAACCTGCCCTCTTCCAGCTTAAAGCCATCCCCTCTCGTCCTGTCACTACATGCCCTAGTAAAAAGTCTTTCCCCAGCTCTCCTGTAGGCCCCCTTTAGGTACTGGAAGGCCGCAATAAGATCTCCCCGGAGCCTTCTCTCCTCCGGGCTGAACAACCCCAACTCTCTCAGCCTCTCCTCATAGGAGAGGTGCTCCATCCCTCGGATCATCCTCGTGGCTCTCCTCTGGACACGCTCCAGCAGGTCCATGTCCTTCTTATGTTGGCGACTCCAGAGTTGGATGCAGTACTCCAGGTGGGGTCTCACGAGAGCGGAGTAGAGGGGCAGAATCACCTCCCTTGACCTGCTGGCCACACTTCTTTTGATGCAGCCCAGGATACGGTTGGCCTTCTGGGCTGCGATCGCACATTGCTTGCTCATGTCGAGCTTCTCGTCAATCTCCTCCAGGTCCTTCTCCCCAGAGCTGCTCTCCAGCCATTCTCCGCCGAGCCTGTATTTGTGCTTGGGATTGCCCCGACCCAGATGTAGGACCTTGCACTTGGCCTTGTTGAACTGCATGAGGTTGGCTTGGGCCCACCTCTCCAGCCTGTCCAGGTCCCTCTGGATGGCATCCCTCCCCTCCAGTGTGTCTGCCTTGCCAAACAGCTTGGTATCATCAGCAAACTTGCTGAGGGTGCACTCTACCCCACTGTCCATGTCGCTAACAAAGATGTTGAACAGTACAGGTCCCAGTACCGACCCCTGAGGAACGCCACTCGTCACTGCTCTCCACTTGGACACCGAGCCGTTGAGCACAACCCTTTGAGTGCAACCGTCCAGCCAGTTCTTTATCCACCGAGTGGTCCATTTATCGAATCCATGTCTCTTCAATTTAGAGACCAGGATATCGTGTGGGACAGTGTCAAACGCTTTGCACAAGTCCAGGTAGATGACATCAGCAGATCTTCCCTTGTCCACTGCCGCTGTAACCCCTTTGTAGAAGGCCACCAAATTTGTCAGGGATGGCTGGCCCTTGGTGAAGCCATGTTGGCTCTCGCCAATCACCTCCTTGTTTTCTATGTGCCTCAGCAGAGTTTCCAGGAGGATCTGCTCCATGATCTTGCCAGGCACAGAGGTGAGACTGACTGGCCTATAGTTACCCGGGTCTTCCTTGTTTCCCTTTTTGAAAATAGGGGTTATGTTTCCCCTTTTCCAGGTGGCAGGAACCTCGCCAGACTGCCACAACTTCTCAAATATGATGGCTAGTGGCTTCGCGACTTGATCTGCCAGTTCCCTCAGGACCCGCGGATGTATCTCATCAGGTCCCATGGACTTGTGCACCTTCAGGTTCCTCAGGTGGTCTCTCACTTTATCTTCATCTACAGTGGGCGGTGCTCCATTTTCCCAATCCTCTCCTTTGCAATCTGCGTCTTGGGCAGTGCGGCTGCTGTCCTTGTCCGTGAAGACTGAGGCAAAAAAGTCATTGAGTACCTCAGCTCTGTCGCTGTCCCGGGTAACCAGTTCTTGCATTTCCTAACGCGTTTCCTTAATTCAGATAAACAAGGACTTCTCTTAACACACATGAACATTTGTAACATCTACTGCAATATTTTGCAGTCACTTGTGGGCTCTACTCTCCTCAGACCAGCAGTGACCCAAGATGAAGTGGGGCACTGGCAAAATAATGGTAACAACAAGAATGAATACTTGAATAATAAGGAACGTCAAAACCTTTCCACTGAAAGTTCACATTTGGAGATGTGCAAGGGGCTGGATTTAATGACAGTAAATCCTCTCATGGGCCTTATGGGGCTGGTGGTTTCTCTGACCCTGTATTACAAGTATCAGCCCCCTTCTCCCAGCCACGATTTGCTGCTTGCTGTTCTGAAGGTTCATATGGGTCTGTTATCAGGAGACATGGCGACCTGATGCTTTCAACAGCCCCTGCAGCTGGGTCCTCTCTCTCCCTCCTTCCCTCCCTCCCTCCCAACTGTTGTTCACCCTTGTGATCCTCAATCTCCTTCACCGCACATGCTGCACCACAAGTGGCAGTTCCCATGTTCCTGCTCCCAGTCTTCATGCGACGGAGCAATGCTCCTGCCTACCCCCGCCCTTCCGCTGTCTTGCCTTCAGCTTGGGAAGACGTGGGGACAAGGATCATTTCCAAATGGAGCTTGGTACAAAACAAAATAAATTGGTACCGCAGAGCTTGGTACAAAACAAAATAAAATGGTACCTCAGAGGACTGTGTAAATGGGCATTACTCCAGGCAATGGGAGGCTTGGTGTGGCAAGCTGGAGGGGTATGAAAGCGATAGCAAGGGATCGTAGCAAGGTACACAGGTTTTCTTCATGGTATTTTGTGGAGATTGCAGGTTTTATCAGCAGTCGCTGCCTGGGATTTTGGCTTAGCATTCTGACAAAAATTCTGACAATTCAGCACTCTGCTCACTACATCCACCCCAGCTAATGCCAATGTTTCAACAAAAACGTACAACCTGATCTTAAACAAGTTCCACCCCATGTTTACCTTCTTGTTGCAAAGCCCAGCCAGTAGCTTTTTCTAGATGCTATACCTTCTTGAATGCCTTTCCATTAATTAAGAAGTACAATGCACAAGTTAGAAATTTTGGATTCACCTCATAAACTGCTAGTGTTGCTGGTAAAGTCTTTTTCTCTGATCCTAGGATCTAGGTAATACAGACTGCAGAATACTGTAGTTTGTTTGTGGGCATGGAAGCTAATTTTAATACCAGTTTTTATACCTGAGATACTGTAAACGAGTATCTTCAACTTATATTGCCCATCGTAAACTTTTTTAACCTGTGAGTCATTTTCAAAATAATAAACGTAACTATTCCATAAAAATATCTCAACACAGAAGAGCCAGAAAAGTGAAGGACATGAACAGATGGCACATCAATCTTCTGCATTTATACAATTTGTTTTTTAATGCAAATAGTGTGGGTTGCCTGCTCTTGCCTTGGATATTGTTCCAAAGATGAGCACATTTTCTTATCTTTCTGGATCAAAGTGACATTTGCAGTTATCATAAAGTGGGAGCCCATTTAATGATGTTAATGCTTCCTTAATGTAAAAATAAAATCACCTCCTTTATAAAAGCAAACAGATTAAAAGTCCCAAAGAGACCATTGAAATCTGTGACATTTGCAGTTACTGTTGGCTAGATGGCTTGATTATACACAGGTAAAAAAATATCTTAAAAGCATTGTTTACGCTCATTAATCAGAACATTAAATAGGAATGCTGGAGTCTCCTCAGCTAGAATCAATTTTAAAAATGTATTAATAAAAAAATCGAGGCATCATTTCATGCAGCCTGTTTAGATGGTTCAAAAAACCCAAAAGTGCAAACAACCAAACTTATGGCCTTATGGCAGCTTGGTAAATCTTCAGACCCCAGATGTAATATGTGGTCTGCATTTTTATTTGCACATATTGGAAAATGACTCTGCCAGCAGTCCCTGATTCATGCCTGTACCATTCCCTCCACAGTGCCACCAAGCAAGTGGCACATCACTAATATTTCTATTCTTGCCCCCGGGAAAAATTTGAATCTTTAGTTTTTGTACAGGTTTTTTAAAAAAAACAAAACAAAACAAAACAAAAAAAACCAAAAAAAACCCCACACACAAAAACACCGCCAACCAAAAAAACCTCCTTTACTGTTCTGGATTCTTACAAAAAGAGAAATTAAAAGTTATTGAAATATCTCACTTGAAACTATTCTAAGGACAACGTATCCTGCGTGTCCCAGATTCCCAGACTCCCAAATTTGGCTGGGGCCAAATCTCTCTAGTTCCAATAGGAAAGAAGTAAGTAAACGTTATGAAGAACATAGTATATTTTTAATCAAAAAAACATTTTAGCGAAAAATTTTATTTTTAAACAACCCAAAATTTTTGGATTTGTGATTGTTCGAAAGCCAAAATGTGGTGATGGCTTCTGTGGAAACGCCTTTTTGAGCAAAAAAAACCAAAACCCAAACAACCCCTTTGAACTCCGCTCATGATTTTGCTCAGGAAAAACGTCACCACTTCCTCAGTGAAAACAAGAAAACTTCACATGCCCCAGAAGGCAGCAGCGATACCTCCAACAGCACCATCAGGCTGGAGGCAGCCACCACAGCCTGCTGATCCCCAGCATGGTCTGTGACAAATAAACTCTATGCATTATTTCTTTTTTAAGATTTTACAATGAAGGAGGGATGAATGCTATAATCACGAAGGGGCGGAGGAAATAGTTACAGAATAAATAAGAGTAACTGGGTAACCCAGGCATTCCCCCTGTGCACGCTATCCCCTATCATCTCTCAAGCATATTTCCAGACCTGCAGCTTCTTGTAACCATCCTTTTCCCTTTGCTGCCCAAAGTCCTGCCCAAAAGAGCCCAGCTCGCAGGGGCACTGGAACAAATCACAGATGTGAACATTGCTTGCACAGCTGCACACACAGGGTAGGTCCTCACAACCACTCCCCGTACAGTACCTGCATGCAGGTTAGGGGAAGAAGCGAGGTGGTGGAAAGCTGAATTTACCATACAGCCCACAGATGAACACTTCTTTATTACTGTTTTGGAGATACTGCCCTCAGACACAAACACAAAATGGGGGTCTGCTGTTGTGATCGGGAACAAACCCCCTTTGAAATACCCCACTAACTAGAAAAGGTAATGAAAAAAATGCCTTTTAATTCCCTGTCCTTTCCCTTCTGAATGAGCTGTTAAAAGACCAAGAAAAACTGTTATAGCGATACCATAAAAAGAAAAAAGCCCAAAAAAACAAAGAGCTCTCAGCTCCAGGCGTGTCCGAGGGGCTGGCAGGGAGAGACAGCGCCCACATGGGAAAGTTCTGTCACCCCATCTGAGATATCACTTAGTGGTGGCAGCTCTCCAGAGGCAGAACGGGTCCCACCTGTTTGCAATGTGTTTAGCTATTAATATTTATATAGTAGTTCAAGTGGGTATAAAAAAAAAAAAGGGATGAAATTCATCAAATTGTATGTCATCTCTTGGTGGTGTAAAATAAAAACCGTTGCAGCAGGGGGAGAGGGGAATGGCTTGTTTTCTTGCCTTTCTGCAGAGTGAAATGTCGTTGCTCTCAAGATGTCTCAGCGCAAAGAATTTGGCAATCATCTTGGTGTGATCCACACCTTGACATCCAGGCTAAATACCACGGCCACGGCCTGGCCCGAAGATCACAAGGCTTTGAATAGCACCACACAAATAACACATTTATCAGCTCTGTGGCTTGACTTACAACACCAGAAAAAAAAAAAGGAAAAAGGATTCACATTGATGTAGAAGTCATTTTCTTAAGCTTTGCTTACCGTGCTGGAAAAAAACACCGAAAACATTTAATTTTTAATTTTTCTAAGGTATTGATTCACAAATTGCTGTGAGCATGAGTGGTGTCCAAGGGGACTCTGTCTTCCTTCGCAGAGGTGAAGTCCTGGGCATGTTTCCTAACTAAGAAGATATGGGTATCCCAGACATGCTGCTGGTGGCTCAATCCTTTTGGACTTGTTCTGCTTTCTATAAAATACTTCAATATTCATTGGAGCAAAAGAGAGGAGAATGACTGATCACTCAGTAATAACTTTACCATCATCCTTGATATGTAATCGAGGTGAAAGTAAATATTATATACGAATACAATCATTTCAGCATGGGAAAGACAGAAACATTCACTCTAGGTGTCCCATACCACAGAGCATGGAGCACTTTCCAGGCAGGCAAGAGATGGGGGCTGAGGATGCTGCTCTAATAATGTAAGTCTTGCACATTTAAAATTAATCTGCCTGACAGAATTAAGATCTAAGCCACAGAAAATTGAAGGGCTTTAATAGGAAAAAACTAAAAGCCTTTCATGCCAAAATGAACGCCTGTCTTTGGGCGGTGGCCTGAGTATTCACATTCTCTTTGCATAAATGGGAAGGTTGCCTTTCCCTGAGGGGTGTCCCCTAAACAAGGGGCAGGCAAGGGAGGTAGGAATCCAAACTGGATTTTCTGTTCAACCCTGTGAACATTATCCCATAATTTTTCAAAACTGAATCCAGTCAGGAAATTCAGCTGAAATCTGTGAGCAATTTTGGGCCTTCTGAAACGTCTTTTGTCAGTGAATTAAATATTTGCCAAAATGAGAGCAGAAATTGCCCAGCCTCTGCACTGAAAAAGAACAGCACCAAAGAGCCTCCTGAACAGCGGTGATGGTGATGGGGATCTGCTCTGACCACTGAGGGGAAGACATATGCACCCCACCAGCAAAGAAGGGAAGGGAAACAAAGCTTCGTTATCCAGGTGCTGAGACGTTTTAGTCAGGAGCAATTTCCCCACCTTCCACCCACTGATGCTTCCCAAAACACCATCTGTCAAAACATTTTTGCTGAGGGTGCTGGGAAAAGCCCAGGACAGGTGACAGGGGTTTCTCTCCTTCCCTGGGATTTTTTTTTGCACACCTGGCACAGAATGAAGAGGAGAATGGTTCTACTTCTTGTCCGCACTCATCCGTAGCTTCCTGTAAGCTGATCTAATTCCTGCACCTCTCTTACCTACACAGAGAATTTGCACCTGACTAAATTAACTTGGCTGAAAAGCTGAGCTAGCTGGAGAACACATCCCCAACCAATGCCTCAGACCATGCCTACAGCAGGATTGTGTGTAAACACCAGACCTTAGTGTGTGGCAGAGGTAGGACCCAAATCAGTCACTGTTCCGCTTCTCTCTTCCCTCTCACTCACATATGCACAAAAAACAAGCCCACAGGGCCTCTTTTGCACAGTATCACACAGTCTAGGGTGGGAAATTAAGCCAAAGAAACATTAGAAAGAAGGAACTGATAAACCAGAATAACATACAGCAATCGTAAAATATCTAGGTCTAACCATACCAGGAAACTTTTTGAAGGCAACTTAGACTAGCATGTGTTTTACTTACCTAGCTCAAGTAACCAGCAAGCCATATGCAACAGTCACCACAAGCCTTGAATCATGATGTTTAGCTCAGCTCTCTCTAGCAGGTACTGCGACTTTCCATTTAGTCTTAATCCAGTCTCTCCAAGAGCTTTCATTCCCATCAGGCTAATCAAAGCCTGGTTATTTGCCATCATAAATTTTCAGCATTAGATTTCATGAAATCTAGACAATGTTCTGTACAGTCTTGTTGTAGCAAATTCATGTTAATGAGAGTACTTCTCTGCCACGCAGACTCATTGTGTTACAGGCATTTTGAAACCGGAGTGACTTCCTTCCAGAAATAAAAACGAAGCAACTCCTATATCTTCAGCTTCTATCCACTTGAGGGCTTTCAGAGTTTATAGTTTTAAACAAAGATTTTCCATTACTCTTTTTCATGCTCCACTCAGCAAATGCTTTTAAAGAGTGGGCTCTTTTAAAATTTCACCGTTTTTAAGGTCCTCTTATTGGTAGAGAGGCCTAAGTAAATGTCTGCATGTATAAGTAAGAGAGCACCTTGCTACGGAAGCAGAGAATATGGGAGCATACAGATAAGCCAATCTGCCACTGTAGTGCTGCATCAAGTAATAGGCAACGTGCAGAAGAACAGAGGAATAGGATTAGCCTGCATGGAAATCCACTAGCAAGTTAGCCAGCGTGGCAACTGGATGACTTAAGGAAACGTTTTCCCTGCCTTGTCCTACCATGAGCTCCAAATTCATCAGAACTTTGGTTTAAATAGGGAAAAAGTCATTTAACTTTCTCTCTCCTATCCTTAGTAATATTTTTATCTGTTAAGTATGTCTGGATGAAGATGCAGGCAATTAAAAGGTTGATCTGAAGGCTTTTGCCTTAACCTAAGAGTATAAAAATCTAGAAGAGTCACAGAAAGCATATTTTCTTTTTATGCTCCTACCCAGATTTTGAGGGTTTGTGAGAGCACAACACTGTTTACTGATTTTGGCTACATTGGATCTTCTTAACAAATTTGTGTCACTGGTAAGGTAGTCTTCAACAAAAGTCTCCTGCAAAGAAATATACAATTTTGAGAGATGCAACCCCAAGAAAGCACAGATTCAAGTTGTTCTGAATTTCAGGCACTGTGTGTACAAACTCCAACCTACTCAGGTGGATAAAGGAAGTAGGGTTTGGCTTGCTCCCCTACAAATGCACCTCGGCTGATTTCCTTGGCGCAAAGTTCTGCAGCAGACCAAGGCAGACACCATCCCTCCTTCTTCCCATGCTCGGAGCCGAGTGGCATGTCTGAAAGGAAAATGGGAACTGCTCCCAAGCAGGGAGCTCAGAGCCTGAGTCTCCAAACTGTAGAGAAGGCAGCACCCCGTCTCATTCCTTTTTCCTTCCTGCATACACTGAAGCTTGGGGGACCAAGCATGTTTCTTTGACTTTGACCCTAAAGGGGAAAAAATGCCTAACTTTGTGGCCTACACATACTAATTAACTGCCTTGCGTATCTTCAGGTTTCAATCTCCAGGTATCCTCTACAGTTTTGCCTTTGGATCAAATCCAGAGCAAAAGGACCCACTTCCGGCACACAGGTGACAAAACTAATCTCTGGACCTGTCAGGATAACTTGAACTGTTGCTACTGGCCAGCCAAGGTCTAAGTGCCACTTCAATTTACCCCAGCTCTAAAGTACAAACCTCTGGCTGAGCCAACTGCCTCCTCATTTAGTCTTAACTTTCTGCTTGTCCCTCCCCGAGGGATCAAGGAGACTGACTGGTGTTGGCATGTTTGCATTAGAGAAAAGGAATCACCTTTACCTCCATGGGCTGCTCTCATGCTTCATGAGATGCTTTTATACAGCTTTAAAATAATTTTTCATGAGACCAAAGAGAAAGAAGGCATAGTCAGCATAGCAGAAAACAGACATAAGGGAAGTTGACTGTATGGGACATTTTTTTAATGCTCATATAGATATTCAGATAAAATAGTCTTCTACTCTCCAGAGGTATAGGATTGGAAACGTGCAGAAGAACAGAGGAATAGGATTAGCCTGCATGGAAATCCTCTAGCAAGTTAGCCAGCGTAACTAAGAAACAACCTCAGTAAGGAGTACCAGGTTCAAGCCACCTATTAGCTTTTCCCTGCTCACCTTGAATTCAAGGAAAATCAGGTCTGAATGTGGATTCAACTTATTATTACAAAAATCTACCCTAAGCTTTTCATAAAACAGAAATTGGAAAAAGAGTATGTCAAAAATATGAGATCAAAGACACAATGCAAAAATGACACTGTGGGTCAAATCAAGGTCCATCTGGGTTGTCACTTCATCTTGCAGAGGAACTGGTAGTGAATACCAAGCCAAGTTAGTATCATTTCTGTTTAAAGAATGTGAGAATTCTTTGGAGTGAACAAAATGAGAATTCAAATCCTGTCCCTACCTGGCCACTGGTACACCATCACGTCTAACCCATACCAGCAAAATGCCGAATCAGCCTCAAATTTGTCGCAATGTAATTTTTTGCCAAACTAATCCCAGTCTTAGGGAATCAAGAAATCAGATAAATGGAAGGAACTTTTTCTCCATTGCAAACCCATGACAAGACCACAGCAGGCACATCTGACAAGTCAGACAGAAAAACCCAGGTTCTTCCCCATGCTGCTTCACTAGCATCCCACTGGCGCAGACTGCATGTGTCCTCCCACCTCTTCCAGAGGACACGCAGAGGAGCAGGACTGAGGGCAGAGAGCAGGACCGCAGGCTTGGAAATCTCTGTTTCTGTACTCTGCCTCACCAGCTTTCAGAGATGAGGGCACCCGAAACCTCGGTAAGGCAGCGATGCCGCCTGTTCTCCTGGGCTGAGGGAAATGCTTCGGCAGCCATGCCGGGAAACACGCAGCGCTTGTTTCGCTTGCCTCATGTGTCTGCTCTGTGGTGCAGAAGAGACACCATTAAACAGCCACATATATTACCACTTTAACATGTTTAAATCAATTCCACCTCCGTTCAGATGAGTGTTGAAACCCCCGTGTGGCTGGCAATTCCTAGAAGAGGACAGATCTTTTCCAAAAGCTAGGCTGAACTTAAAGTAGATACAAAATAATACTATAGATTTTCTTTCTCTCTCTTGCTCATCACAGCCCTAAGATTAGCATAAAAATGTGCTATCCTAACTAAGCAGTCTGTTAACTGATAAGCTATCAAAAAATCATCTGTTATTTTTATAGCTCAAAGGCAGATGCCATTTCAAGAACCAGAGTTGATTGAGTAGGATTTTTAGTGCTTCATAGATTTATCATTGTAAACTTGAGGTATTTTAAAACAGAATGATTCAAGTATTGAAATATTACCTCAAGAGCAATCAAGCATTAGGATTTTTGCTGGTCTTAAGTTTTATCTGGGATGAAATCATTTAATCTCATATCATAAAGAATTTGAGTTGTTTTCTAATGCGCGCACTAAAAAAATCTTTTCTGCATTACGGTCCAAACCGATGTAATTACTCAAAAGCATGGATGTCAAAGCTTCCCAGCTCCTCCTGCGGGGCCCCCCTTCTGCACATTCTGTTCATATTCTCCTTCTCGGGAGCATATTTGGTGAGGACCTCAGACAGCCAGTTGCAATCAAGCTTACTGTATCAGGTTTAATGGTTTAATTGGCTTGGCACTGATGAGATGCCCTGCCAATATCTGTCCGATTATCCTGCTGTGTGTTGTACAGACCCTTTATTGTAAAGCTGAAATACACATGCCTCTGCAGAAAAGGAAAGAGATTACCAACACGCGTGTTGCATACAGTAAATCAAGTATGCTGAGTTTTTCAATAGTAGGCAGAATGGAATGGGGCCAACATGCAACTTGCAGGAAGAGAGAGGCAAATGTGGAACAACACTAACCCCACGTTACGTGTGATGTGGCCGCTGCATCGCAAAAGTATGTATCACTGTGGAGAAGCCATCAGCAGTAGATAGAACATTGAAAAGCTCCAGTGGAGGGGTTTCTCCTGTTGTAATGAGACACAGGTGCCAACAGGAATTAAGAGTCTGCAACCAGTTATTGTGACTAATATTGAACTTCTGCGAGGTCTAGAAGCTTTCACATAAAGGCATGGGTAGACTGGCCTTACAGGGCAGCTCTTCCACATTTTATACCAGTCAAAACAATTAGACATACCTCCAAGCTGATGTCCTCTGAGAAAGAGGCATGACATTACCTCCAAAAGAGAAATAGCTGTAGTGTCAAAACATGCGTATCACCCATTTTTTAGAGGATCTTGCCTCTGAAATACTTCAGTGCTTACGACAGCACAAGTTTGCAGGGTTTGTTGGGATGAAACTCCTTTCTCACTTGCTTTCACTCAGTTCAGGGTTCTCCGAGCAAGAAAGGAAATTGCATCAGTCAGAAAACAGACTGTGAGATATTTTTTTGGAGCAAGACATATTCAAACAGCCCAAAGAGACAGCGAAGAGCCACAGAGTACCTAGATACAGCCTGACAAACCAAGAATACCTTTTTTTTTATTGGTTCAGTACGACTGACATTTCAAAATGCCATGTAATTACGCTTATCACCAGTTAATCCCAGCACATGGTCTCTTGCACTGATGCCCTGTGTGGTGATGTATATGCAACTGGCTGAGAGCTGCCGTCATACCCAGTGTGCTGCTGGGAGACTTCTGCAAGTTTCCTGAAGGATCCCTGTTTCCACATGCTCCTGACTCCTCCTGCAGGCAACTGAGCTCCTCATTACACAGCAAATATGCACCTTTCCCAAAGCACATTAGGGTTTTACTCCATCACTCCCTTCACGGACAGAAGACCCAGCAAAAGACTTAATGAGGTTAAGAACAGTACTAATTTATCTTCCTGAGTCTTTGGGGTATCCAACCTACAGTCGCTTCCCTCAGCTCACATGCTGCCCCCTGCACATGTTATCTCAGAGGGATCCTGCAGTCTTTGGAGAACAGTGAGGGCAGCACAGTAGATGGCTTCTCCACCCGCCTGCTGTGTGAGGTGCTGAGCTTTCAGGAGCCCTCCCTCACTCTCCACCACACAACAGTGGTCGTGTGGATTTGAAGAATACCTATAGCTTGGAAAAGGGGGAAAAAGTTGCTGATATTCATTGTCTCCCAGGAAAAGATGCATTTTTCATGCAGAATGCCTGACTGTCTTTTGTTGCAGACATAAGCTGACCCTGATCTTGCCCCAGCCCAACCAGAGGCTGTGTTGGTGTGGTCAGTGCTGAGCTCAGGTCCAGCTTGTGTGTCCAGCTGCCAGACCCACAGAGATCCCTGGGTCCTCATGAGCAGGGACAGCATGAAAAGAGCCAGCACTTGGTTCACTTGTCCAGCTTAACACCCCAGCTGGCATCATGGTGGCCTGGAGAGGTAATCTCACCGAGCTACCCTGCAGTAAAACATTGGAAGCACCTGCCTACTTTTAGGGTTTTACAGACCTTATGGTATGGGAAATAAAAAAATAAACAAAAAAGGAAAACCAAAATAAAATAAAAATATCCACCAGCTTTTCAAACAGCAAAGACAAAGCTCTCCACGTAATGGCAACTGCCTCTCAAACACGTGATCTCCTGCTAACCCTCTACCACTGCTGGGAACCGCTCCAGGTTTCAGCCTCTTCCAGGAGTGTGCTAGGTGAATTGGTTTGGGAAACGGCACCACGTGCTTTGATATGTGCTACCAAAGCTCTAAGTGAGCTACAGTGGCATTCTAGAGATTCATGTGCTCCAAATAAATTAATTTTAAAACTCAAGCACAGCAAAATATTGGAGCAGGTTAAAAACTGCTGTGTCAAAGCTAAAAGAGCATTAACGGTCCAGGGACACCTCATTTTGTGCATGAATTTGCCCCATCAATTTTTAGCAGCCAGTCCCTAAGAGGCCTCAACTTTTGCCAGCTATCTCCCAAAGACATGGGCAGAGATATTTTTCTTGCCCAAAATAGTTAAAAGTCATCAAACAGCTCTGTACTTACAAGGCCAAGCTTTCCCGACCTTTCTGGCTAGACCAACTCCTGTTACATTAACCTCTGACCTTGAGTCTCCTTAATAGCAATATTCCTAGGCACTGTAATTTCCCTCCCACTGTGTTGGTTCAGGGAAATATTTACTATCTTGGCTTCAGAATTTATTTTTCAACAGAAGTGGCAGGGACCACCCTATTCCACCCCCTCCTCATGCAGTACAAGTGAAATAATTCCCGAGATATTATTTTACCTGAACAAATGTGCTTCAGAGTCTCCTTAGCTTTGTACGAAGCCCTGACTTCCTATCAAAATCAAACAGGGACCTTGTCAGATTTGAGATGGATATAAACAAGAAATGGGAGCCCATAATTGGTGATGGAAATCAGATAAGCCCCTTTTAAATACAACCATTGATAGAGAAATGGGAACTCAAATTACCTTTGATTAAGTCTCTTAAGAAAATAAAGTGAGGGGGAGGGAAAGGAGGGTCTGGCTTAGTAAAACCACCCTTGTGGATAAAATCACTGGGAAAGGAGTGGAAGGAGATGGCTGTAGCTCGTCAAACTCCCCAGGCTGGATGCAGCAGAACTAGAGACAAGGAGAAATTCCTCACCCACCATAAGCAGCGTCAGTACTTGTGATAGAGGGTCCCACAGAAGGAGCCGTGACAGGCATTTCATCTCTGTCTGATGCCCTCATTATTCCAGCCTCTGTAGCCAGAGATCGTGCAGAGGTTATGCACAGAAAGTCAGCTGAAAGCAGATGGGGACACACGATACTAGCTTTCTGCGTGCTTTTTAGACTTATGGAGTTCATCTCATTGCTGCCACATTTAGGTAAATCAAATTATTTCAAAACTGGACTATGAGGACTGAGGAACTTGCCTGATGACTTCAGGGCAAATTACCTATGGATTTGGTTGTAAGTCTGCCTGGTGCACCTCTAAACAGGAGAAAAAACTGTTTTGTTGCTGGAGATCTGGCTGACCTCTTCAGCTAATCTGAATTTCTCACCATTTAATTATAGGTAATTGTAGTAACCAGGGACTTGTAGATATTTCATCCAATTGGGAATGAAATTCCCATTCCCATCTAAATTAAATTCTTGGATGTACACCAGGCAGGGGAAAAAGAATTACTTCCAAAATGAGACTGAAATAAGCAAAAAAAAAAGGAGCTTCCTCCGTACAATGTACTATTTTTCAGTAACCCTTTTTCCATTTCCATGACTTGCTCCCTCTTCCTGCCTCTCCCCACCCTCCTGACATGGCTTCTTACATACTTTCAAAAACTTATCCTGATTTGAAAGCAAACCCCAAGCCCAAAATATAAATCTATACCAAGGGAGGACAAGGCAGGCTCACTAATATCTCCCCAGAAGCAAGCAGCTTTGCTCAGCTGATGACCAGTTGATGCTGAGCCCTGGTCGCAATCCTGCCTGGGAGTTGCAGCCCGTGCAGGACCGCTGGTGCAGGTGCACAGCACCTCACCCAGGAAAGCCGCCACTGCCTGCATCACACCAGCAAATGGGGATGGACTCGCTCCTTACAAATCCCCTTCCAAAAGCTCTTTCAGAGCTCTGCTAGTACTGAGCCTGCAGAAACCTGAGGCAGCTGTGAGGCAACCACCACATGCGTATTAACTACTCCACTCCCCATTGGGTTGGGAAGGGCTTTGAAAAGGAGAGGTGGGTGTTTTACCTGCTGCCAGGCAGAGCACAGCTGATGAGTCCTGTTAGACAGCATGAGACTGAGCTGTATATGTGATGCCATGTGTTCTTACTGTGAGGGTGCTGTGGTGCCATGTGCCGCTCCTCCTCGAAGTGTGGAAGGAGGGCAGCGCACCCAAGGAAGCCTGCTCCTGCCCAGGGACTGATGGGCACTGTGGGGAAGCAGCTGGCATTACGGGTAGGGGAAAGGCTAAGCACAAGCAGTAGGGCAGGGGAAGTTGCCCCCCTTGGCAGTGGTAGGAGCTGTGCAGGGGAGGACCGGGAAGAGAAACGCCGGGATTAGCTTTATTTTCATTTAGGGATACCAAACAACACTGTATCTCTCCTGTGCTAAGCACCTCATACTCATGCGCAGTGCGGCTCTCCCTGGAGCTTCCCTGGGTACCTAGCTGCCCCAGGGAAAGACGTGGCAAGGGGCTGCCCACGGCTGCTCCCTAAACCCATGCAGCCTCAGCCAGGCATCCTCGGGGTGCCCGGGTGGCAACACAGCACACAGGCACAATGAAGGGGACACACGCTGCGTTAGATGTCAAAAGCTCATTTTCACACAGTACGCCCAGCTCTGAACACAATCCAAAACCACGTCCTTCAGCGGTGCGCACCGATGTAATCACGCTGAAGTCAAGGTCATCCCCCAGCCTGTCACCATGTCACCTCACCCCAAACCACAGGCCAGTTTGCTCCCGCACTCCTGAGTTTCAGATCAGGCAGCCGAGGCTCAGGACAGGTACAATTACTAAGCTACTGTAAGTAATACCTTCAGCTTAATTACAGACCAAAACCCTATTTGCGGGTCAGTACTCTGTCAGGATAAATAAGCATTTTCACACAGTATTACATTTCTCTATTTCTTTTGGCTGATAATATTGGATACTGCCCAAGTCTGTCCCTAATGACCACAATAATCATTCTTATCTGGACTCTAATCAGTGTCATACGTAACCTTATCACGCACACATCTTTGTAAACATGCAGTGTTTAAACAAGTTTAAGGTCATAAGGAACTCTAATATTTTGAGCAAGTTTTTGAAACACAAACTACCCATTTTTTGAAGAATGTTTAAAATTAAAACTTCTGATTCTGGAAAACTGGATATTTGGGGGCTATTGGATTGAAATACTGCTGCATGCAAAACTGATCTTTATAGTGACGGATGAGTCCCTCTGTGCAGATAAAACCCAGATTTTAAATATTTTTTTTAATTGTTATTGTCTTTGTGCTCAAGGACTGATTGTGGGAAAAATGCCATTCTCTGACCATAAAAATAAAAAGAAAATACAATAAAGCAGTAATTGGTCAATGATGATTGAACTAACGACTTTACAGTGCCAGTCAAACACACATAATAATTGCTCTTTGGACTCTTTATGAAGGTACACCACTGTTTCATAAGACTAATCCAGCATTATAAATTCTCCATTTTATGTCAGTTTCCGCCATTATCACATAAGCCTTATGATAAATTGCATACATTATTATAGTTTCCTAATTTAGACAACATAACGCATTATAAAAATGAAGGGTTATCTCCACCAAAAGCAGGTCAGATGCAAGTTGTCACCAAGATGGCAATTGCGTGTTGTTGGTTTTTTTTAAAGAATCTGAATGACAAGGCTTTGGAAGTGTTGGGTGCTATGATCTGCCCCCTCCTCCTGCAGTGGGAGCCAGAAAGATCACAACAAGCTCTGGGGAGCTGTGGAGGGAGCTCACCTGCCTGCACCCTCTGCCCTGCCCAGCTTCCCACTGGCACGAAAGCTGGACTCATCCACAGCCAGCTTCCCAGGATGCGGATGTGGGCACGCCATGGCTCGGCCACCTCAACTGCTCTGAGTGCAGTGCATCGATCCACCCCCTGCGCTGCTCCAGCCGCGCTCTGAAACTTTGAAACCTGTAACCGCTCTCAAGACAGCCGGCACTTCAGAGAGGAAAGGCACACTGCCTGCCAGCAAGCAGGAGCACCTGGCAGCAGCCAAGGGATTCGGGGCACTACCCAAGTTTTCTTGCATCCAGCTGTGACATGCTGCTGAAGCAGATTACTCAGCCGTCCAACTTCTTCCACTACGAGAAAGACCAGATAGCAGCTTGATGGAACAAATAATAGGGAACTTTTCCAGTTATCGTTACCTACTGGTTTCATAGTTGTGCCAAATGGTGCTCGTTAAGGTCAGGGCTTGCCTGTGCTGCCATTCAGGCGAGTCCTCACTCCTAAGCACTCCCAACAAAGACGCAGCAGGGAGCAGAGGGAGGAGAGCACCAAATCTATCAGTGTCTCTGTGCAGAGAGCCAGTGCACTTGAGGAAAGGCAACAGACTCTCCTGAGATCCCTTTACTGCAGGAGGGGGAAAGCAGCCCCTCTTTTCCCCCAGCATCCCTGTTAAGGGTTTACAGACAGGTCATAAATTCATGGTGTTGTTAAATGAGGTTGGAAAACCTTTCTGTTTTCCTTAATGCATATCTGGAGCCTAACAGTGCTCTCAGAACTCATATTTTACTTTTTTGTTTTCTCTCTTTTAAATGTAGTCTTGGAAACATATCAGGAGAAGACCATGATTTAATTTGCAACATAAGGATAGAGTCCTCCGGCAATTCTCCATCCTGGTTGTGCCCTTGTTCCAAGCCCCAGATCTACTCGGGGGGATGTGCCAAGGAAGCCAGCGCTCCACTCCAGTGAAATCACACAGGGTCCTTTCCCTGTGTGGTCAATTCTGAGACTTCACAGCCTCTGTCAAGCATGCTAATAGTTTTCAGTAGTTGGCTGTGTGATTGTCTATCAAACACCACCACAAAGGAAAGTGTTTGCTTTCCACAGCAGCATTCAGTCATTGCTAGCTAGCAGGGGCCATCTCCACCCTCGAACTGGACAGCCTTTTCAGCCCCTTCTGGAAGTGACTGGCCAAAGCACAAAGTGATTGACTCTGAGCCAAAATACCTTGTGTGGTGCCACAGGCTTACATCAGCATGACCCTTGGCATTTTGGTATTACCCAGGAAGCAACACCAGCTTCCCTCAGCACAGGCTGTGCCACAGTGGGAAGCCATGGCACAAAGTGCCAGGAGGAGGTAGAGAATCAGACCTTGAACCAGGGGTGCTCAGGGATCCAGGCAGGTCCCTTGCATGCTCTAAGCTGTACAAAAAAATTAATGAGAAATACCAGATAGAGATAAAATCCTCACATGGAGGACATAAAATGTGCTTGTATGTCAGTGAAATCTTTACAGCACCAAATCACACCATACACTTTGCATATCCACATACCAACACATAAGGGAAGAAATTTACAGAATCCCTTGGGTCACGGAGTAAAGTACTGAAACAATATTGCTCCATCATAAGCTGTTAACATGCATTGGCACTGCAGGACTTTCAGCCCAGGTTACAATCATATTTCCAGTAGAAGAGATGAAGATACAAGCCAAAAGAACAAGGAACAATTTGCAGTATAAGGGAAGCTGAGAGAGGAATTTGCATATTAGAGCCAATACTTTGTGCTAGGCACTGGGGATTCCCCCACTGTAGGATACTGCATGGGACTGTGCTTCCTCATCTGCCACAATTTGTGTGTCAGAGAAGCACATGTTGCAGGGAGGGAGGATTGCACAGTCCTCACGTGCGCTAGAGGGTGGGTGTCCACAACTTGCTTCTGCTTGGCACATGGAGCTGTTGCTGCATACAGTCGTGCTGGCTCAGGGCAGGGGCAGGACAGCTGGCGTACACAGGCTGTCTCCCAAACAGCCATGCCGGGGAGCCAGAGGCGAGCAGCTGAAATGTGGTCTTTGTACTTAAGCTTTTGTCCACTGTACATTACCTTGAAGAATGCACCAAGATCACCAAGGGGAAAATACCTCTTAGCCACGGAACTCTGGAAGGATGAAATTTTGGCTTTCCTCTGTATCAGAGACTTATCTACATACATTATCCAAATGACATCCATGGACATGTTAAAGGAAAGCCACTAGAATTAGCCCAGATTGTAGAAGACAAAGCCTTCCTTGTACCACAATGGACTTGAAGCACACCTGAATGATAACATTTGGAGTTACAGTTTTGGCTCACAGGTCACAGCCCAAAGTTCTTTAGACCTAACCTTGACCCACAGCTTCTGGAGAGGAGGGCAGCTTCGTCAACCCTCAGCCTCTGCAAAACCCAGAATAACTACCCGGTAGGAATTTAGAAATAGTAATTTCATCCTGAACTGCCATCAGACAACAATGCTATTTCGACACAAGGGACGTGGGCTGGGGCTGAGGCAGCACCCAGGAACGCACTGCAGCCTTTAACCGTCCTGTGCCTGCGGCCCAGGCACACCACCCAGCCCAACAGCTCCAGGGCGAGGGGATTGTTAGAGGCTGGCCACTGACATTTTAAATGGTGAACACTTACTGTACTGATCAAAATTTATATTCGCTCTGTGCAGGCAGCAGTCTCAGGCATCAAAGCTTCTGTTTCAACACCGTGCCAAAACCCATAAAGTTTAAGGCTTGACCAAGCATTGATTCAGCACTAAAGCAGAAGCCTGGACTCTGGAGACTACTGAATAGCTGGATTAAATAAACACTTTAAAAATACCTCTAGCGCTGCTAATAAAAACTGGGACTAAAGAAATGCATAGATGAACCTTTGTTTGCTGAGTAGAGTTTTTATTTTCATATATACAATAATTATATTTACAATGGGAAAAAATGTTTTCTAAAGTAACTATAAAACTAAAAGCGTTCACAGTGAAATCAAGGTGCTAAATATGGGTATTTTAAGACACAGGTAAAATTAATTCTATTTGATGCTCATTAACAAGGTTCAAGGGTCCTGCCAATATTTTCTGTGTCTTTTACAGAGAAGGAAGACAAGGAAAGATCAGTGGGAGTGAAAGAGCAGAGACAAGGAGAAAAATGTGAGTTACAGCAGCATCCGTGGCAGCCAGCACAGCTTCAATGTTTCAAAGGTTCAAAACAAACAAAAACCAGACATATTTTTCGTGACAAATTCATCTGAGTTTTCAATCAGGCTGACACAGATGTTAGCTAGATGGCGCAACCGCATACCCAGGAGCTGCTTAACACCCCAAGCTTGAGCTGACCAGGGCAACGTAGGGTACACAGCCTCTCCCCTCTCCTTATCTAAGCACGGTCCAATCAGTAGTACACCTCCAAGAGCAGAAAGGCCAGAAACAGAGCTGGAAATGCTCACAACTTCAGCTATGATTTCACCGTACCATCCGTTTCTCTTAAACCTGCTGTCCTGGGGTCATGTGATTCCCCAGAAATAAAAATTAGTTAATGGATAGCATTTAAAGCTCTGAAAGCTATTCTACTGGGAGTAAAGGTATAGCAGGAAAGAGAGCGTGCGTGTTTCCGGACTTACAGTGAAGTTTAAAAATTTGCTTGGGGCTAACAAAGAAAATCTCATCATTGTACATGTAGGATTGAGCAGGTGATGGAGGAATGTGAAGACCCTTCCTAGGTCCCAGTGCCAGGACCAGGGCAATACAAAGTCAGCTACTCAGGGGAGCTCCTCTGAGAGGGTAGCTTGGATCAGGAGGGGGAGGGCAGCTGTACACCACACTGCTTGGGATCATCTGGCTCAGTAGCACAGTGTAGTCCATCTGGAAGGAATAACTAATTATACCCCACCTCTATTTATGTCTAATTTTAACAGCAAATTTCCTACGATATAAAACATGATCTGTTACCAGTCAGACTCAATGCTAACGAATGTCAATGAGCACTGTGTTACCCCAGTGCTAAACGTTTTTGAATGTCTCCATTTAGTGCTTTGGATTTAAAGAACAAATCAGATAGGGTCTTCTTGACTAGGCTGTTTTACAAAGATAGATTTCAAAATACGCCTTTCTCAGGATTTTCTCATCTTTCTAAAAAATGGCAACATTAAACACCAACAGACTGAAAAAAAAACCCAAATATCTGATTAAAACAAGTTATAGACTGGCTAGAGTGAAAACCGAGTTCAAGGCTAGGCCACAGAGGCCCTCTCATGGCTCCAGCACAGAAAAGAAGAGTAATCAAAAGTCTACTAATACACAGTCAAACAGAGCTACCCAAAAAACTCTAACAAAGATTCATTGTAAATTGCTGTACCTAATAAAGTAATTGACTTGATCTTTCTCCTCATATTTATTCACTGATAAAACCCACTTCGTGCCCTCTTGGTTAACATTCCCCAGAGCTTCCCTGTGTTGCCCTGCCAGCAACAGCTTGGGACGTGCACCATTTGTATTGTCTGTGAGATTGTAACGGGGCTGAGAGCTGCCAGAATCTACCTAAAATATTTCCACTCGGACGTTACTTATTTTCATACCTTCTTCCATGATGACAAATGGATTTAAATTCTTTCCTACTATTGATCTTTTATCATTAGGTTTCACAACTTTTAGGGCTTGAACAAGCGATCAGCAAAGAAAGTTGATGGAGACATGCCAGAGGCAAAGGCAAGTAAGGCCACAAAGACACTGTATAGTTACAAAATGACAGCTACTCTTGCCCTCGTTAGTAAACAACTGGGTTACTTACAGTCCAAACATTCTGCAAGTTGTAGAGATGCTGCACCAAACGCCCTGCAAAGAGGGAATTATAGTAATCAAGTCTCGTGGTCAAGAAGACCAGGACTGCTCCTAGTAGTTTACTCTGGGACACAAAATGGCTCACCACAGCCTATGCAAACTTCAGAGCAACAAAAAAACCCCACCCCCCAAACCTTTTGATATCACACCAACATGTAGCAAACTTCCAGAAAAAGTGTGGGATCAAAAGCCTTGCTAAAGCTACCAGGTTGATGAACTATCTCCGAGTTCCATTCTTGCTAGGGAAGGGAACAGTGGAAGGAACAGCTTTCTCTTACAATACTCCTACCCCATACAGGATTCCCTTGACTGAAGAGAGATGTGCTCTAACATTTCTTTCAGCTTAAATCTTCCAGAGCACCTTTATATTGTCCACAGGTAAAAAAATACTCACGTAGAACAGTCAAGAGCCACAAAATCTATCGTCTGCTTCTAAGTGACCTATCCACCTTCACACATATGATGAACACAGTGACTTGCGTGACTTTTTTCCTAGGTGCTGCATACCAGACCCCTTTAATGGCACATATTAACACCCTGAGGCCCCTCACAGGAGGAGCCAGAGCTACATCAGCTGGGCCTGCTAGTCATCAGTACAGCCCTTGGTAGTGAGTGTTGCTGGGTGGTCAAAGAAAACACCCAGCAGCTTTGTATAAAGGCAAAGAGAGACCCTTTCCAGGATGAAATCCCTACACCAGGGAATCCCTGGTATCTAGGCAGGCTTGGGGTAGCAGAATAATGTGGGTTTGGTCAAGTAAACAGACGAGGAAACATCTTTGAAAGAAGAAAGCTTAGGGTCAGCCCATAGCAGCAAACCCTTTTCCAACATTGAACCTTAAGCTTAATTTTGGGCAGAAACATCCCAGAAAGAACATTTACTCCTGGTCTGGTGTCTCTCATCTCCCTTAAGTGACATGTAAGACTCCTCCTAATATACCTTTTAAATCCCACAACCAAGTAAAACCTGAGTACTTCACTGCTCACGCCTACAGTCGAAGCATTCCTGTTCTCCAAATGTATTTTCCTGTTTCTGCAAAGTTCTGAGATACACAAAATAGCTTGGTGCCAATCGGCTGCTGATTTTGGTAACTAGCAAGAAATATCAGCCTTTGTTTTTCAGAGCATTGATCTTGGATAGCGGAATGGTATTGCAGCTTGGATTCAAGGTTTTCTGTAGTCATTTGCATGATGAAAGATATATCCCTTTAATCTCAGAATTAAACAGCAATGTAAGTGCCATACTGCAAGAAAGTTGCTGATTCAATCTAGAAGAACTACCTTTCTGTAAAAGAGCCAGGACAGTACGGTGAGACAAGTTCCTGAAGCAGCAGTGGTAGTGTTATGCGAGCAGGGCTGCCAATGGATATTAACCCCAGCCACAGGCACTAAGATGTGATCCTTCTGCTACAGAAACTCAACCTTGTGCTTTGTGTGAAACTTTTGAACTTCATGACCTGTCATGTACAGCAGAAAGTCCTGACCCAGAACAATTTCCTTCATGTCTGAGAGCAGTATGGCTATGTAGAGATATGCAGTTTTATAAAACTGTGTAAGAAAAGAGTTAACTGTACAAACAGTGAAGCTAACACTCCATGAGAACTACTGCAGCGTGGACCACAAGGCTAGTAAACACACATAGGAGCCCTGAACAGAGAAGAAAGATCAAAATTAGCCCTCTGGG
Source organism: Pluvialis apricaria (assembly GCA_017639485.1). NCBI lineage: Eukaryota > Metazoa > Chordata > Aves > Charadriiformes > Charadriidae > Pluvialis > Pluvialis apricaria. The sequence goes on from CM030011.1 coordinate 50,070,405, forward strand.
GCATGCGGTTTGCTACTCTGCCTCTTTAAATAAGCTTAAATTTTTAAATCCACTAACAGGAGGCACCTTCTACCAGCATTCAAGTATTTCATTGAGGAGTGAATTTCTCAGCAGGGTTGACAGCCGCTCATTCAGCCCCCACCCTTACCCCCCCTCTCCCTGCCCACGGTCCCCCTCGGCAGTGAAAGGCCCCACCAGAGCCATGTGCCCCACAGAGCATGCCGTCAGTCCCTCATTTCCATTTTATTTCCCCTTTTGGATCACACTCTGCTGTTTTGAACCAACTAAAGGCACCTTATTTACCCACTCACTGAGCCAGGGGTACAGTGCAGACGAGGCCTCTGGAGCAGAGCCTACAATTCGATTTCTGCAGGACTCAAACACATCTGGGGGAAGATGCTGTCCTGCAGCCAGAGGCATGACATGACAGGGGAGGAATCCATGTGAAAGGAGCTAGATCTTCATGGCAACAGTCCCTGGGTGTTATCCTAGCGCTAAAGGCCCCAGCAAGCTCGCAGCTCTCCCTGCATCAGGCTGCAGGCAGTACAGGCCACGTCTCTGATGGTGGGAGATGACAGCACAAGCAGAGGAAGGTCTCCGCGCTCGCCTGGCCATCCCCAGCACCCACCTTCAAAACACTCCAGCTCCTCAGTTTCTGTTGGCTTACTGAAACCATTTAACACAGCTTCCCAGAGCAGGCAGAAACAAGTTTCTTTTTTAAAATGGAAACGTCACAATACTTCTGACTTGCAAAAAAACAACAAAAAAATTACCATCAGATATGTTTGTGCAGCAAGCTCATTCTTCCCTTTTTATAAAGCCACAAGAGATATAAAATATAGAACATCTAAGGACCACATGAAAAGGATGTCTGGATCTGTTAAAACATAAAGAAGGCTCTACCAGCCAAGGGCAAAAGTTTAGCAACAATAAAAGTGTCTTTAGGGTTGTTTTTTTTTTTTAAATGCATAGAGAGAGGAAAAGAGTTTGTGGTCATGTTTTCCAGCTTTATGTATATTTGTCTATCATTTTAATATAAACAGGGTGTATTTATAAAGCCTAAAGAAATGGGAAACAGATTCACTGGTTTCTAAATGCCAAGAAGTCTCTTCAAGGATGATAAGCAATTAAAGAGGAAAGTCAATCAAACTTTTATGACACTTCTGACCAAGGGTTTTATTTTTATTGCACAAAATCCAATGTGACAACAACAGATATATACAGTAGCAGCACCCACCCATCCTTCTGTTGTGAGGGGCCTGCCAGCATTCCCAGTAAAATCCCACTTCTGAGAGGAAAACAATGCTTGAATTCACGTACCCTTTGACAGAAGAGTTCTCAGCGCTTCTGAATATACTAATATACACAGGAAAGCATGTAGAAATGGATACATGAGTACAATTTCCATATGCATCCACAAATACTGTCTTAGAGCAATTTTCTGCACAGCCCCTAAGGAAACATGATCTGTTTTCCATAGCAAATGCTCAGGGGAGTCCAGAAATCCTTCAGTAGCCCTGAAAAAATTAAGCAGAAATGGAATAAAGTAGGAAAGCAGACAATGCAGCTGGTGCGTTATTTTGCACCAGTCCCAAATATTCAGCTTGCACAGTGGTACAGACAATTTTATATTGACAAGGCAGAACTTCAGTTGTCAGGTTTTGACAGGCCATTTTGGTAGTGAAGAAGGTTTGGCTTTTCCTGGGAGAGAGGGAAGGGGGAGAGGAAGGAAGGTGCTAATTAAAGACATAGAGCGTATTATGTTCCCATGGAAAGAGAATTGGAAAGTATCATTAATGGCTCTTTTGATAAAGGATATCCAAAACCAGTAACCAAAATACAATGCAGTGGAAGGGTCTTTACAGAAGAGGGATGCTGCATACTCTAAAATGTATGGTTCCCATTTAAAATAAGCAGTTATAGAAATTTTGAGTCCAATTCATGAAGAATGTGTTAAGAAATATGAGTTTTGCATCATTAAACAACTGCAACTTATACATTAATTAGCCAGAAAAGAAAAAGCAGAGTAGGGCCAAGGGAAAATGAGTAACAAGCTTTTTGAGATGAAACATCCTTTTTTAATATTATTTTATTTATTTATTTAAAAAAAAAATTCTTGTGATAACTCAGTTGCTGATACTGACCTGAAGACCAGGGAGAGCCCCATTGTACCATCTGTAGTTGTGACACACCCTCCCTGGATTTTCCCTTTTACTTTGAATATAGCCCTTTGGCTAGAAATCAGCTCAAGCCACAGAAGCTCTGCTATATACTGTAGTACATAGGAAACAGTAGGGAAGCAGGGAGGGAGGCGCAGAAAGAAGGCTGCTTTCAGCTAGGATACATTGTACTATACAAAGCAGATTGTTTCTGTATAACAAGCAAGAGTTGATTGTTAAGGTCTTCATTTTTTGCGGCAGTTGTCATCCTTGCCACAAATTAGATCAGAGTAGATAGGAAAACGTTTACTGCACTGGGCTCCGGAGACCTGGCAGCTGGACCGTCCCACACTGCTGCTCACCTTCCAGCTGACTGAGAGACCCACTCACCCTGCCCACCTCTACAGCACACAGGTACTACCACATCTTACTGCCTCTTGGCTTCGTAGGGAAAGTGAAGTCTGAGTTTTCTAACCCTTTTTAACATTTAAAACAGGTCAGTTCAAATGTACTTGTAATGGCTTGTTTCACTGTGCTGTTATTTTTTTCTCGTCCCCTTCAGCTTACTAGCTCTTGAGAGTTACCTGCCAGAATGCAAAGCCCCTTTATTTCTTCCATCATCACTTGGGATGAACATCCTTGAGGGACTGAAGTGTTTACATTTTGTTCAATTTTGGCACAGGTGCTCTGAGCTCTATTTTATGTCAGATGAAATTCATCCTGGTGTAAATCCAGAGTAAATCCCAAGCAACTCAAGTAAGTCACTGAAATTACTCCAAAATTACACAACATGTAGGATTTGATCCTGAAATTGCAACAGGCTTTCCTTCCAGACAAGCTAAGCCCCAGTCCCTTCTCAGCCCATCAGTTAGAGTAGCCACCTGTGCGCTACCCACATAAACTCAGCAACTCACAGGCAGCAGTGCTGAGCGTCTCTGGCATGGTTTGCTAAAGAGATGAATGTGACAAAAAGGAAAAAAAGCAATTATAGATGAGGAACGTGGGGCAGGACATGTCTTTTGTTGTCTTGGTTTTATTGTAAGATACAAGTGACTTTTATTTTTTGATGCAGGCTCACAACTCCCACTGCCCTACAAGGGACATGTTCACATGTGTCCGAGGACTGAGGAGCCTTCAGGAACAGTCAAGTTATCAAATAGCTTGCGTCTCGCAGAGCTGTTTGAGCCAGAGCACTTCTACTCCCTCCCTGGGTGATAGGTTTGATTCAGGAAGGCAGAAAAAGTTAAATATAATGTGACATGAAAAACACAGGGAGATATCAGCAATTAACTGATAAAGCAGACCGTCCTTCCTCTTAAACACCAGGAGACTGCTCTACATTAGTCAAGCAGAATTAATAATTCACATTGAGTAATCTGGAAAACTAGATCTCCTTCTGACTATGCCTGCAAGCAGCTTACAGTTTGGTTTTATTCATTATTCTTGGAAACATCTATGAATAAGTCTTGGTCCACTAGAATTGCTGTGGGAAGCGAATCCAAAAGGGGAATGAGCACAGCTTTGGCCAATAGAGCCAATTTTTTTTTTGTTCAGATGCATGTAGTGGTCAGCTGACTATACTGTCAACGCTGAAGTATTTGTTCAGCTCCCCAGCAACTGCTCCATTTTCTCCACTAAGAAGGTAAAACATGTAATATTTTCTTATTTCGTCTGAGGTACCATGATAATATATACCTGTTTTCTATGCTTGTTTCAAGTTGCATTTCGGAACAGGAGGAAGGTAGAAGAAGGCAGGGAAAAAGTAATTTATTTTGTGGGAGCCAAACCTGATATCATCTGATCTTCCTTGGTATCCCCCTCCCAGAAGGGGTTTGTAAAGAGCAGAGCCAATCCCTGCTGTTCCCACTTCCGAGCTCTGCAGCCTGGAGCAGCCAGCACCAGCTGAGGGAGGAAGAAGAAGAGGAGGGAGTCCGACAGCACTTTCAGAGCACAAGGATTAGCATCTAAATGAATGGGTCATACATGAAACTTCACTCTCTGCCTGAAGCCCAGTCTAGAAACAGTATTTCATCTGACCTGGTAAGAGCGACAGCATCTCCAACCATTGCTTCGTTGGGACGCCACTGCATTCTTGCCTCTTTGGCTCTGGGACCTGGGTGAGCCTTGTTCCTCCCTCACACACCAGAGGCACAGTGTTTTAATGCAGAAAATGAGACAGTGCTCAAAACCAGTCTGAAGACCCAGGAATCAACACGGCAAGCGAAAAGAATGAACCACCTCAAGTCTATACATGAGTCAGGCTGGGTTTCTGGCCACAGATTAAGAAATACTGGAAAGGGAAAAAATGCAGGCTGTTCTTTTCTAGAAGTTTTTGCAAAAACCACGACAAGCACAGGCCAGTGATAGAATAGATACATTTAATTCCATGCCCTTGCACAGGATGAGAAGATCTCTCCAGGTCCTTCCTGCCCTACAGTTCTAGGATTTTAAAAACCACCAGCAAAAAGGTTTTGGTTCTGGATGATAGAGAGCCAGTGGTGAATTGCATCATCTGACACTCTGATTTCTCTAATGAAAACCAGCAAAACCAGCACTATAGATAGAGTCAGCTGAATTCAGAACTTCCTTGCTTTTTTGGGATTAGTCAGACCCATAATGTAATGATCTTTAAACATATTTTTTTTTTGTAAATATTTTATATCATGCTTATCATCCAGGGAGCTCCTAGAAATAATAGCGAACATGCGTGCATGAGGGTCACACAACTGCTAAAATGTTAATGCAGTTTATTCTCGCTAGATTCTGCAGTTCTCCTGACCCAAGAAGTTTGTACTTCTGCAAAAAAACATGGAGGAAGGTTTCTAGAACTCTACTAATTATTCTGAAATAAGGAGCTTGTATATTTTTCACTAGCTGCAAAGATACAAAACTCTGGAGATGCTAGAAGACACATACTGCTAATCTGGAAATTTGGGTATGAGCTAAGCCTTTCCCTAAAACATTTTGCATTTCTACTGCTGAGCAGCTTTTGGTCTAAAGTCATCTGAAGTCCTCAGCTTCCCATCAAGGTATGTTCCTGCTAGCAAGCAATGTCAGATAGAGAGACAAACTGGAGCTTTCTGTTGGCTAAGAGTACTGTGCTGACCACATAAGTGTCTTCTACGACCACAGACCACCTAAGCAGCCAAATACACCCTCAGTGACAAGACCGCTTCCCTTCTCTGATGCTTTCCCAGGTGACAGTGATTAACCAGAGGTTCTGGGGAAGTCAGTGGAAGCTTTTCCATCAGTTTGAACAGGGACCTTTTTTTCCCCCCTCTCCCTGTCCCAGGCTCTCTTTTTCTTCATCTCCTGTCGAAGCCACAGTCTCATTATTAGTTTCTGCAATGTCTTCCCTTTCTGCAGAAATCCCTGCACCATTGCTCTCTCAGCACAACCTCCCAATGGTGCCATTTGCTCCTGACGCTCCCACCCAAACACATGCACAGTAAGCTAAACTGCTTGGGCTACTGAGTGCTCCTTACCCCGGGCCCTGACAGCCCCACGTGGGGAATGATTCAGTCTTGCACAACTCTTCCTCGGGGATCACCCTTTCTGCTTCCCTGCAGGACAACTCTAGTGAAACTGTCCAAAAGGTGGAAAAGCATGTTCGTGGGCGAAGGCCGGGCAGAGATGTGGGCCCACCAGGGCAGGGCAGAGCTTTCTGCTGCAGTTTTTTTCTAAGCATGATGAAAACGCTCAGTGCTGATTTCAGTCAAAGTCATGCTGGGCAGGAAATTGCAAACACAGCACTAACACACAGCTCGTATCTCAACCTCCTAACTTTCTGCAACAAGGATCAAGTTAACTTTGTCAAATAAGCAGGCAGGTTGGACACGGGCAGGTAGGAGCTGCCATGGAGGACAGCCTGGGGGCTGTCTGAATGCAGCACCCAGCCTCTGAAGGCTGCCCAGTGTCAAACTGCCTCTCTTAGGGCAGCCACAGAGCACGCAAAGAAACACATGGTGCTCTGAGGACTAGTGAATGGTGAGAAGGGAAGGATGGACAGACATAAAAAGAGAAGAAAAATAGCGTAAGTCACTAAATTCCTATGCTCAAGAGCAGCAGAAGACAAGCTGCACACTGTCCCATGCTCCTGCTCACTGCCCACAGTCACATCAAGCATGCCCCTAAGCTTACTGTCCGATCAGGCAGCCAAGCAGCTGCCAGTGGCTCCATACAAGGGGAAGGCGTGCACATTGGGGTACTGCACGTTGTAGGAGGAAACTGTCTGTCACCTCCTTATGTTGTCCCCTAACTCTTCCAACAGAAAAAAAACCCCAATGCACAAGCAGTCCATATCCACCCTCCCAGTACCAGTCATGATTTTATAGACATCACCTCTTTGGGACCTTTATCGCAGCATTTTATGAATTTCTCTCATTTTAACATTTATTAACAGTCAGGATCAAAACTCACTTCTAGCCTTGTTTCTCTCAATACAGCTAAGGCATGAAGTTGGTTAAAAATTCCTCAAGTTTTACTCACAGTCATACACATTCTCACAAAATGAACATTTGGCAATGTTTGTGCTGCCAAAATTAAAATTAGGCACCCAGTCTGCCCAGGCTCCACCTTCAGGCAATGGGAAAGGCTGGGATCCATCGGATGGAAATGCAAAGTGCCTAAGCCAGGCTCTCACACTGAAACGCCCTTTGGGGAAGGTCTACGCTTTCCACCAGCCTCATAAAAAATATTTTAAGCCAATCACTGTGAAACTCCCCAAACCCACACACACCCCCCAAGGCTTTGTTTGTAATTTCTTATTTGCATCTTCACTAAACAAATGGAAACAGAGGGGTCAATTTTTGAAACCCGAGAGTGCAAAGATCACTATTCTCTTCCTATCCGCATCCTTCCTATTCCTTTGTTTTTTCTGCTGATAAAAGTGAAATTATGTTGGTTTTCTAACAGAAGGAAAATGGAAAAATTAAACCAAAGCAGAAGCTCACCACATAAATTTTTCCAGCAAATCAAAGCCATTTTTTTCAATTAAAAAATGTTTTGATGAAAAATTACAACCACTTTTCAGTGAAGTGGCTTTATAGCTTCCCTTAATCTAACAGAGACACCCACATAGAGGCTGCATTGTTTAACCAGCTGTAGCATCCCCCATACAGTCCCACTCTGCAGAGCTCCTTGCTTAGTAGTGAACACATTTATAGCCTGGATTCCCAGAAGGGAAATCTCCAAGGTGCCGCTAATTAGTTCTCCTAATACACTGTTAATGAAAAGGGGAAACACAACTTATCTCACGAAAAACAGCTTTGTTGCTGTTTGTAATAGGAACTAGGATATCCCACAAGTGTTACTCAGGGAATGAATTCCATGGCTGAAATGGTGATCTTCTCCAGGGGTTTTCCCTTCAGGAGAAGGATTTGATTGCCACATTTGTGGGGAGCAGCAATGGCCACATTGAGCCTGCAGCTGAGCTCCTGAGCACATCTCACCTCAACCCCTAGGTGGGAACTCATTATGCACCAGTGCCCTGTACCTGGTTTCCACATGGAGAAAACCCAAGGTTGGGTCTAGAAAGGAGCCCTGCTGCACCTGGGGTGCTCAGACCGACTAATGGACAGTTCGCAGGAGAGAGCTGCGACAAGTTCCACTACGATTCCCTTTGGACTGGACAATTTCACAGATATTTGCCCTGGGGAATTTATCATTGGACTGAAATCCTATCTTTGTTTCCAATAGCAGGTGACTTGTGACAATCCCATGGTAAGCAAAACTACATCTACTTCCACTGAGAAACAAATAGCAAGCCACAGTCTCAACAAAATGTGTAGAAAACATCAAATCATCACAACCTATCTGTTCAGGGACATTTCACAGAATAAGTGCTTACCTGCTGGAGAAACAGTGAATAGACAACAAATAAACACCTCAAATGCCACTACCTTATGGGCAAACGTGGGGGATGGGTTGGAATCCCTTACTATCCTGATCTATAAAGACAGGAGCCCTTGCAAATTTTCCAGTTCCTACACTAAACTATTTTAGTACCAAACAGCCCTGTTAAAACGCCCACCACAAATCAGAGCTTTGCTTGCCACCTTCTCTCAAACCCCTACAGAATTAAGTGGCTGTTATCCTGTTGACCCCCACCCCCACAGGTACTATATATCCAACTCTTTTAAAAATGTTATGCCTCCTTGTTGCCAAGAAGGCCGTCATTATCATGCTGCCATGGCTCAAAGTGCTAGCCTGTGCTCATCCTTTTACACCAAGTACAAATTCACGTGGGTGAGCATCTGGACAAGTACAGAGCACAAGAGCTATGGAAAATAAGCAGTAAAAATTTCAAAAGAAAGCAAGACACTAGCTAAATTCTTACAAGCCTGTAATGCTATTGCTAAGAGTCATTAAAGATGGGTTTGAGAAGCTTACTTGCATCTATACCTACCTACAACCATATCCGAGTTAACTAGCTGCTGGTTCAGATGAAATCACCGCTTTTTCTATCTTCTCGTGGACTGGATGACCAAACATCAAGCAAATGTTGCCCTTCCTGAGAACAGCAGTTTCTCTTTTCACAGGACTCCTGCAGAAAGCTCTCAGGGACACATTCTTGAAAGCTGCTTTCCACAATCACTTAAATAAGCAAAATTCTGCTTCTAAAAAGGTCAATCAAAAAGTTTGCAGACATGACTGAAGTGATTTTTCATCTAGGTGTCACTGAAATGTTCCTGCATGTATTGCTTTAGTTTCTGTACCATCTCAAGTAGATAACAATCATCTTCACACAGGTTAATGACTGGACACAGGGAACGAGAACAATTGTACCCAGCTGAGAATGTTCAGGTCAGTGTTGAAAAGGAAGTGTACAGGATCTACCCAATTGGTTTTGTGTGCTGTTTACTAATCATAGAATCACAGAATGGTTTAAGTTGGAAGGGACCTTGAACATCATCGAGTTCCAACCCCCCTGCCATAGGCAGGGACACCTCCCACTAGACCAGGTTGCTCAAAGCCCCATCCAGCCTGGCCTTAAACACCTCCAGGGATGAAGCTTCCACAGCTTCTCCGGGCAACCTGTTCCAGTGCCTTACCACCCTCGAAGTGAAAAATTTCTTCCTAATATCTCATCTAAATCTACCTTATTCCAGTTTGAAGCCATTCCCCCTCGTCCTATCGCTACATGCCCTTGGAAAAAGTCCCTCCCCAGCTCTCCTGTAGGCCCCCTTTAGGTACTGGAAGGCCACTATAAGGTCTCCCTGAAGCCTTCTCCAGGCTGAACAACCTAATTGCAACACGAAAACTAAAAGTCTTGTTGGATTTTGTACATCAAATGTTATTACTTACTAACTGCTTCCAAAATTAGGTAGCTTAAAAAAAAAGGGCAGAAATGCAGCCTCGTTCCACAAGGTCATAACAAAAACATCAACTGTACTTGAAATAGTCTGAGTTCACACTACCAGTAAAGCTTTTTGCATACAGAGCCAAATCTTTTCATCTCAGGTCCATTTCTACCTGCTCTGTATTCTTGTGCCATCCACCCCCTCCCAGCCTTCCTGAAATAGTCCTGGAAGCCTGCTGGAGCACTCAAATTAGAAAAAACAGGCATTAGACCTGGAAAACAGTCTTCATGAAGGAAAAATACTTCAGGGAAAAAAAAATTGGAATACATTTTTTAAAAATTACCATTGTGATGTCTCAGTGCAATGGTTTTCACCTGCTACATATTTAGGAGAGAGAGAGGAAGTTACTCGCACCACACAAAAGGATGCCTTCTATATAACATGGTGAATAAAAATAATAATTTTTTTTCCGATAAATTCAAGCCACATTCATGTTTGGCAGCTTTCCCATCATGCCAAGGATTTATCCAACGCCCCTTTTATTTATGATGAAACAAAAGTGACACAACACTTTGTCATGAAAGAATGCTGTAAATGATGCTTTTTTAATTATATACACTGTTATTCTTGAAACGACTCTCCAATAATTTATGTTTATAGTCCTACACACATGCTGCAGAAGTGGATATAAAATGCAGCTGTGGTCAATGACCATGTGATTTCAGTCTGACGCTAGCTCAATGTTAAAACTGGAAAAAGAAAGAAGGAGCAGACACTCCAACAAGTGCTTTTCCCCACCTCGACTTTTGCAATGTTATTGAAGTACCGTCCTACCAAAAATCCAATGTTTACAGTCAGCCAGGCTACAAAAAAAAAGAGAATATCCTGGAAGCTAAATCTGAACACTGGTGGGTCTCCAGCAGATCAAGAGCGGCAGCAGCAAATGCTGATTTCTGCTGAAAATTTTGAGCAAGAGAAGAATGCCTGTACATTATATTGTCTTTCCAGCACCTCAGAGCATCATTAGCAGCTAGTGGCCCCTCTTACCTACAGAGAGACCTTCAGGTTTCTTCAAGACACTGAGATGTTAGTAACAGCAGCTAGGTCTGCCTATGCTTTCCATCTCATACTCATTTTCCCTAGCTCCTCAAATGTTGTTAAAGCAAATATTTATAGACTTTTGAACATCATTTTTCTTACACTTCACCACAGCCAGCATAGACAAGAACACACCCAGTGATACAACAGGAAGAATTTGCTGCTATTTGGGGCCCTCAGAAGATATCTGGGTTTGCAGTAATAATAAGAATGAATATCTCCTCCCCTTTCTCCTGGTAATCCTTTCCAATATAGCCACTGAGTTTTATTCACTATGAATATAAGGGCCAAAGCAATGAGTTGTCAAGTCCTTTGAATTTGGGACATAAAGGCATCAAGGATGTGAAAACTGAGACATGCAAGAGCTTTAAGATACCAGCAACTCTCTACTGACCTCAACCAATTCACGTAAGTGAATACATCAGAGCAGAGCAAATAGAAATGACTAACTTTCTTACTTGAGCTACCAAACTACATAGTGTAGAAGCCAATGAAAGATCAGGGCTACTGTGAATTGTGTCCATATATCAATTGCAATGTAAAGATATTAAGCAGATGAATGGGTAGTGACATAAACAGAAACTGATGTGACTTCAGAGAACAGTCATGATAGGACCACTGAGAACTGTTTGCACTTATGAAGGCTTAAAAGAACATAAAATGCAAAGGAAATGATCAAAGAAGAAATAGGCTTCTCCAAAAATGGACAAAGATGTATTCTGCTCTTTGCTTTTGGTGGTATTTAACACATACATATTTTTCATTTTCTAGTTGTTTTTTTTTTTCCCCCCTGCATTCTACTTTACACATTTATAAATACCTCAGTTCTTCCTGAAATTCAAAACCCTGCAGGGTTACAGGCCAAATTCAGTTCTGATCAAACACGGTTAATTTCAGGATCAAGGATGAATCCTCTGTGTCTTGCTGAACAAAAGATACAGCCCATGAATGATGAACCTCTCTATTTCTTTCCTCTGGTTTTCTTTCAACACGGAAGTTTGGTCCACTCTTCTCCTTAAGATTTCTGACTTCCAAATAAAATCATCCTTTGAGTTCAGATGATTAGGAGAGCCAAAAGGCATTGTTTTAGTTTTTGCTACATTTAAAACCAGTTTGTTTTCCTTGAACCAGTCTGTCAAAGTCTTTTTGCAGTTCAGGCGTTATGTGAGAAACAGATTTGCCATTAAAATGCACAGTCGTGCCATCTGTATAAAAATGTATAGCACAGTAATGACATAGCCTTGCAAAATCATTAATAAAAAGAAAAAAACAGGAATGACTGACACTACTCAACTCGGGGAGGGGGGAGGATAGAGGGGAGAGACATTGACACCTTTGACTGACAAAGGGGGGAAGAGACAGCACTGTGAAGAGAAACAGATTGACGCTTCTCCCAGATTCTTTGTCTTCCTGACAGAGTACGGGCAGCAGCACAGGCCACCTACTTGCTGCACTAACGCCTGCAGCACATTAGGCCAAAAGCTTTGGTGAAGTTAGCTAAGAAAGATTTCCACTACATTTTCATTTATTTAGGGTATGCTTGAAAGAACTCATTAAATGCCTGCTCAGAAATCCTGTTTCATCAAGAGTTGTTCCTCTGCACCGGTGAGGGGCCCCACGTTTGGTCCTTCTGCAGCTCTCCCCAGCGAGGCTGTTGCTGCTTCATGCTGACCAGGGAGCTGACAACACACCTGCTTTCAATACCACTGATTGTGAACCTTTATATTGTGCGGGCCAAGCCCCAATGGTGCTGGCAGCCCTCCAGCTACACTACTTCCTACCCGGATGGCCACCCGTACTTCTGCAGGTTCATCCTGCTTGCACTAGAGCTCTCTGTTTAAATGCTGGCGGGCACCCAGCTCTTTTCACTCCTAGGCAAAGGTAACATTATAATGGCCATGTCCTTCAGATTCCCCCTTACGGGAACTATACCATGAGCTGAGGGAACAAGCAGCAGCACATGCAGCAGTAATGCAGAGTTCCTTCAGTGGCCTGGCAAAGGAGCATTGGCTGCCAGCAGCCCTCACATCACACCTGCTAGATATGATTTAGGTTCAGGGTTGACGTGTGTTGGTCCCACCTCACTCTGACAAGCCAGCAGGATACTGTGATTCACAGGGGCAGACGTGTGAGTCTTCCAAAAATATGCCCAGAAGGAAAGAACTGATGAGGGCATCTGAAAAAGATGCACATATGGGTTTTTTGATGGCTAAATAGCAACCAGTTCTCTAGACTTTTCCTCAGGTCACACAGGTGAATGTTTTCCTTAGGCTGAAGCCTTCTAAAAATATCATGGAAAAGATTCATTTTTGGCTATGTTGAGTTTAACAAGTGTCCCTTAAGCTTTGTTTACCCGTCATCTTGTCAACGTGGCATATGCATCTCTTCGCTATCAACTATGTGCTCCACCCTTTGCGTCTGGCTGAGTGCTGAGAGCCGACTGCAACCCACAGCCTCTAAACAGTCCTGGGTCACAGCCCAGGTCTTTTGCCGAATCTAATAACATGTGCTGAAAATGCAAAAGCATCAAAACAATAAAAGCCATAAGAACATCTTTACAAGGTATTTGCTAGCATTCACCCCAGGGACTTCACTATCATTTGAGAGAAAACATTGTAATTGTGGTAGAATTATAGATTACAGTTTTACTCGGACTTCCTAAAGTTAACCTCTACCATTACAGACCTAAATTTGGAGCAGTCCATTGTGCCACTTGGAGAAAAGCCACTAGTTCAGCACTAGCAACTTCAGTTGTATAAAAAGAACTTTTTTAATGAAGATTCGTGTTTCATAAACGTTGCACTATTTTTAGAAATATGAGAAAGTAAAGTATGCCTCCTTTTAAATCTGGTTTTTACTGCACCCTGTAATTTATGGCGATATAATAAGTAATTTGAAAATAAAGATTTGAGACAACATTTCAGCATTAGTGTTTTTAAGACAAAACAAACATTCAAAATAAAACCTAAACCACAGCAATGAAATCTATCATTAAATGCCTACTTTCTGCTAAATTTGTAGTTATGGCAGCTTAAATCTCAAACATTTGTTATGACCTCTTGCAAAGTAAAAATAATCATATTATTCATTGTGGTTCAAGACCAATATAGGGTATTATTTCATCCTAGCCTTAAGTATTCATGGAATTATATAGCGTATCTTTTAAAACTGTATTAATTACTCTTTGTTGAGTCCAAGTGACTGCTGGTTTTCAGAAAGAAATGTGTGTCACTATCGTATTTTCTTTATTTGTGAAGACTAGCACTTTTTAGGCTCATTTATGCATAATACATCAGATGTGACCTGTTTAATCAATGCTGAAGTTCTTCTGAATTAGTATCTCTGTACGAGTTTCAGACACAAAGGCTTTTGACTGTTCATGGAAAAATTCAGATGCACTTTTTCTATTGTTTCACTGTGTAAAAGCTGTTACTGTACTGTGGTGCCAAAACTCAATGTTAGACTGCAGTGAATAATACATGCCAAGCAGTCCCATCCAGTCCATTAACTGTATCAGACAGCCCTTACGTCACACCAAGTAGCACCTCACATGTCCCTGTTTATCACACTGGTATCTTTCTGAGAGAAGGAGAGTCCCCTCTGCATGGGAACTAGCCCTGTGTTGGAATGTAGGCATACAGCAGTTGTTCCTATCAACACACTTACAAAAGCTACTTCTCTGCCTCCATTTCTCTTTTCACCCAGCATTAATGCCACTTGGGAATTACATGACACAATCGTAAAAAAGTGTTCTCTTACCTTGGCTTTAAGGAATGGAAATACCATATTGAAAAGTTTTCCAGAAACTGCTACATAAGAGTGCCAAGTGCTGCATATTTTCAAGGCCAAGCACCATAGGAGATCAGCTGAACATTAGAAACCTTCTTCGGGCAAAGAAGGGAATTTGTAGGTGAGGAAGTCTACTAATTTTCTTTCTCCTACAATTTCTGAAAAAGGTAACATTTAGATAAGAAGAAATAGAAGAGATTTTGCATTAAAATCCTCATATCTCTGGATTTCCAGACTCAAACACCTAGTATTGCTTCCTTCATTCTTCAAATCCACCATAGACCTGTACTATGAACCATCCAAGTGCAGTACCAAACCATGCCTGTAGCTATGCATGAGTTCTAACTTTAACTTGCATGTACTTCTCAGGAGGGAAGAAGGCTTTTTCTGTTAGAAAGACAAATGACTCAATTTTGAGAAGCCAGAGACAGCTCATCATATATTTTAGAGGGCAGCTAGAATCCGGTCTACTAACCATCTACAAAAGCAGCAAGCGATGTCTAATTCTATAAGGGGCCAACAAACCAGAAACGGCTATCTAAACATCGAGGGCTTACAACCAAGGTCCACACAAGCAGATCACTTCAGGCTCAAAAATAATATTTAGCCTTCTCTGACATCCAAAACATCCTAAGGCTCTTGTCAAACTCAGAGCTGCCAAGTGCTGACCTTGTCTGACAGTCCAGAGCATCTAGACCTAGAAATCTAGATTCAGACTTTTGTGGTTTGAGATCCATTAGTCCACCTCTCAAGCAGCAAGTGTGAGATCTACAGTAGAAAATGCAAAGATTGATATTCTCTCTGGGTTTCCACCCATACCAGCTTGCTGATTTCAGTGTGGCTTGGCAGGTGCAAACAAGAGAGTTTAGCTCTTGCTTTTTATTTCTTGAGTTCCTAAAGCTTTTGTTGTTGTTGTTGTTGTTGTTGTTTTAGACCAAGAAAAACATGGACATTGAGAGAGGGAAAAGAACTTAAATAATTTTTGCTCTTTTTTCAACCGTTACACAAATGACTTAGGTAAATGAGCTGAAACTTTGTAATTAATAATTGATCTTCACTATGGCTTTTTGTGCCTTACAACATAATATTTGTACCCACTTGTAATATTTTTTTTTATTTTTAAATACCTTTTTAACTTTGATATCACTAGCACTGAGTCTGGGTAGTTTTGTTCTGGTGACAATTTTTCCATAACGTTAATTTGAATTTGTAAGGATGGCATAAAAGGAGAAATAGAAAAGGCAAAGAAAGAGAGAGAAAATCTATTTTAATGGTAGCTGACAACTCCAAGCAAGATTAAACACAAATGCTGTTGTCTGCTCACTTGAATATGAAATTCTGTTTGTGATGGTCCCTCTCTGGAGAGCTGAACCCAGGAGGTGGGCAATTTGTGGAAGACAACTTGGGCAAATACACAAATGGCACTTACTGCATTTCTTCTAAGCCCTGAGACAAAGTAAATTCATTCTCAAGGGCCAATGAGAGCTTCAAGTTTGTCCCCACTGAAGCTAAGCTATTACTCTCTGTCTCTCTGGAAGAGCTAGGTTCAGGAAAGAGTAAGTGCAATAAATGATGCTACACACAGACTGGCGTGACTTATGGAGATGGCAGCACTAGCCCTCTTGCCAACCTGAACAAGCAGCTTCAACAGAGGGAGGAGCAGGAGACGAAGCAGCACTTCTCATCAAGGTAGCTGCACAAAAGCGTACAAGTACCAGGCTGAAGCTAACTCTGTAGCAGAGCATCCGTCCTCCCCTTTTCCAGGTATGTTAACATTTACAGAACACTTAAGGTTTAGAAGCAAGAGGTTAAGAGGTCTCTGTTCCTAATAGCTCTTTCCCATCCCTCTTCTTGAAATCTGTGGAACTCTATTTATAGCTGTTTTTTCCTTTAACTAAATACAGCCTTTGGGGAAAAAAGCAAACAAACAAACAAAAAAAAGCTTTTACACAAAACGGTGATGAACTTCACCAAAATATGGGCTTCATGGGGAAAAGAAATGTTTCCTCTCATAAATAAAAAATGCTATTTAAACTGTTGTTGTAGTGATACTTGTTAAACTGGGGGAAGATACAGAAAATTCTCAAACATATTGATATCATTTAAAAACAAATAGGGCGAATAGACAGGCAACTGATTCATTTTTTAACTTGCATAGAAAAACAACTTCAAAAAATTGTATATGTTCATGAAAATAGATTTTCATTTACTATCAGCTCTAGAGGAAAAAATACTCTCTTTTGAGTCTCACATAATCTACTAATTCACAACATATCAGACACAAAGAAACGGTAAAATACATTCATAAACACAAGTGCCAATATGTATGTGTCTGAAAAAGCTAGTAATTTAAGACTCTTAAGTGGAACTGTTCCCCAAAGAATGTTATTAAAAACTGTTGCAAGGAAAATAATGTTAGTAAACACCTTTATGATGAAATAATTGTATGGAAGGCACTGTCACGTAAGAACATGGACCTACAGCCAAGGACAATTGCTCTACTATGCTTAATTCATTTATGAAACATGAGGTGTCAGTTTTATGTGGTTTGGCTGAGATTGGTGTGGATTTTTATTTTTTTTAAAATTATTCCTGCAAGGCTAATGGATTATAGTATATTTTGCCAGGGACTGCATTCCATAGCACATATTTTATACAGAGGATGTACAATGTATTCAAGGCTTGCTTTCTCCATGAATCAATGAATCAACAAACATCTCCCTATTGTGTAAGATACTATTGTTTTGTTGTATTTAAGAAAAGATTATTTGCTCAGAGCATTGTGAAGTTATGGGAGGAGGAGGTGCGCTAGCCAAGGAATCCTTTTGTGACGACTCATGAAAACAGACAATCGGCAGACCAAAGACTTGCCATGGCACGGACAAGTTCACAGGTCTTTGGTTCAGAGCCTGCAGTTGCACTTCAAGTCAACTCCCACACAGAATACAATGCGGAACAGGAGCATTTTCAAAACACACAGTAGTTAGAAGGACAGAGGTCTTCTCTACTTCTACAGATCAAACTCAGCCTAGGAACATAAACCCTTGAATTAATATTTTTTAATGGCTGCATCACACTGTACTTGAACGAGTAGGGAGACCCAAAGACACAGCTTGTAACTCTCGTCTGAAATCCCTCATGCTGTGCTGTTCTCAAGCCTCAAGGCGCTCTACCACACTAATGAAAGCCGAACTGCACATCATGCCAGGCTGCCAGCCCTTCCACTACCATGGCACAGATAACGAAAGCCCCTTGAGTACCCCTTGAGTGGCTTTGCTCTCACCTGTACAGCAGGGCTGAATCCCTGGAAACCCAGCAGCCTGCAGGTGAGATAGCAATGTCTAGGAGAAAATGCACTGTTGAGCTTCCATCCAAACCTGATCTGTACATCTCTGAGCAGATCATCACAACTGACTTGTTTCCACAAATGAATTCGGTATCTGTAAGGTGTGTGCACTGCCTGTGACTGTGCACTCCATTCACCCTGCAGCTGCAAGTCACACAAGGGTATGGATCATGGCGACCACACATGAAGGCTCAGGAGCACATTTCCCAATTCAGCCTCGCCTCTGAAGGAGACACCCGTCATGAGTTAACCATCCACTTCTCTGGAGACACATTGCCCCTTCCTCCTTCCAGTGGCCTCTGTCTGCACTTGCTCCCTTAAAACGGGCAAGAGACTGTGTTGGCTTGAACTACATACGTGCAGGTAAAATACTGCAGCAGACTCATCCAGCTACATTTGCTGTAAGGTTCTCAGCTCTCCCTCTTTCAGCGCTGCCCTAATTTTAGTCTTCGGCTGTTGCTCAAAGGAAGAAGTGGAAGGAAGAGCAGGTCGTGTGATCTCTATTCTGGTGACAGGGGATGCAGAAAACATATGTGTAAGTGAAGGGTAACAAGCACAGATTGCCTGCAAAAAGGACCATGCGATGGCAGCAGGGTGCCCAGCAATCAAACTCCTCCCTACAGGAAGGCAGACATTTTTGGGGAAGAAAAACGCACAGACTTGCAAGCCTGACCATGCACAAGGAAATGCAGAGTCCTGATGACCCCAAGGAGCCCCCCTCCCTAAACTGTGGGGCACCCCCTATTCCATGCCAGCAACGCTCTGTGTGGATAGCAGGGCAGAGAAAAGTACTCCATACTGGGATAGTCTTTTAAAGCTGTAAATCACTTTTCACTCTCAAAGTAATTTCAATGCTATTGTATAATACAGAGGGAGAAAAAACCCTTTTCTTTCCACTAAACAGGCTTTCGCACCACCTACAACCCAGGATTAAACTTCAGAGGCAGTTACAGAAAGAAAACGATTTCTGTAAAGAAATCAATCAATCATTTGTCAAGTGTGGGTTCAGCACCTCTGAAAACCAGGCCGTTTCTCAGGTACATGGAGATACGAGATCTTTATTTAAACCACCCCCAACCTGTTCCACTCAAGTCTCAGAAAACTGTGACCTAAATGCCTTAGAAGAGCTTGGATTTCAATACTAGCCTCTCTGGGGCTGAGTCTGCTACTCCTCAGCATCGCCAGCTCACCTTTCCTTTCAAAGTCTGTGTGAAAAGGGAAATCCCACTGTCCATGCATGAGCCAGCCAGCTTTCAGCACATCAACTGCACAAGGAACTACGGGGTTTGCTGTTACTTACAGCCATCTTACAGCCCGACACTGGAAGTTACGGCTTTCAGGAATCTGAACACTCAGAAAGAGAGCCTCTGACATACTGCCCCCCCCCCCCCCCCCCTTCAGTTTCATTAACCTTCTCCTTTTTTACATACTTTAAAGCCCCTTGTTATAATTAACTGTCTATAACAAAGTGATCCAAAGCAAAGTTGGTTCAAGTTATTTATAAACTTTTAGGACTCCGCTGTTTTATAGGCATGGTCAGAGCTCCTGAACAGTCAGACCCCACTTTCATCTATATTTTGTTATTTTTTTATTGTATGTACACAAGCAGAGTAGGCGGGACTGATCCATCAACCCCTGCAGTCCACAATGCGTAACTGAAGATAATATCACCTTACCTGGAATAACTTCAGTCCTTTCCCATAAAGACTTTCAAACTCTTAAATGCTTAATGGTACACCAAGGCCAACAATCCAGGGAAATAATTTTATGGTTCAGACCAAAGGATCAAATCAAAGCATTTCACCAATTTGAATACATGTTATTTAGAAGTCTCTGCTGCAGTAGATAGTCTCAAAGCAGGGAGGGGGTTATAAACCAAGCAGTAACACTAAGGCCATTGTAGCCACTTTGTTCTAAAGAGTAGCTCCAGCTCATGGTTGGTGCAGGGTAAGGCCAGGCCAGGCCAGCCGCCTGAGCACGGGAAGCAGCAGCACGCTGCCACAAGCGTGGGGAAGAAGCTCCGCAGCTTCCCTCACGGGGATTTGCCCTCATTCACCAAACAGTGCAAAGGAACCGACAGTTGGTTGCAAAAGCAGCTTGGAAAACACCTGCAAATCCCCTGCTAGTGCAAGCACAGCCCCTTCAGGTGGCTTTGCAGCTCATCTGCTCTCCCAGCAGACACCAAGTCCAAGCAGCAACCAACCGCTGTATGTGAATCATGTCTCGAACCTCCACACTAATGCGTGTGGGAAAACCTGCACTCACAGCAGACACTGGCCTGCCCTCAGGCTCTGTACCTGTTGCTTGACTGGGGCCGCGTCCAGGAGAGACGGCCTTTCGGCAGGTGCATGAGCTGCCTGACATCAGAGAGACTTGAGCAGATGGGGATGTGTTCTGCTTCGTCCCTGCACACAGAAACATTTTTATTATCAGGCACAGTGTTTGGAGGCTCAATATCTGCCGCTCTTTGCTCATGGCTGCTGACAGAGGCTTCATTGAAGGGCTGCGATTTACCACCTTCATATTTATTTCCATTTGTGTCTCAAAAAGAGTGGCAATTTGCCAGATTCGGAAGTGCTTAATCGGATCTGATGGGCAGATTAACTAGTGCAGGTCACAGCACTAGTTGCCTTCCAGGAACATTACCTTTTTATTTATTTTTTTGTCAAGGTAAAGCAGGAGGAGGTCAATGCCACCAGCATGTTTTATATTTTACTAGTTTAAGTCTTCATGGTTTTATTTCATTTCTTCTGAGTGAGTGAACTTTGCTTTAATTTCTGCCATGACAATATACTCCAAATAAAATGGTGCAGGCACACATAAAAACCGGAATGCAGAAAGATGAAAATCTTATTTAACTCCCCCCTCCTTCCATACTGACCATGAAAATCCTTCTCTCTCCCCCACCATGGTTACTGCCCCTCCATCTTATATCCTCTTGGTATCCCTCCATCTTTGAAAAAAGGTGTTTTGGAGTACGGACCATTTTCATACACACACACATATATATAAGCACATGCATTTATATATATACACAGACATCTATTTTTATATACATATATAACATATACATACAGAGAGAGAGGGGCAGACACTGTATTTGGCTAATCATTATACCAGATTGAGCAATTATAAACTCAGATGGATTATTCTTAATTTTCACCAGCCTGACTGAAATTTGAATGTGGCCAATTATGTACAGACTGACAAACCAGAGAACATCGAGATTAATTTTTTATGACTACCGAATCATTTGCACTCCATAACCTTGGGAGTGACATGCTGCTGGTAACCAGGGACACACATTGTTTTCATGCCACCATGGTAAACGTGAAAGGACCTTTTGCACGTCATGCCACAGAAGGCAGGAGTGGCATATAGAGCACTAAACATCCCCAGGACACTACTTTTAAACAAAGGAGGAAAAAAAATATTTCCCTAATTTTTCTCCTTACAAGAAGGTGTTATTTTGGACTTCACAGAGCAAAGGAGGGCACAACCAGCATGGGGACCATGCATGGTCACAGTACCAGCACTCCAGCACCTGGCATGAGAATAGCCCTCACCACCTACCATGGGGTTGCGGAGGACAGGATTTGGCCCTAGTTGTTTCCCTAGTACAGAGCACTGCTCTGCATAAAACACTCATTTACAGCTTCTGGGGACTATTAGCAGCTGGCAGGCCCGAGACACATCCACACAACAAGCAAGATACTGTGAGTTGAGTGCATCCAGCAGTTTGCTATTAAGATTTTCTAACTTTCTCCATTCTAACTTTCTCCAAGTCTGCTTATTTTCCTTTCCTCTAGCACTCGGATTTATCACAGCACTAAGGGGACACAGAAACTGTCTCCAACATTGTCAAGTATCCAAGCCCATGCGTGCACACAGGGTTTTGCAGGTAGATGTGAGTTGCATCCGCCTCCACCCATAGCCTTCCAGAAACGATCCCACAGTGAGCAGCCTGGTGGGAGGCTCCTGGCTGCCCTGAGCAGGAAGGTTATCTTACAACAGGGGAAAAAAATTTGCAAATTCTTGCCCAGTGAAGAGATAGACTGGGTATGACTCCACAAAGCAATAAAGCTAAGCTGTTTAGGAAGGATATAAATGGACTGAGGTTCCCCCCCCCCCGCCTTTTTTTTTTTTTAAATGTATCCTCTCTCTCACACACATATCCTGAGAAAATAGAAAAAAAAAAAAAAAGAAAAAAGCCTTCCACAGAAAGACCATAGTTCTAAAGCCAAACCCCTATTCAATAAAACAAGTAGAGAATGTGTTTTCACATTTCCCTATTTACTCTGACTCATTTTATTAAGTAAGTTGAAGATGATAATTTTTATGCACATTTATGACCACGTTTCAATACACGTGGCACCCTATAAAACCTACCACTGCTGCACCCCTCCCAGGGCTGTACTCCAGCTTCTCATTCAGTCTGCGATTACTGCAATGAGGCATGGCACTACCACTACAGGTCAGGCTATGTCAATTTTCCACCCAAAGCCTTTTTTAGATGGGTGTCCCAGGACATGGCTCTGAATTTTGCTGGGCTCTGTTTCACACACTGGGACAAATTCATTTCCCTCTGCATTATTTAAGAAAAAAAAAAAAACAACCCAAACAAACAATAACAAAACAACAAAAACATATTGCCTTATTTTGATTAAATGAAGAGGAAGGAGTAGAGAGGGAGAACCCCTGCCTTTTGTTTGAACACATATTTGTCTTTAATTATCTTCAAGGGTCTCACTGCAGTGGAACAGGTGGTTACAAGATGCTTACTTTACTCCAGCAACTCCCTCATGCATGTTCAGTTTCCCACTGCTAAAGCGGATGGCACAGTTTATTCCAGGGCCACCTCCCCTTTTTGCAACAGCAAGCCATAACCACAAAACTTGCACCTGTAATTTTAAACCCGCGTTTGAACTGTGGGCAAAAGTCAAATATCCTCTGTCTGTCATTGCCTTTTTGTGCAGCCAAGTCACAGACTAGGCAGCCACAACCTCATCATTTTCTCAACAGAAGGAAAAAAATATATTGCAGGTACAACTGTCATGATGCGCCCTGCCCCATACAAAAGAAAGCAAGTTCTCAGCTATTTTCAGTGACAGTGAAGTTTCTTAGCCCTCTGATTAGGAGGGAAACCTTCCAAGCAGGGATGGAAGGCCAGACTGCTGGCTCGAGCGGCTGGAATGCTCCAACAATAGTGAGGAGAGATTTAAGATGCTGCCTTTAATCAAAAGGGAGTGTTTAGGCTGCAGTTTAATGATGACAATGTGAATATCAACATTGTTAACAGTTTCACTGCTGATCTGATTAGCAGGAAAACCCAGCTAGTCCAGGGTTGTGGGTAATTTAAGTACTTTCCCACCCCTTCACACCCACTCCATCACTTGACTCCAACTTAAAAGAACTGTTAACTTTTATATAAGCCAGATATTTCATAGGCTCAGTCTTTCCTCTGGAATGGCAGCAGCTGTTATGTATTTATTTTCAAATTAAAAAAAAATAGCTTAAGCAGTCACATCCATATTAAGTTTTTTCTGGGCAGGGCCCATCTTTATGTTCTGTGCTTGTACAGCATCTAATTCAATCTGGATAATAATAATAAGTAACAACTGTTTAAAAGATTGCTGTAGCATGAACTGACACAATGGTCTACTTGAGATGAGCCTAAATACATTTCCAGTCCCAAACACTGACTTCTTACCACTGCATGAGCACACCCCATAGCTCCTCATCACTACTACGAATCTGACTCCACATGGCATATTCTTATGTGAATTTTTATTTAAATGAATAACTCAATTCCCAGCACAAGCTGTACTACCAGAGCAGGCTCCAGCCTACCAGAGGCGGCTCTTTACCTTTACCAGGCCAAGCTGCATATTTTTAAATTCCCTCTCTCCGCAAATACATACCTACATTAATATATAGCAACTCTCTAAATCAACTGTTGGGATTATATTGCTAAGTTACAGAGGACAAACCGTGCACCTCACAGAGATCACCGTTTCAGAAGCTGAGTCTGTTTCTCTCACAGTTGCACCTTGCAGATGTGATGGTTTAAAGGAGTAATGCACAAGGAGCAAATCCCCCTCCCACCATCACTGACACCCCAATAATTCAACGTACCAGGGAACCGGTACTATGCCAAAATCACCTGCCAGGATAAGCTGGACTTGCACTTGAGGAACTAATAATTTTTTGCAGCCCACATCAAATCTGACCAGTGTTTTTATTTTGACCACCATGAAACAAGGCAAGAACAGCCCTTCTGACTATCATCTTGCACAGGACAAACCATTTTCCTGCTTCAGGGTCCATGGTTTTGGTTTCATTGTTCTATGATAACAATTCCCACTGACATTCATGCAAATCATGCATGAAAACTGAATAATTAATCCCCAGAGGAAGTATTTTAAAAGCTACATTTTATTTTGGAGGCAATTCCTTGATACAAGAAAATCACTGGTACCTGAACAATAAGCAGAGTGCCTTAAATGCTTCAAGACATCATACATACATATGTATGCACAATAAATAAATTGAAAGCAAAGAATGAAAGTACATGTCACTAATTTACAGATAATAACCTCATAAGGATATTACAAACTCCAGTCCAGAAAGTGTTGTGGAGATCAGCAACTACAGCCACCTATTCCATCAGCTATTCTCCATATAGCTATTATAAGGGGCTTTTCAACATCTCCACCTGCTCTGGGTTGCAAACCGCCCTGCAACAAACTTAAAATCATGTAGCAAAAGGACTAAACCACCTCACTATAACAAGCTCTAAGAGAGAAAAAGAATTAGAAATGTTGCCTATGTGGGTACTGGATGAATCTACGTCCTCCTCCACAGACAGTACAAACAAATGAAAGTCTGACCCAGGTGAAAAATCCTGTCCTGGCCCAAACCCAGCAATTATTTTAGTACTCTGGGCATGTGAGCATTAACTGAACACATGAGCATTTTGTACTGCTTGCAGGAGTTCACAGACTCAGCAACTGCAGAGTTAAAATGGCAAATGAAAGTAACCCAGTTGTCCAAAAGCTCTGGGCATACCCTGCTCCAACCCAGAACTGTAAAGCTGTCCGGTCCTCATGCCAGACAATAACGTGGCATGTAGTAGTGATGTCTCGGTAGATGGATATTGATTTTAAAGATCTATTAGCTTGGTGTTCATTGGATTTTATTGCTTGATCCCATCCTCCCCTTCATTTTTGGCCCTGAAGCAACCACATTTGTTTCATTTGCTCCTGTGTCTCAGAAAACATTTCTGAATACTACAGAGAAAAGATGGCAAAGATTTTAAGCAGGGGGAGGGAAACCCCCAAAGGACAACAACAAGCAAAATACCCACTCAGACCACCAATCCAACAGTAACCTCATGGCTGTAGGAATCTCAGCTCATGCCCACTGAGCAAGAACATGGAGTCTTCCATGTATAACTAACCTCCAAGAAATCTCCTTGTTAGCCAAGGGCAAAGGACACATTCAAAAAGTCATGGGTTCTCAAATATCAGATTTGCCCCTTCTTTGCCTGTTGTTGACAAGTTGCAGTACCGAGTTGCATTAGCAAGGCTGGCGTTGCCTGAGTTGAGAACACCAGCCAAAATCTCAGTGTCCAGTAGCTTTAAGGCTACCCCACTCCTTCCCACAATACTTTGCCCTACCCCGCACTAAGGAAGCAAAAAGCATCCCTACAAATCTTCCAGGCGCGGGCAGCTGTGGGGCACAGAGCATTTCAAGAAAAGAGCTGGGTAAAAATCTCCCAACAGGAGCCCTTCATAGAGGTACAATGTCCCCTCTGTACCTCTGTCTCAGCGCCAGTCCTAAACTGACGTGGAGCAATAGCTGATGCAGTCCCAGTATCTCAGTTCCTTTGGGCAATGGCTAAACAGTTTGGAGAACGCTTTCATCCTCAACAAATCCATAGTAGGAATTAGGTAACAGTTATCAATATACCACCATCATGAGAGTTTCTTCAATACAGCCAACACTGACCACCTGACAATACAGACAGTTTGAAGTGTTTTCTCTGGTCCACTAATGTCACCCAGAACAGAATGATAGACTGTGATTTAGCAAGGAACCCGTTTTTGATTGGTTTTAACAAACTAATAGATTCACTTGTAAAACTCACAAAATTCATCCTATATCCTGCGAAAACCAGCATATTTAGAAGGAGCCTCTATTTTCATAGAAGAAGCAAACGCTCAGCATCTTGGTTTGATACAGAAAAGGGCTGAGGCTGTGCCAGGAGTTAGGTCTGAAGCCACCACAGGCCCTCCAGCACTCGTCGCAGCAGGTACTCCATAGAAAAGAGTGTCATGGAGAACTGAAATAATGAAGAAAGACAACGACAGCTTCTACTGGTGTTAGAAAGAGAGCGTCCATTATCCATATTAAACTAACGTTATATAGGAGGTGAACTCAGGAAAACCTGCCTACCAAGCAACTTGGACAAACTCTTGCCATGTTCCACATGCATGGGACATTAATTTAATAGGTAATAAACTACAGTAAATTAAATACATAGTTTTCTTATTACCAGGTTTGCACTAAAGCATTACCTTCCCCATCATTATCAGCAGCAGGACATCTATCATTATTTAGTAGTAGCACAATCTACATTAGCGAAAAGGCAAACAAAAGCCAAAAGGTGCATCTCTCATTTAATGGGAAGACTACTGCTGTGGGAGGAATAAGGCACTTGAGGTACAGAAGTGATTAGACTGTCAGTAAGGTGCCAGTGGAGATGGCAACAGCACTGCTAGGCAGGCACTGCTCCCATTGCCAACGGATGCTGTTTACGGAGTGAAGCTTCCTCCCAGAGAGTGCTGATAAAATTCTTTTCCACTGGGAAATGGGATGAGAGTATTTGCTCATTTTAAGTACATTGAATAGTCATTAAATGGCACAATTGTTTCTGGTGACCTAGACCAGATTAAAACCAGTGTCTTGGAAACAAGCTGATCTGTGCCAACCTCCACAAGTATCAATCCTTCCTTAAAAAGAAATCACAAAATAAGGAGGAATTTAAATGACATAACAGCAAGAAACGGAAAGCACAGTAATTCAGACATCAGATGGAACAAACACATACAGACACCCAGGCTTTTCCAAATAGCTCTGCAAATAAAATTAAATTTTGTCTGGGGTACGTTGGCGATGAACTTGAGCAGCCACCTGCTGTTCTGCCCCAGTTGACTGCAATGTTCAGACAGACATCAGAATCTGCCTGGGGATGAGAGTGAGTTTCCTCCATACCTGCAATCTTCCAGAGGACCACGGAGAAAATACACACACAGAGTCGCTCATAGAGGTACAGTGCATCGTAATGAAGATCAAGGACATCCTGATTACAGCAGCAAAGTGATACCGAACATCTGTTAATGCTAGAGAAGGTAGTTCAAAGAATGAGGACAGCTGGACTTCACATAAAACGAAATCACTAAGTGCTTATGCGTGAGGCTGCAAGCGGGGCACACGGGCTCCCACTAGCTGGACCAGAAATGGATCCACCCTGATACGGACAAGGTGACTCTGCATGGAGAGCAGCACAAGCCCTTCTCACATTAGGCTTACAAACCCCCAGCTGCTCTGCTCTGCTCTGCCCAGGGGAGTGCTTCCTGGGGTATCAGCGTCCACCTGGACAGTATTTAAATTTTCCCCATTTCCACTTGCTGTAGTGTAAACTTGGTCTCCTCTCCTCCTTCCTCCTCATTCATGAAAAAAATGTACAGCCTGGGGATCAGCTGAATTTCTGTATTTGACATTGCATGTAGCTGGAAACCGGAATTCACACCTTCCAAGCCTCAGAAAAATTTGGATTTTCTTATAGATTAAAAACTACTTTCACTTCAGCTTAGCACTAATGAAATCATTCATAACTATATTGCTAAATCCTTTTCTTTTAGAAATATAGGGGAAAAATCCCAAAAACCCTAAGGCAGACCAGACCTCAACGTTTACATTTCATGAAAAATTTGATCTGATTTTGGAATTTGGCTGTTGTCAGTCAGAAATAAAATATAAAAATAAAAACAATTTCTGTGTCTAACATTGCTGTTGATGATGTTTTCAAAATATTTGTCTCAAAAGTGGCAAAACAAATACCAAGTTTTCAGTGTTTCCTGTAAAATAAATTTAAACTCTATGTGCTTTTATGAGCCAACCTTATTGACGATGAACAGGTAGAGGAAGGGAGTTGTGAGATGAAAGGACAATACGAGGAATCGTACAAAATACTGGAAATCAGACAAAATTACTCAGAATTAAAGACTCCCATTTACCTCTAGGTTTTTTTAAAAACTTTGGATCAAACATTTAATCAAAAATGACAATTTCACACAGAAAAATTTGGTTTTGACAAAATCACATTTTTTAGTTTTCTAAACAATTCTCTGAAAGCCTGTTATTTTGACACTGTCAAAACAAAATTGTTTTGTCAAGCATGGGGTGGGGGGGAAACCACCATCTCACAAATATCAACAATTTACCTGCTCTCATGAATTGTTTTCATTTCAATAAAACTGCACTATGGAAAAACAGAGACCACCTCTGTTTGAAATTGAAACTCTGAGATGTGCCACTAGCCTCTACTCCCCAGCTAACCCAGTGCAGTCAGCTTTGACCTGGGCTGTCCTCCCTAATATGCCACAGAAGCAAGTTTAACACTGTACAAATGAGCTAGTTCTCCAACTTGTCTGCTGCTGCTGCTCATACCACTGCTGTTGATGCCAGCTCCAGTGCTGTTACTCAAGCTCAAAACAAGTGCTATTTTCTCTAAATCTTCCCCTTTTGTCTCCTAAATATTCATGCATGCAGAAAAAAAAATCTAATTGAACTTTATTCCACAGAAGATACAGTGTTTTCTTATTTAAGCCATTTTTTGCCAAACTATAAGATCTATTGTACATAGCAGTTCTCTACTCATTCAAATAAAAAAAAAAAAAATTGAAGTGGACGTGCAATGAGGAAAGAAGGAAAAAGAGAATTACATTACATTTACTGAAAATAAGTCGTTGATAAGAAGCACTGAACACTTGCAAGTTTAAATCAGGATGGAGTCAGATGCAAATAAACTGGCAAAGTTTATTCTGAAAAAGGGCAAGCTCCAGCCCCCAGCGTGCTTGCTGAGGCTTTCAGCGCTCCCTGGCCTGTGCACAGCAGCACAGCCAGCAACTCAGGCTGGAGCGCATGTCTGAGTGATGGTGTTTGCCAGGAAGTTGCAGGGAGCTACGCTGCTACAGACCCCTCTCTCTCACGGATACACAGCTACAGGGACGTTCTACAAACTGCGTTATGAAGCCTTTTGTCTGATTGCTCTCCTTCAGAGCAACTGTAGCTGCCTCCTCATTCCGGCTCCGGAGCTCGAAGTGATTATAACTTCCTCTAGAAACTTAACTCACTGACTTTCTGATTTTTAACACCCAAATGGAACACAAATTCATATTATAAGAGTAGCAGAGATTAAATAAGGCAGAATTCATTAATGTGCCAAAAATATGTGCCAATGTGTCTCCAACTAGTTAAAAGACAAATACACAGATTGATTTTTTTTTTCCTCCCAGTACATCCCACATTGCCTATTTCCTAAAACCTTCTGTCAAATGCATAATCGACTGCTATGTCTTCAAAAATAGCACTTTTTATAATCATTCATCTAGATATTTGGGAGTAGATGTTGCACTGTCTGTCATGCCCATGCAAGACTGGGACACAGAAAGCACAGGCATCTCTGCTGACAGTCTGCACAGGCACCTTGTGCTACCATACCCTGTGTGGGACAGCGCAGCAGGTGGGAAAAGCTGGCCAAGAGGACATGACAGAAAGGGCAGCCTTGCACCAAAGGCTATGCTGGCTGCAGAGTGGCCTCTGGTTACCTGCTTCTTGGCAGGTGGGGACCCAACTCACATGTGTCTTCTCAGGTCTACATACCTACAAGCAATTCCTCAGAAGCCCTGGAGGATGGCAGGGACAATACAAAGGAAAAGCATCCCAGGCAGAATGACTTCTTTCCCAGAGGAAAAACCAAGCAGAATCAACTTTCCTTTATAGCTGCCAAAAGAGCATACTAACTTTCCTGTAGAATATTTTAACACATTAGTTTGCAAATCCAGTCAGGTTGTCATTACCAGACAAGGTTTCTCTGAACCGACAATCAGTACAGTTCTATCTCCTATATAGCCAGTAAAGCGTCCCCATCACTAAGGAAAAACAGCTTTGAATTTTGCACCGAAAAAACCCAACCCACACTACCCTGTTTTACTTCTGAGTTCAGTAAAATAGAATTTCCCTGTGCGAGGGGAGCCATGCAAAGGCAAATCTAGAACAGGATCTCCCAGTACTGTTTTTACAGCATTTGGCCAAGCCTTCTCTCATCCTCCCCTAGGGTACCACAGCTTCCCAAAGCTACCACTGCAGGTCATTGCTGAGATCGCAGACTCATAGCATCTCTGCTGATGCCTAAGCTGAGGGGTGATTCCCTACTCTGCTCCGCTGGCACAGCACCCCGCCTCTTTCTAGTGACAAGACTTAACTCCAGCTCTTCAGAGCAGACACGCTTCTGGACTGTGCGTTTTTATGCAAAACTAGCAAAGCTGTGTTTAACAACTACCTACAAAGCAGAAGGACCAGAAATGCACAGAGATAACCCAGAGTAAGGGGAGCAGGAAACTCCTCCTATTACAGTAGCTAGCAACTACCTGTGATTTTTCTTTTCTTCTTGAGTGCTGTAAGAATTTACTGTAGATTTTACACTGCTACCTCAAGGGAGCTGCTTATTGTATCTCATTTCCATTTTTACATTCAAAATGTGGACTGTAAAATTTACTACATTATACGTGGAGTTTAAACTCACAGCCATTAGACTCTTACAACTCTACTAATGCCACTTTTATAGGTGTTGGCTACAATCCTAGTTTACCATTTCATCAAAGAAATAGATGCAGCTCCCAGTAGTGACCAAGATTTGTGATTTAAGTAAATGGGGCTTGGGAAGTCTCCCACTGAGCTTTCGTCTCAAAAAAAGAACAACAATTAACAGAAAGAGATCTTTTCAGAAATTATTGGTAGGAACAATGCTGCTAAAGCATAAATTACAAGGTGGTAGAAAGTAGAACAAAATGGTTCCCACTTCTTTTAAGCAGCGTCAAAGAAACACTTAGCTGAAAGCAAAAGAAATAAGTTGAAGGCCAGAAAGAAGAGGTCATGATTTCTTGAGTTTGGCTTACGAACATTGAAAACAATTATATGTTAAGGAGATTTTGCATGTCTATAACTCGGAGATCAGGGCAAAATAATTATGGCCCAGGGCCAGTTACTCCTTTGGCATAAGCCAGGTTAGTTTCATCCCTTTACAAGCTGTATCACAGTAAGCCAGGTGGGGCCTGTCCACTCACCTCGGCTCCATCCTGTTCACCTGCTGTTGAAGACATAAGAGATACGAGACCCATGCCAACCTCCCTTCACTGGAGCTGGCTGCGGAGATCACTGCAGGCCCTGCCTTGCGGTGTGGGGTACAACCACTGAAAAATTTTCTTTTGGCAGCATCTTACTGCAAAAGGGGAGGTGTAAAATGAAGTTCAGAGGCAGCTATGCTACCACAGCCCAATGGTGTTTTCTGGCCCTCCCCAGGTCCACACCAAGCTTTCTCTGCAAATCTCAAAATTCTCCTCCCTGAGGCACCAAGCTCCTTTCCTTTCCCAAAGCACTTTCTCTCTGTGCCCAGTGGCCCAGCCAGTGATGAGGAAAGGGAACACCTCTCCCAGCCTGCTTGTATTTAGAGGTGTTTCTGTTCATTTTTCTCTGCTAAGCAGCCTATCTGCCACACAGGTAGCCTCTACCATCAGTTAGGATTGCATGCTTAGGGGAATGGGCAGGCAATATTAATAAACTCTAGACTGCAAATCCTTGTGATCTCTAGCAATAGAGAGAGGAAGAGAATTGTTTCAAGGAGAATTTATAAGCACAAACCAGCATATTTTAATCACCAAATCCACATTTTATTTTTAAACTGGGTTTATGAACCAGAACATTTAACCATAACAGATTCGGTAAAATATCAAAATAGATATATAGAAGGAAAGGTTGTCAAATCCACCCATGGAGATGAAAATGGCTCACAATTTAGCTTTAAAGGCAGAAAGGGCACAGAGGTGCCAAGAGACAATTAGGCTTACTTGATGTTTAAAAGAATGAGTGCAGAAAGTAAGACCACAAACATACTCTTGAAAACCATATAGGCGTACTCTTAAATGATAACATATGACCCTGCATGGCCCTAAACTGCAAATACTGTCATCAGAAAAGAGCAGAAGCTAGTACCACTCTGGAGCAACTCTACTTCCACTGTTAATAAACAGGTCTGAACCATGCTGCTGGCAGCACTAACCCCCCCTGCCTGAGAAAAAGAGCAACAAAGCAGCCTGCAGGCTCCTGTAAGAAGAGAAGCAGGAAAAAAAAGAAAGGCAGAAACATTTGGGCAGCATAGAAGCCTGAGGTGCAGCTTCAGCTGTGACCTAGCCAGAGCAGGGTGAGCTCAGCACAGCTACCACTTCCCAGGCAGCCAAGTGTGGGCAAGCACACCCATTTCCTATTAGACCTGCACTCACACGAACTCTATTTACATTCTACATCCACCACTGCAAGCTGGATTTCAAAACTATGGGCTTCTTTCCTTCCTCACCTGTGCCCCTTTCCCAGGCAGGGCTTACCCAATCCTTTAACTTTCATTATGTCCGGTTGTTTTTGTTGTGCCCCACACCTCCCCCCAGTTAAAAATAACAATCTAAGCAACATTTATATAAATAGAGCCTGGGGTTTATTAAACACATTTTTCTTCAAAGCGTATGGGTCCCCCTGAAAGGGGAATCAGTTTAACACCAGTAGGAGACGCTGCCTTCTGACCAACATCTCCCTTTCCCTTGCATTCAAGTGGGTGATAGAAGTGCTGAACACTTCCTTTGCTTTTCCTTCATCCTCACAAAAGAGGTCTCCATCCAAGTCCTAGCACAGCCGCCTCCTTCCCAGGAGGGTTTTGGGCAGGAAGAGCACAACCTCTCAACTGCCCCCTCTGGTCTGGATTTGGGCAGCGTGGCATAGCCCTCTCCTGATTGAATCAGAATGCCTGCACCTCAGCTGGAGAGCAACAGGCTCCTGTGAGGAACATCACTACGGACTGAGCTTCTTTAGCCAGCAAAGCACAGCACAAGCCTTTTGGCTCCCCTCTGAGCTGACCTTGAAGCATTTTACCTTGCCTGTAAGCAAAAATGAAGGATAACATTACACAGCTACAGGAAAGAGTGATAAAAATGAATAAGCCATTGTTTCCACCACTGCTACTTTCTCTGGAGCTGCACCAGTGCTAGAACAAAGATGAAAAACTGTCCAAGTTTTAAACAAAAGCCTGAGAAGCAACTGGGGCCAGCAGTCTAGGAGCAGCTGCCAGTGGAGGAAAATGCTTGGCCCAGAGCTGAGCTGTGACCCTGCAGTTAAGGTGAGCCCATGCAGCGGTATGAGGCCACTGCTCCTTTGGGCAGTGGGCAGCAGGGAAGACAGCAGCAGGAGAGGGAAACACAGACATGAAGAGGAAAGTAGAGACACCCTGTGCTGAGAGGAGAGCCTCAGAGAATGAGAGGTATCTTTCTGCAAATCCCTCATCTATCATTTCCCAGCTGGACTTGGGAATCCACTTTCAACAGCCACCATGAGCAACCTATTGCTCTGTTCAAAGTCTTTCCTTCCTACGGGTAAGAGAGACACACAGCAGAAAGGAAGGAGCTCTCTGCCCCAGCAAGGGCTGCTCCAGGCCTGGCCCACACATCCTGGCAGTGAGAGGCTTCAGCTCATGCCCAGTCAGTGCAGAGAGCAGTAACCCCACTTTGGTGCCCTGCTGCATGCTCCAAGGTAGGTCCTGTCAATCTCTCAGTGCTTACGTGTCTGCACTTCAAACTGGTTGCAAAGAAAATGTTTCATGGTAGACATCAAAAGCACTGTGGTTACACTCAAGACTTCAGGACACTGTCAGATTCTTATTTGAAAATATAATAAATGAGCTTTTAGTATCTACCTTTTCTTTGAAAAAGGGGAGAGAGATTGGAAACCAGCAAAGAATAGGAGGGTTTTTTTTCTTTCATCAAAGTTAAACAATAGCAGTGAGGCATTTTAACCTAAAGAAATTCCTGCTGTCCCCTCCCTCCTGCTTAGGACAAAATGTATTTTCACAGGAAACTGTCGAAGTTTACAAAAAAATTGCAGAAAGGTGCAACAGTGTTGATACTCAGGTTGATCCTGGCAGAAACTGCTGGTGTGATGTTCTAGGTGTTCCCAGCCCTCCTTTCTAACCAGTATCTGCTGTGTCTCCAAATTGCTATGCTTTGTCCATTGATGTCTCTCC
Organism: Pluvialis apricaria; assembly: GCA_017639485.1. Classification (NCBI taxonomy): domain Eukaryota; kingdom Metazoa; phylum Chordata; class Aves; order Charadriiformes; family Charadriidae; genus Pluvialis; species Pluvialis apricaria. Next base: position 50,104,506 of record CM030011.1, read on the forward strand.
ACAGATGTCACCTCTTTTTTTGCATCCTCTTAGTCACACCACCACTGCTACCTCTTTCTTTGCTGACACTGTCCCAGCAATAGACCTCTGGCTGAGGAGACACATTCGACTGCAGGAGCAAAGGCTGTCCCCGCCTGCAAATATAATTCAGCAGATCCTGACCTTTCCCGTGCTGTTAAAAACCAGCACACCCTGAGTGCAGCAGTAGTCCTTGGCCACAGGAACCAGAAAAACAGCAGCAGTTTCCACTTCTGGTATGCAATGCTGGGAGGACTGACAGGACTTCCTCCGAAGTGGAAGTAACCCTTTTGTTTCCACCCTGTAATATTTCCTCTGCATATGTTTCTCTTCATAGTTGGTGGATTAGGGTTTTTTGGTAGGTGGTTTGGTGTTTTTTTTTTTTCCCAAATGTCCTAGTGTATTTCTCTTCATTATGCAGGAAAACAAGCCCCTAACATGGTTGAATCGCTAAGCACAGGACAACTGTCAAACACACTCATTCATGAACCCTGCATCCTCCACTAAGTGAGCCATTAAGAGGTCAAGGCGAAGGTGCTGGAATGTGTGTTTAAGGCTGATGGCACAGCACACGAATGCCTCCCACCCCTGTACATCAGGCAGCTCAGAGAATTTTCCTCCAGCAATTCCTCCTGCTGCACGGTGCTCATTAGCCAGCAAAGCCCGAGAAGGGCATCCCTCACACAGGGGAAATCCTCCAGGTGCCCTTGCTAGCCCCAGGAGGAGGTGGTGCCCTGTCCCCAAGGGCAAAGGAGCAAGAGCTCCTTGAAGAAGCCAAGGACTCCAGAGACTAGGAGTAGGAGACAGGTGGTCAGGAGAAGGTGGGATACAGCACGTTCTTTGAAGAACAGCTATGGGGAGATTCCATGAGTTACAAAGAGGCAGTATTTGTACTAAACATTTCAGTAAAAAGCTACTGTATTCCAGAAACGTTCCTGAGAAGAACAGGGATTTTTTAAAATTTAATCCAGGCACTCTGAACACAGGAGAAATTCATCACCCAGAAATACTGTCAGCCAGAGTGGTGAGCAAAGGTCTCAGACCTTACCAGCAGTTCACTTTCCTTCCCCTGACTGTAAACAGTCTCTTTGCATTACATCGCAAGAAAATAGTCCAGGGAGTACTCTTAGCTGTAAGTACTTCACTTGTCTGTGATAGTTTGTAATAAGGGTCACCAACAGAATTGATGGGATTTTTTTTCTATGCAACTCAATTTACAAACATCGCTTCTTCTATTTGTGAGTCATCTGAAGCTTGAGTATTATACAGACATGTTTACCAAACATTTTAAAGACACAGTCTTTGACCCATGGGATGCTGTCTGATGGTGACAACTCTTGCTATGCAGACCCTAAGAACAGTCACATGGCGCTGACGGCTTCTGCTGGCACACTTGAACAGTTTCTGTGCTAGCTGGGCTGCAGAGACAAGGTTTTGTTTGTTGTGGGGTTTTTTTGTTGTTGTTGGGTTGGTTTGTTTTGAGAGAGAGATAAATAAGAATTTATCAATGGTAAATTATGAAATTGCACGAGTATTGTCTATGTGTATAACAAGTCACAAACAGGTTGGAGGATTTCTGAATTTTCATAGATTTTTGAGTAGCTGTTCAAAACCTTACAATCCTTACAAACCTCAAAATGAACGTATAAAGAAAAAAAATTGAATTCTTTGTTGTGGTTTCTTTTATTCAATCTAAGCTCTGTCAGCAATTCAATCTTATGGAAAGACAAATCATAGGTGTACATATATACACACATGTGTGTAGACATATACACACTACTATGATGAACACCAACCTGAGTGACACACTGGAGATCTTGTGTAACAAAACATCCTAGGAATTTCCAGAAATTACAGCTGACAATTTCCTAACTCAATAAAGATTGAATACAGCATGGGGGAATTCTATACCAGACCTCATTTTGACAGATAAAGAAGAACTGGTCACAGAACTAAAAATTAGTGGTAGCTTACATACAAGTGATTGTGACTTGATTACATTTATATGTAAGCAGAATAAAGCCCAAACTAGTAAGTTATACATGTGGTAGTTTAAAAAGACAGTTTTAAAAAGCTGAAAACAATTATGGACAGAATCAGTTAGAAAAATATGAATGATAACTGGGAGCTACTTAAGAATGTATTACTAGATGCCCAAAAGCCACAGTCAAGAATAAAAAGGCCACACTGGTTAGGAACTCAACCTGGCTTAGGGGAAGCCAGAGCAACCAGAATAAATGAAACACACACAACAAAATAGAAATGTAAGGAGACAAAAAAAGCAGAGAGTAATGAGTCTAAATCAAAAACTAGAAACTGTAGAAAATTGATAAATACACAAGAGAAATTATGATGAGCACAATAAAGAGTTCTAGGTGTATTACAAACTCATTAAACATCACTATCTGGAAACAGTAGGCAAGCTTGTCAATATTAACACAGAAAATACTTCATTGGCAAACACATATTTAAATTCTGTACAGGGAGGTGAAAATCAAGCAGCCGCTAAGGTTAAAATTTTTAGATCAAATGAATCTCAAAAATTCTCACCCATGAATTTTAAAAGTAAAGATCGGGGCTCTCTGAATATCTAGAGCTGATTTTCAAGAACTTTTTGGATATTGGGACAGAACCGGGTCAATGAAACAAAAACTAATGCTGGGGCAATGCTTTGGGAAGAGAAATGGAATGGCCCAAGCAAATACTGACTTACAGAACAAAGAACCCTCCCAGGTAGAATAATGGCAGAGCAGATACAGGATTCAATCAATTAAAAATTAAAGGAAGGTAATATAACTAATACTGAGCAGCAAAGGTTTATGGAAAACAGAGCTCCTCAAACTAATTTGACATCTTTTCTCTAAATAAAATTAGTGTTGCCAAGAAATGTAATAGTACTGAGGTAATAAACATATATTTCTACAAAGGCTGTGGACTGCATGACATTTTGATTAAGATGCTAGCACAACACAAAAAAAAGTCAACTTGGCTCATATTAATGCCTTAAGAATGGTGAGCTGACAAATCACAATATATGGAAAGGAAGATCTCACTGAGCAGATGTATCCCTAGCAGCGTCCCAGCTTTCAGACCTATACTCTGCTTTTCAGTGACCTGGGAGAAAACCTATCATTAGTGACAAAGGAGGCTGATCATACAAGTGAAAGTGTGGTAAATATGGAAGGGAGAGACTAACCTGGATTGGTTTGTAAACAGGGTGCAAATCACAGAATGAATCACAAAATGGTCAGGGTTGGAAGGGACCTCTGGAGATCATCTAGTCCAACCCCCCTGCCACAGCAAGGACTCCTACAGCACATTGCACAGGACGGCATCCAGGCGGGTTTGGAATGTCTCCAGCGTGGGAGATTCCACAACCTCTCTGGGCAGCCTGTGCCAGTGCTCTGCCACTCTCAAAGGAAAGAAGTCCCTCCTCATGTTAAGATGGAACTTCCTGTGCTCCAGTTTGTGCCCGTTACCTCTTGTCCTGTCACTGGGCATCACTGAAAAAAGACTGTTCCCATCTACCTGGCACCTTCCCTTTAAGTACTTATAAGTATTGATAAGATTCCCCCTCAGTCTTCTTTTCTCTAGACTCAAAAGACCCAAGTCCCTCAGCCTTTCCTCATAAGAGAGATGCTCCAAACCCCTAATCATCTTTGTAGCCCTAATATAAATACCTAGAAACAAGTGAGTTGTACCTTCTGGGCATGGGAAGAGGGCTATATTCAACTCAAGAAAGACTTACAGCATCCTGGTGGACAATCACCTGCATAGAAACTCTCACAGTGAGGACGTAGGCAAAAGGACAATTATACTTCTCTATTCAGAAGCAAGGGCCTTGCGAGGAGGAGTAGGGACCCTGAAGTTCCCACAATTTTGCACTAGCCGTAAGTGCTACTGGATTGCTGTGTGCTATCCAGTGTCCTAACTGAAGGTGCTGAAGAGCTGGAACAGCTTTGCAGAACATCATAAAAAAAACCAAAAAGATTTGGAAAGCACATAATAGAAACAAAGTCCTAACCTATGCAGTTAGTTAACACTAGACAGCATGGAATTAAGCAGGGAACAGTGACGTGACTGTGTTCCTTCACAGTCTATCCCTCAAAGATCAGCTTTAATTCAAACAGGAATTAATTCAGGGTAAATCACAGTAGATCATAGCAAGCATATCTTCATCCTAAAATACAGTAGCAAGCATACTGAGACGTCAACTGGGATTTGATAGCTCACACAATATTATAGCGTGTGTCTACAAAACAGAGTGAAGTACCCCATGCACATATGTACGTATTTAGATGCTCAAACCATCCCACCCTAAAGCTACTGGTTTAGGGCTGTCCCTTCTGGATGCACTGTGTCACATGAGCACATCCTTCCCACAGATGCTGGCAGTCTCACCAACACCAACATAAGGGAGACTGGGCATCCGCACTTGCAAAAGGTCCTTGTTCTGAAGAGGCAGGGGACAGACAGTGCGGAATTGCCTTTTCTGTCGGGGGCCCAGCAGGGAATTCCAGCTCTGATTATATTCCATCATGTGTATTTTTATTGTGTAGTAGATTACAATTCTGCACATGTATTTTTATTGTGTAGTAGATTACAATTCTGTTAATAACTAAGGGTTTGCAGTTCTATGTACACCTAGCTGAATGAGCCAAACTCAGCTTGGGAGTGCTCCAGAGAACCTGAAGGAGTTGTACCAGACTATCAGAGCTTACTTTAAAGCTGCCAATACCACAAAAGTATTCCTGTTAGCTTTGCAGCCAGACTAGGCTTTATTTAAAATATTAACTAGTGTCTTTACATCAAAAGTTTGACTTGGCTTTGCTCAGCGTTGTAAACATAGGTGCTAATCTCAGGAGTCTCTCTGCCTCAGTAGCGTTAACACTGTGTTTGAAACGATGTTGAAACAAAGTCCCCCCACCTGTCCATGCTGTAAGTGAGCCACTGGAGAGGGCAGAAGATAACCTCAGTGTCCTGGGCAACATCCCCTCTCAGTAAACAGTTTCTAATGTCCAAGGTCATACAAGATACAACTGAATAAGTTGCAAGCCACCATGTTTGCCTGCACAGCTGTTGTATTTGCAAGTACTTAACACCTTCCTTCCTGAAGAGACACAAGATGTTTAAAACGAACCATCAGAAAGAAGAAGATTTATTCCCTTGCACCATGGCCATTTATGCAGAATATAGGCTTGACATGAGTTGTATATTGACTACAGTCTAGCTGTAACACATACACACAAATAACCTGCACCTCCTGTGGAATTTTTTTTTTTTATTACACATTTTCCAATTACATAGATAAACTGTTGGTCCGGTTTGATTTCACGCAAGTCCAGATGCAAAGAGGAGCGGAACTCAGTCCAGGCTGCATTCACCATGAAAACAAGGAGAAAGAGGAAAGTCCATTCAAAAATTTCTCTTGTCCACAGATACCTTCCTCGCTGGGAATCAGAGGCAGATTTTTATGCAGATATTTTTTCCTCTTCTGTAAGAAAATTGGATGGTTGTATTTTAAGAAGTGAAAGCTTTGCTGCATTCAAAGGAAGGTACAATTCTAGCAACAGCAGTGTTAATACCTAAGTAGGTCAATCTTCTGTGTGGTCCTTGAGGGTTTCCTCACAGGACTAGTCCATTGATATTAATGGGAGGTACTCCTCCCCAGTCCCCACACACCACAATGACAATTCAGTATGGCATGGTAATTAATGCTGCTTCTGAGATGGCTTTGAGTCAAGCAATTCTCCCTTTCACGATGCTCAGAAATCGTACTTGCCAGACAAAGTGGCAAAAGCACAGACCTAGGAACAGCAGAGCGACCCCACCCCAACAGTATTTCTTTGTCTAATGAAATACATGTACATTGATTCTCTGTGGATATACGTCTACAGAGACATGGGTAGACAGATGCCTGGTGACCTGTCTATGCTCTAAGCTGGCCAGGTAAAAGCCAGCTTTGGACTGGAAGCTGAAAAGCCCTTCTAAGTGAGCATCATGGGGTGCAGGAGCACCCAGGGCTCACAGAATAGAGCCGACTCTCAGCCAACCAGTTCCGAAGGCCAGGTTTGTGCGCACCTCTCCACACAGATGTTCATTGCAGTTGCTCAGTATCCTTTAAGTGAGCTGGACATTTCCAAATTCACATTCCCCCGACCCCCAACTTTTTTTCTTGCTCAAAGATATTATTTGCTAGTACAAATGACAAAGATCTCACTCCAGGCCATAACTCAATCTCCAATGATTATAAGCTTTCAACAGCTCCATGTGAAAGGTAAATCCCTTGAAAAAGCAGTATTTCACTTTATATGATCAGTATTTTCCCTTTACCAGTATTTCATTTTATAATATATCACTACAGAAGTACACCAAGGCATTCAAGAATAGCATTTGACCCATCTTAAAGTACTAGTTAAATTACGTATTTCTTTTTTAAATACAGGCGCACATTCTTCAGTACCAAACCTTAGCACTGATTCCTCAATTTCCTATTTTATATTAAATACATTATCTGGGATAAAACTTTGGCATAATTCCATTTAAAGATAGCAATGTTTTTTCCTGAATATGAAATAAAATCTTGCCATCAATCTTTCAGATATTTTCTACAAGAAGAGATGATGAAGTCAAGAACAGCTACTGTGATTATGAAAGCCATGACTGAAAGTCCTTAGGAACATGAATTGATCCAGAAAAGGTCTTGATCCAAGAAACAGTTTTAATCACTTTGCAAAATCTCAGAGACTGAGACACACTTTATTGACCTGTAACATTGCCACCATCTTGTCAAAATATTTTCAAACTGGATCAAGCTGGAGTGTGCTATTTTACAACGATACCACATATTTCTTTCCTCTAAAGGAATACAGCAAACTGTATAATATCTCTGAGACAGGCAAATATTCTGACCTTTTTTTCTTTCAGAATTCCTATCTTGGTGACCCAGCAATAAATGTATTTTTGAAATGTCAAATTTGTTTCCATGGTAACATGAAATGTCACTCCTGGAGATGATGTTCAATACAAATGTGAAGAGTTGAAGGCTATTTAACATGTTTTCAGTTGCACCTATTCAACAATGGTTGTTATACTTTAAAACTCAATAAAGAAATTAAAATATATTTATCAAAAGTTGATCTCCAGCAAAGTGACTTTTACACCTCACATTATTGCCTGCAACAACACTCACTAACGAGAAGCCCCTTTAAGTACTTGTCTGCTGGTGGAGCATAGAAACGTTTTCTATTGTATTGATAGTCATTGCCAAGTTCTCTTTCCTGATTTCCTGAGAAAAAGGAGAGGTTTCATCTACCATTTCTACCCAAATCTCTTCTGCATGAATAGACTATAGGAGACGGTGGGGTGGAACCCAGAAAAAAATATTACCAGGGCAGCTGAAGGGAGAAAACAGCTTTTATCTGTCCATAAGAACAGAAGGAACATACTCATAGTGCAACCCATTCCTATACATTACATATAGTATACATAGAGTGCATATATACACACACAGAGAGACATAAACCCAACAAATAATTAAAAGTTTTCTAGTGGGTTTTGCAATTTACATCATCTGCAACGCAAAGTTCTTCCATCAGACTCCCTCTCGATCCTCAGTAAGGAGTGGCAAAGGGACACACAACAGTTTGGACATGAAGGCAGGACAATTGTGTGTTACATTCGATGCTACCCCACTGAAGGTGTACTTGGGTCGTCTGACACAGAGGCTGACCTCTGGTCTGAGGTCTGACCAGTGGCCTGAGCCCTTATCAAGTACAGCAAGAGCAGGTTTGCAGAGGGAAGGGGGGGGTCTGTGGCCTGACAGTGCTGGAGAGCTCATTCCCTGCCCATGGTTGGCCAAGGAAAAAACGAGCCCCTAGGAAGAAGACACACTAGCCCTTCCAACTTCGAGAGGTGGCTCTGCACCACAGCTATCAGGAGCTGTTCTAAAAGGTAAAAAATCAAGATAAATTGTTCCCCAAAGTTCATAAATAATATATGAACAATTAAGTTTCTTTTTATGGATGCTTCATCAAATATTAATCCATTTTTATTTTCATAAATTTTACAATTTACAAGTTGTTGTTGTCTTAATTTTATGTTAACAAGGCATCTGAAGCTGACAAATTTGGTTTCAGGTAAAAATATAATCAAATTTAAAAAACCTGAGAAAGCAAACAAGATGAGTAGGACTTCCAAGTTGCAGTCTCAAATATCACAGGTTCTTGCTGTTATTTCTTAAAAAGGAAGGAAAGAAAGAGCCAGTTCTCTCTGTTAAAGAATAATTTTCAAATATCAGTTTTATTTCATGAGAGTTATTAAAGAGTGGTTGCATTCATGGTGTCCATCCCAATAGGCATTCAGGCCAGATACCTTGTCTTTTATTACACTGCTGTCTGAATATATCCACTGTGTAACTAATAAAAAAAAAAATGTGAATAAGCAGTAGAGAATATTATTCTAAAGAACTGGAAAACTGGGTTTTGCTTGTATCCCTACAAGATCCTAGCTAGTTGATGCAGAACCTTCAAAGGGAAAATTTAAAAACAATTAGATTTATTACATTTAGGGTTACGCATACAGGAGCTGAACCATCCACATACACAAAAGCACTACAGCAGAGTTAGGAACCAAAAACAGCTGGCTCTCCAAGCCACCTAGGCTGCCAAGCAAAAAGGTTACAGCATTTCACTTTATCTGGGCTTGTTCTTATTTTACCCCCACAGGCTGAGCTTGTATTCAGGTCTTTCTGAAAAGATGTAAAGGAACCAAGCAGGGATAAGAGATGAAGCAAATGAAGGCAGCAAAAGCGAGAGGAATATCCTAGAAACACCACAGGGATAAAGGATTAGGGGGAGCTTGCTGGAAGATAACCATGAGTGTTTCTGTAGCGTTTAAGAAACCCAATTTTTTTATATGATCTGACCATATATTGCAGTTACAGTTCACGGACCAGATTTACATATACCAGAACACCTGGAGAAACGCAGTGCAAAACTGTGTGGAAAAGGGGCACCTGCAGGAGAAGGAACGTGAAAGAGAAGTTACAAAATAGCCGTTCAAAAAAAGTTCTAGATGGTCAATATGGGTGGACCCTTTATCTAAACCTTGATCTAACCATATCTGACCAATTAAAAGAACCTTAATTTCCAAAACCTTGTTATTTTGGTGTTATTCCATACTTTCAAAATGTTAAAGTTTCACAGATTCCAGGCCGGTTTCACTAGTGAGGAAATGGAGCAAGAAAATCCTGTGCATTAGAGTAAGATAACAGATGCCAGGCATCCCAACAGAACATATTAGGGGTCACTTTGACTGTTCTAGCATGAGTTAAAATTAATGTCCCAAGAAATTTTTCTTAGGTAACTTAGTTACATAGCTCCAAATTTTGCCTCTTGGTTCAATTTAGGTAGTTCTGCATTATGGTGTGGATGCAGCAGTGACAACAGTAAGAAATCTCCAAAGGCATTAATGCAATCCCCACCACAGCAGAAATACTGCTTCAGCACCATGCATCCTGATGACTGATTTCCTCTGAGCTTCACTGACCAGTGTCATTATAACAACAAAAATAGACTGTGGAAGTAAGATGAAGCCAGGGGAAATAGTTCATTAAAAAGTAAAAGCATGTGCTGTCATATACAAACTTGCATGCCCTCAAAGCAGCCAGCTGGTTTAGAACAGAAATTTTTCAAAATGCAATAGAAGGGACACAGTATATTTTACAGTGATAAAAAGCTCAGGTATGACTGAAGCAGCCACTGGTTTCCGGAACCACATGTCAACAATGGCACAGCAGCCCCACAGAGTATCGGAGTGCTCACGTCTAACAAGGACCTAGGTGAGCAGTTTTGAGCTTGGGGGGAAATTCATGACACTTTCCTGAAGTCATTGGTACCACAGGAGCCAGCCTCCCTGTGTGGTCAAACCCAGGCAGCTCAGCTTCTCCAGGAGAAGCTAGCAGCAAAAAGAAAACCTCTCCACTGTGTCGGTATCTGAGCTGGAACAGTTAATTTAGATGCCTAAGACCTTACAAATGCCTTCACACAAGTCAAACCCTTCTCCATCTTCTGAGCCTTTCATTGCGGGTACCTGAGCAGACTACGAGCTGCATCATATTTGAAACCCTCCTAAGCCAAGAGACATAACCCAGAACAAACTCTGTGCTGCTCTGACGTATATTGGGTTTAATAGCCCCACAGAGATTTCCACAAGCTGCAGATTATGAGGCAGCACAGCCATCACTGAGAGGTACCTGTATCCTTTTAGAGAATTATCAGGAGAAGCCACTCTTTTATGGACAGCTAGTTCTGCATTGCCAGACTGCAGTGTTGCACATCTACTTTGTTTAGATTAATACGTTTGGTCTCAGTTTATGGCAGTCTCAACAGAGACCCCGAGGATCCAACTAACTGGCTGGAGGGGAGGAGTGTTTATTGTGAAAGCCTGGTAAAGCTCGCTGGCTGCTGTGAGGGACGCATTGCCCAGGGCTGTCAGCCTGGCACCTCTAGCAAGCACTGCAAGGAAGTTACCATCACATGAGGCAAACATCATTTCAGAGCTTACAGAAACCAGAAACAGTACTCCTTTATTTACTTATGTTTAGAAACCCACCCAGTCAAATTCTTCTTTAACTTGTATCTGTGCAGACAGACTGCAGTCAGCATTGCACAGGGTGAAAATCGGGTCAGAGTCTGGCCTAAAGCCTTCCTGAGGAGCTGGTGGCAGGTGACATCTCTACTGCTCAGAGGAACGTGGCAGATGGGGCCAATTCTACCCTCAATCACACCATCACTGACCTCCCTCTTACCAATTTGTGAAACGGCTTGGTTTTCCTCATGCTCTTTTAGTTCTGTCCCACTTCGCTCACAGTTTTAATTTACTTTACAAGCTTATTTTAAAGAGTTGTTACTGAGGTTCTTGTTTAATTTGCCCTTGTTTTTGTCTCTTGCTCAGGCCAGGACCTCAGATAAAAATCAGACTTGAACCTTAGTGAGTAATATCCTGGTGCACTTTGTGAATAAATAAAAACAAGATCATCCAATAAATGCCACTCAATTTTGTTAAACTCCTTACACATGTAGAAAGGCCATTTAATCCTCCAGTAAGTGAAGTGACTCCAAAATAAGGAACCAAGTGTAATGAACGCATTGCTTTAAAATAGAAAGATTTTTTTAAAAAAGAGGAATTCCATTAAAAAAAATTATCCCAAGAGGAGAAAACCTCAAGCAAACAAGAAAGCTTAAGCCAACTACAATATGTAGAAACCTAATATCCCCCAAACTGAAAATAACTCCAAAATCCAATAATATAAAAATGCTTTATAAGGTTTTCCTTTCGAGTTGTGGTGGGTTCCAAAAGGTTCTGCAATGCAGAACCAACAAAATAACACACAGACGTGCCTTTGCTTTTTGACTCTTTGCTCCAAGTGACAGCTTTCATTGTAAACTTTTGTTTAGAAACAACAGATTACATGATAAGGCTCTTCCAAAAGAGGTTATGAAAAAGACATTGAGCAATTGCTCTCCAGCAATATTAGGAATAGCACAGAAAGATTCACAGCAAACACCACTTTGATTATAATTAGGAAAGAAAAAAAATATAAAGGTAGCTCGGTACTGGAGCAAGGCCTCTATGGGATGTTAGGGGACCTCTTTCTTTGGAGGTTACTTAACAAAAAGAAAAACTTCCTTCAAAGATAGGCCAGGGATTCTTGGCATGAGCTTAGAGCGGATGCACCCCCATACTCTACCTTTTCCTTAAATTTGGGCAATTTTTGCAGCTTTTATCTGAGAAACACTCGTGCATTCTGTCTTGGGTCATATGCTTTCATGGGAAATCCAGTCAGACTTATTTATCCAAGCTGCAGGCTTTTCAGAAACTCCTGCAGATATCTGTAGGTCCCACAGGAACACAACTTACACACATTCACACCATGCTCCCCAGCTATACCCATGCTTCCCCATTACCACACTGCTATCTCTGTCTCTTTTGCAGCTCCAGGAGCCTGGGGCTTCACAGGTACACATTTACCAGCAACAGCTGCCTGCATCTTCTGGGGCTGAGGGATAGAAAAAGCATCAGACTATGGTGTCCCCCCTACCTTGCACACACCTGGGACGCCACACAAGCTGCCACGTGAGGGGTAGCCACCCATTTCACAGGGCTTGGTGCTTGAGTCTCCGCGTCAGGGGACTCCTGGCTTCACAGTCTCACGGCCTTGACCCGCTCCCAGCATAGACACGTATAGATAACTCCATAGGGCTTTAGTGGTGAAAATTAACACATGGTGTAAGACTGAATAACCACCTACACACCAGAAGAGACCAGTCCCGTGGAATAAAAAAAAAAAAGAAATAAAGAAATCAGTCATGTAACTATGATTAAATACACGTATATGAACAGACACATCAATTCAATTATTAATTCTGTCATTTCCCAGCTTTGAAGGCCTTGATTTTTTTGACCTTAACACTTCCCTACCAGATTTACAGGGTGTAAATGTCATTTGCAGTCGCTCGTAACTTTACGATACATTCTGAATCCAACACCTACTAGCTGACTCCCTGCCAAAAGGCAATATTTTTGTATAAAATGTGATCAAAAAAACATTCAGCTACATAAATATATACATACACAAGGCTTTTTTTTTTTTTTAAAGCAGCTCAGTGTGGAGAGATGAAATTTGGCAAGAAAAGAATCTTCAAACAAGAAGAACAGCCTCTGCACGTTTGTGGTGAAAACTGGGTTTGATTTGATCCAGTTCTAAGTGTTTTAATATCACATGTTGGGCATGCAGCGTTCACACTGTGCCATTTTGAAGTCATTTTCGGAGTCCTACCAAGCGAGGGCTGCTGCACAGCACATGCCTTCGCTGTGTAGTGAGCACACATCTATCTCCGCAAGAGCAATACTGAAGGCAGAAGGCTTTTCCTCAAGTGCGCACTGCAAACTGTGCAGCTGAAAACTTCATGCTCCCAGCAAAGGAAGAGGTTTTGGCACGTGTGTGTCCCAGAATTCAAGGAGCATGCTTGAAGTGGGAGGAGAAGCAGTCAAAGATGTGAGAGAGACTGAGAGCTGCCTGTTGATTATTTTTTAAATTTAGAGGAGGGTTGAAATATGCTTTTGTCTGAAAGTTTTTCCTACTGAGGACATTATCGTTACCTATTTACAGCCCAGGAAGATACAGATGTGGCCTAAAGGAAATCATGCCTGAAGATCCAACCCCAGGGCCACCACTTACCCATTAGGGGCAGGAGCAGCTTAAGCAAGCCCTATCTCTGTAGGTGGCATGGACCACACAGGAGCAGCTATCCCAGATGCAAGGGACTCTGCCCCACACCAGTACCTTCCCTCAGCCCTGCAGAAGGGACGTGGGCAACTCCCTGGGTGCCTCTTCCGTCAGGCGTGGTCTCCCTCCTGTAGGCAGCAGCGCTCTCCATTCCCACATACCTGTTACTCATGGTACCTCTATGCCCAGTATCAGAGCTCGCCAGCCAGCTCTGAGCCTAAACACCGCAACATTTAACACTTGGAGAATTTACTCCTGCTTGTTGACACCAAGCTTGCCCCCTTAACTGGAAGAGGTGGGAGTTTTCCTGTTTTTCAAACACCGAGAACACCAGAATAACAAGCTTGGAGGATCTGAGTGTTTAGCAGGAGCTGGCATTCCTGACCATTACACCCAGGCTCAGGGCCCTTCCTACAAGCAAAGCTAAACAAGAAAAATCCTCTGCACCAACCAGTCACTCCAGAAAAGCTTCCGCAGTTCTTCCTCGGACTGCCCTACCAGCTCCGACTGTGCTGCCAAGCAGGGAGCCCACAGAGCCTCTGGTTCACCACATCCTGCTCTCTGCAGCATGTTCACAGCTGAATGCATGCTGCAAGTCCCAGGGGAACGAAAAGGCTTGGGGAACAGAGGCAACATCTCTGAACTTCTAGGGGCTACATGTCTTGGCTTTCAAAGAAATGGTGTCTCTGTCTCTCTTTCCAGAAGAAATGTTTCCCAACATGTTAAGCTTTTCCGTGTTATTTTTTTCCCCCTGTAGTTAATGAATTTCTATTGTTTTCCTTGTCAATTATTTATTCATTAAAACAAGGCTTGCATGAAATGCAGGAAATCCAGCAAGCCTACAGAGGCTGTCACACAGCACGGCGGTATGAGAAGCGTGACTACAACAGGACAGCAACCATACTGTCATCTCCAGCAGCAACATGGGGGACCCCAGCAAGGAGGACACCTCTGGGCAGGATGGGCAAGACCAGGGCCAGGGCAGGCCAATAGGCTTCTCCACAGCAGCTAGCGGCTGTGGAGCTGTCAGCACCATCAGATGTGGCCATGGGCAAACCCAAGGAATGGGGAGGCGCAAAGGAAAGACCTTCATTATCAATAAATTCAGTTCCTCCTCCCTGAAATGGGAATGGATAGTAGCAACCACATAAATTGTATAAAAGATTATGTTGCATGACCTCTATTAAGCACCAATCCCCTGGAGTGAGTTATGAATTTAGTCCCAGTCCTGCAGGATTCTGAGGTACAGACAATGCGGCTATCCCCCTTGGACAAGGGGTGGGGGCCCACAACAGGCCCAGTGCTGCATGACAGGGCAAGCAGCCTTTGAGAGTTCAGTTTCTACAGAAACAAAATGGAAGATGGGAGAAAAGAAGTGTTATTAATCCCTTCTGCAAAAGTCAGTCATGGAAATTTGCTGTCTGTTCAAAGTCAGTCTGCTGCACAGCTGGGAACTGATCTCTTATCTCAAGTGCCAGTCTAGTGCCTAAACCACAAAAGCACTCTTTCCTCCACTCCTTCGACATGCAAATGGAGTATAATTGTATAGGCATGCTTACCATAAACAACTAGCAGAACTTGGCATCATGCTAATGGGATTTTTATTAGCCAAATATTTCTTTGGTAACCAGGTCAAACAATCACGTTCTCTTTTGTTTCCTGTTATGAAATGAAACCGAAAAAATATGCCACTTAAAAAAATAAAATAAGAAGAAGCCCAACCAGTCCTTTTTTCATAAAGAAAACAATATGCTTAATGCAGAATAAACCACATTTTATGAAAAGAGGTCATCTTTGGGGGGAGGGAGAGAAACAATTGAAAAGAAAAAATGTAGCACAAGAGGGAATTATGAATCTTTTTTTTTTCTTATGGAAAGTATTTACATGTTTATTTTAAGCCTAACATAAATGTAAATATTTTAAACAAACAAAAACACACCAGGGGTAACAATAGAGTATTGTTTTTTTTATGTTGAATAAGAACTGCCAGGACAGTGCATGTATATTTTTAAACATGCTGCTTCAAAAAGCAGGATGCAAGGGATGTTGCATCTTTAATTTTTCTGTTAATTATGGATTGAGCATTGTTGTGAGTCTTGTCCTCAAAACCCAGCTCAGAAAATAAGAGCAGATGCTCATACCCAGGTTTGGCTCATGTGGGAATTGAACAGAACATATTGGTTTATAATTAATGTAATTTGTTGGATTATCTTTTGTGAAGGAGCTAAGGTAAACAACCTTGCAGCATTGTAGTGAAATTCTTCTGCACTCAGAGCCTCTGTACTTGATGGAGGATGACAAAAAACCTACCCTTCCTCCTGGATTGCAGGAAGATTTGGAAATGTCTGTCACATTCAAACATATTTTAATTAACTCAAAGGAAAAAATTAGGCTACAGACCCTAAAGCAAATTACAAATAGTGTTTAAAATCAGAGCTAATGATTCCCCAATTGACTATTCTGATTAACAGAATTCTCTTTTCTAGTTTGTTGTAATTTGGTTATGGGGCAAAGATAGAGGAACATCATGGTTTTCTGCCCTGAAAACAGTAGCTGTTCTTCAGACCAAATTTACTGATCCAAAGACTCCTCCCCTGGCTGGCATTCCTGTCTGGCTGGACAGTACTCAAGCAAGCATGGCACTAAGTGGTAACTTAAAGGATAAGAAAAAAAAAAGATTATATAACGTGACACTTTCCAAAAGACTTTTCTTCAAGAACACTCAGGGTCTTGGTAAGCATTAATAAACACTTTAGTCTACAGAAAAAAAAGGGGGGAAGGGAGTGGGGAAATCAAGCACTGTGTTCTTAGGGGCAATAATTGCAGAAATATGGGCCAAAAGGTTGGTTGTGTGTCCCAGGATGATAGCACTCATCCTGACTCCAAACTGTCACAGTAAACCTTAGCTCTATTTCTCCATGTTTCACAGAAAAAAAAAAAAAAAAACTGAAAGCAGCAACTGAAGGAGTCGGTTAAGGCTTACTGTCTCGTCAGGCCCCCACAGAATCATATGGTTAACTTTTTAATCCTTTGCGCATTTAAGTCCTCCTCCCTTCAAAGCACTCATGAGTTCACCTTGCCATCCCAGGAATACCAGCGTGGTGTCCCCACTTCAACCCTGCTGCCAGGTGCAAAGGAGGTGCTGCTGGCCATGATGGAGAGCTGGCCAGAACCCCAACAGGAAGCTGGCCCACAACCAGTGAGAGATTTTTTTTTTGAGCCAAACCCACATGCTCTGCACCCTTTGCCTTAAAGGGCTTCCTTCAACAGCAAGCATCTGTCTCACTTAGGCCTCACAGCTTACATACGTAACAAGATATATCACGATTACACCTTCTGGAAGAAGACAGAACAAGGAAGAACAGGAGGCCAAAGACCTTGTCTCAGGCCATTGCTGCCACCCCCACTAATCAGGAGTGAGAGAGACATGCCACCAGCACACAGTGGACAGAGTCTGATAAGTTAGTCATCTCAGCACTGCTTTGGGACCTCTAGTTTGCAACAGGGCAAGTCATGGCAAGTACCTTAAGCACCCTCAGCTGTCTGAAAACACAGCATTTCCCTAGGGCATCAGCCAGCATCCCACAGAAAAATGCATGCTACCTTTGGCCACAGTTAGGGTGCTGGCATCACACAAGAACTTCACCTTACAGAAGCCACAGCCTACATCTCAGCTGACAGATGGGCAGGGAGGCAGTTTTAAACAAAAGCAGGAATACCAAACATTTGGTCTGCTTTTAGAGACAAAGAACAATAAAAGTAGATATTGGGTGGATGTTCTTTCCTCAGTCAGGACTGCCAGAAGTTAGTGCTTCTAACGTTCATTAACAGGGTCATCCTCTTCCTGTAAAAAAAGCCATTAAATCTAGGCATTTATTCTTGCATCAGCCTAATTTGTTTTCAGGTTCTATCAAGACTTTGATAAGTTTTCCCAGCTGAGTTGCAAGTTGGTACTGACCATCCTGGAGATAACCTGCCCCTTTTCCAACGCTGCCCTCCCAGAGAAATAGCACCCCAGAAAGCACATTCACACACCAGGCATGCAACACATGAAACAGTTTGTCTGCCAAAGGTTTTGGCTCTTAAAATAAGAAGTCAGCTGCTCTTCAAACTGCATATGCAGAATACTTTTTGAGAACAGTCTTTCCTGGATACGTAGCATTTCTGCAGTTTTCTGAGAGAGGCAGTACCAGAGACTTTGGGACACTCATACACCAAGTTTAAAGTTATAAATGAAGTAGATTTCCACCTCAGAAATGTACATTGCTAATGAGCTACAGACACAGCCGATACAGTAATAGTTCCATCGCATACTCTCAAGAACAATGCTCACTCAAGGGGAACGACAGTCTTATCAGATTGGTAACTTCATCTCGAATATCATGTTCAAATTTTCATATCCTTATAAATTAAGAAATACTAGAATGAAGTGACCAGATGTTCAAGTCTCCTCTGCAGAACATTCACTACCAGGCATGCATGTAAGATGCATGGAAGTCTGCTAGGACTCTTCTCTGAAGAGGTTCACTCCTCTTAGTGTCATCTGTTTTTGCTAGCACAATGTCTTCAGCATCTCAGTCCAGAGAAAACTTCTACCTCCACCATTACCACATCCCAGGACTACTAATGCGCTGCATTGTTTCCAGTGGGCTCAGGAAACAGAAAACATCGTTTCTCCTTTCAAGCCAGAACCAGAGAAAGAACATAACGGAGAGACTGCAGAAAGCTCTTGCATCATGCGAAAGAGTCGCTGGCTTATTCAGTCTCACGGTCTTCTATACCACTGCACAGCACCACATTCTAAGGCCCAAAAGCTCTTACAACTTCATTTTTCACTTAATGCAAGTTTTTGTTCCATGTTAGCCAAGCACCTCATCTCCTCAGAGATTGCCAGTCTTAGCTGTTGGACCTTGAATCTTTACCTTTACAATGCTAACAATTATGTCCCTGCCTTTCAGCACTGTTGAGAGCATAAACCCATAGCATGGTAAGTTTAAGTGCTCTGATACTAATAGCAGTGAAATGTCTGTGTATAGATACATGCGTTCCCTTTGATAGCTTACTATTGTTTCTGAAAGATATGAAATGCAACTCTAATATGATTATAATTAATCAGAAATTTAAGAGTAAACGTGTTGGTCCATGTAAGTGAGAAATGCTGAGGACTGGCCTATAGAGCATCTTAAACCACTTATTACTATTTTCCTGCACTGTTCTAATGCCAACAGAACAACATTTTCTTTTCAAATTTTGTAAAAGAAAAAATATAAACCAAACAGGCTGTTCTCTGGCTTAGACCTTGGATTCTTTGGCACCTAATATAACAACAAAAAAATTAATTTCACATCATACTGGCAATAGCTTGTATTAAAATTGCATTCTTGCTGCTTTGACGTTACTGCACATGGATCTTTTTGTTCTACATAAGTACTCAAAAGTGGGCCTTTTTTTAACTAGCTGGTATTCCCTCCATCAATACAAAACCAGCATTTTCCTACTTGTTCACATATCCACAAAAATTGCCCTTCTTTCTAGGTTTAGTTTTGTTGCTGTGAAGTAAACAGGCATGGCACAATGCCAATGGACATCCCAAGCGTGACCCTGCCCCTCTCCCGAGTGCTTGTTCTGGGACCAGATTCTATTGTCCAGAATCATAGAATCATCTAGGTTGGAAGGAACCTCTAAGGTCATCAAGTCCAACCATCCAGAAGCCTTACAGCTAGGGACAGACTTTCAGCTGGAGGTCCACAGACAACAGCCAATTCATCCCTAATAAAAGCCTGCCCCTTCTTGTCTCAGGCACAGCTAAGGGATAGCAAAACTCCACAGAAGACGAAAGAAAGGAGAGCTCCTGGTGATAAGCATCACTATGAAAGGGCAAGTCAGATTACCCCTTCAAGGTGTGGAAAACCAGGGTAGCTGGTCCCCTCCTTGTCCTACTGCTCATTAGCCATCACCATTCACAAGAGACATGAATGAAACCAAATAAATGCATTTTGCCATCCATGCCACAGCCCTCAAAGCTGGGCTATTCTCTATATTTTCCAGTAGTCTGTCCCATCTCAGCAGAAGAGTGTCAAGTGTCTGTACATCCAGAGAAAATGTAAGGCAGCAACTCATCGAGGCACTTGACCACTCCTCCATCCCAGCCATCCCCAGAACCATCTCTCCCCCATGCTCATTACCTTCTTCTCAAAAGCAGTTCACATAGATCTGGATCCAGTTTGTAGTGGCCCTCCTCCTTCCTTTGGTAGACAAGTCTGTCTGGTCACCTTTGATGCGGAAAAGTTGCATTGCTGCAAGAATTTGGAATGCCAAAATCCAAAAGGAACCAGGCATGGATTTCTAGTACAGGCACTCTCTATGAAGCCAATGTAAGGTTTTACTGTCTCAGCAGATACCAAAAGCATTAATTGCTCACACTGTTTACTATTGGTTTTTGTCAGTATTTGACCCACTGTTGGTTTGCCTTTTCTCTTGGGAGTGGGTGGACAGTTTTTTCATTACAACACTAATAAGATAATTTCATATTTACTGAAAATGTAATTATGACATTTTCAAGTATCATTTATTTGCTGCCTCCATACATTCCACAATGGGACTAGAATTTGGGAAAGCAAAAAACATTTACGTGAAAGGGTCATGTCCTTAAAAGAAAGGAAAAAGAAAGGGAAAAAAGGAACAGAGAGAAACCAGCTTTTAACCCCTCTATCTTGGATCCTACTACTGTGTTAGTAAATAAAGCAGTGGGAGGGGGTGGGGGTGAACCATAGGAATCCTTTACTCAGCTGAACTTAGGAGATGAAAGCATCTGTCCAGGCCAAATGGGTTTGTGGTTTTTCACCATAAGGGTTGCCACTTCAGGAGGGTACCGAGGTTTTACTGGAAATTTAACATTTGTTGACCAGAATGTTTTTAGTGGTCTTCAAAACTGAAAAATTGCAAGGCAGAAGTTTTGCACCTTGATGTGGCAAATTAGCTAAGAAAATTTAGACTTGAGGAGAAAGCAGTATAAAAAAAAATAAAACCCAAAAGATCACAATGACCAGAGTCTCTGCAGTTTTCCCTCATCACACAAATTAGCAGCGGCCATCCAATAGCAGAAAAGCGGTTGTCTCTGTTTGGAAGAGCATGTGTGTCTGAGGCCAGGCAGGAGATGCTGTTTGATTTGCAATTGGCACCCTTGAGCAAGGAAGCTTGAAATTGTGCATATCATCACAGATAGACAGCCATCTCAAAGCTCTGTCCTCAACCCAGGAATCTAATTCAGAGGTCTCCTAAACTGTGCGTGCCAGAAAAAAAGCAAACACTATCATCCTCAAGCTTTTTCTAAGATTAGATCTGACCTTGAGGGTAATGAAGAGTCAGGAAATATCATCATTCCCATTTTACAGAAGGGAAAAGTTGGCATTTGGAAGTCAAAATGTCTTTTACAAATAAGCTGCTTTGAATCCAGCATCGTATCCCACTGAGTATCTGCATTACAGGTACATTTCAAGTGGCACTTTATTGAGCAGTACTATCTGGGAGAACACTGTCTTATTAAAAAAGGCTGTCCCAGGTTTGGTACCCCAGCACAGGCATGTTCTGAACATGGTATGTTTCTCCATGAGACCCAGAGCTGGGAACAGATGGTGGTTCTCTGTGGCTTGGTGTGTAAGGGAAGAGAGGGAAAAATCTTGCAGATTAGGATGCCTGGGCCATCTGATATCCTGAAGATTAAAATAACTGCCTTGACCCCAGCACAAGCCCACAGCAAAATACACCGCTTAATAGACAGGCTGTGCTTCCTGCAGTAGCCCGACTTCCTGGGTTAAATTGCAGCTCTTGTCAAATGCATGGCAATAACCTGGCATCCATGGAAAAAGTAAAGGTAATAGAAATACAGTTTAGACATTCAGGAGAATGGCATTCAACCTGTCTAGAAGATAAAGGAGGTCTTTGCAGCTTTCAGAGCATCTAATGTACTTATTTTCGCAGACAGTTGGGAACTTCAGGAGCAAGTAAAACTCAGAACCAGCAGACTAAGGAATCACAGCTACTCTGTAGGTATAGCAGGCTGCATACAGCAGGACATGAAATAGTCTTTATGAGCTGCAGCACATTGTTAAGAGTTTTGACCTTGTGGCACCTTTAAAAGAAGATTGGACACTGGGAGAATTTCAAGCTAAAAACAGATTGATTCAGTACTTTTCTCACCTTCCTTGATTATCCCATGAGATCATCATATAAAACACTTCTCCAGAACAATCCAAATAAGAGCAAAATCCCAGCTTCACACTGGCAGAACCAAAGGAGAACAAGGGGAGGACCTGCCTGCAAAGAAACAGCTACTGAGGAAGCTGAAGAGACTATTCTACAACAGCCATATACAGAATAGCTGTAATAAATTTACTTCAAAATAAACTTCATCACGATCTCACTTTGTATACGCATATCCCAAAGACCAGCTTTATGCATTCTGTCACTCTGCACATAGGAGAAAACCACTTTCAAATTCAAAGAAGACATGTACTCCGCTCCTGCTTTCAGGAGGTAGCAGTAGTTCAAATGGGAAGCACCGTGTACTCTTAAGCAGCAAATTGCACACAATTATATATTTTCTTAAGGTGCCTTGCATTATTAAAGCCTCTTTAAAGAAAACAAAACTGAACATAGTTTAAGTACATGACTGCACAACTAAGCTACATACCAGAACAGAAATGGACAATGATTCTGCTCTTTTGCTCATCCCATGTTAACCAGCACTAGAGATACAGGAAGAACAGCAAAGCATCTGCAGACACATTTGTCGCCCTCTTTCAGCTGTATTTCCCCAATGAACTAACAGAACTACAGAAGTCACAGACCTCACAACACTTATTTACTGAAACAATTTCTGATAACCTTCTAGACAAAGCATTTGTAATCAAAATTTGGACATGACATCACAAATGAAGACAACAATTTCTCTGTCACTACCTTGGGGTTTTGCTTTAAAAAAGCAACTGAGATTATAAGATACATGAGGTGGTCAGCTAGTGTAAGAGAAAGCAGTTCCACTCACTGAAGACCAGGCCACATGTTTTCCTTAAAACAGACTGCAAAAAATTACTTAGTACAATCAATTACGCACATCTAACAGGGCAGATTAATGTTGCTGTTTGATTATAACCCCCTGAGTTTGTTCCTGAAATACAAACTTAGACTGTCAGGGAATCAAGGAACATAATAGACTTTTGGCTTTGTTTTAACAGTAAGGTTCCTGAAGGGAAATAGTGTGATACATACTCACCACACTATAGAGAGCCTGGAACATGCCCAAGTCTATTTTAGGCCCTTGCCTCAGGGTACCTCTCTGAGGAAACAGGAAACTTTGGTTTAATACCAAAGCTAAACCTAGACTACAGTTCCCAAAGAATTTTCCTCCCACTCTTCTGCCTCTTTTGGGAGTTTTCTCCCTGAACTTCAGATTCCCAGTGCATCTTTTAGCTTGCTACACTTTTCACTCATGATGTACCCTCAATATCCTGCTACCGCCTCCCCCAAGAGCCCTTGGCCTGGCCATCACATCCCCCACAGCATTTCCCTGCTTCAGACACCTCAGCACAGAGTCCCTGTCAAACTTTCCATAGATGATTTCTCTTCAGGTCATCCCCAGCCACTCCAGCTGAGGCCAGTACCACCTGATTAGTACTGCAGAAGCTCCAGCCATCTCTCCCATGGCCAGTCACCCTGTGCCACAGGGATAAAAGCTAGTCCACAAACTGTGTTTAAAGGCTTTCAGTAGTCACAGGAAGGGTAAGCAGCTGCCCTGAGAAGCACAGGCTGGTTTAGTGCCGCCTATCACAGAACAAACATGAATCTAAATGTAGAATCATAGAATTGCTGAGGTTGGAAGGGACCTTTAAGATCATCAAGTCCAACCATTAACCTACCCTGACAAAACCCAACTCTAAACCATGTCCCTAAGTACAACGTCTACCCTTTTTTTTAACACCTCCAGAGATGGTGAATCCACCACCTCCCTGGGCAGCCTATTCCAATGTTTGATAACCCTTTCAGGGAAAAAATGTTTCCTAATATCCAGTCTAAACCTCCCCTGACATAACAAACCCATTTCCTCTTGTCCTTTCACTTGTCACCAGGGAGAAGAGGTCAGCCCCCACCTCTCTACAACCTCCTTTCAGGTAGTTGTAGAGAGCGATAAGGTCTCCCCTCAGCCTCCTCTTCTCCAGGCTAAACAACCCCAGTTCCCTCAGCCATTCCTTGTAAGATTTGTCCTCCAGACCCCTCACCAGCTTCGTTGCCCTTCTCTGGACACGCTCCAACACCTCAATATCCTTCTTGTAGTGAGGGGCCCAAAACTGAATACAGTACTCGAGGTGGGGCCTCACCAGTGCCGAGTACGGGGGGATGATCACTTCCCTGGTCCTGCTCACCACACTATTCCTGACACAGGCCAGGATGCCGTTGGCCTTCTTGGCCACCTGGGCACACTGCTGGCTCATATTCAGCTGGCTGTCCACTAACATCCCCAGGTCCTTTTCTGCCGGGCAGCTTTCGAGCCACTCCGCCCCAATCCTGTAGCGCTGCATGGGGTTGTTGTGACCCAAGTGCAGGACCCAGCACTTGGCCTTGTTGAATCTCATACCATTGGCCTCGGCCCATCAGTCCAGCCTGTCCAGATCCCTCTGCAAAGCCCTCCCTACCCTCAAGCAGATCAACACACCCGCCTAGTTTAGTGTCATCTGTGAACTTACTGAGGGTGCATTCGATCCCCTCATCCAGATCATTGATACAGATATTAAAGAGAACCGGCCCCAGCACCGAGCCCTGGGACTCTATATGGGCAAGATCTTTGAACTGCTTTTCCTGGTTTCTGAATCCCCATGCTGTGTTCCTCTTCCTTAGGCAACAGAGACAGAGGTCTAGGCCTCAGATTAAAGGTGGCAGGGAGGCAGACAACTGCCACATCACAATTGATCACACATGTGAAGTGAGCCTGATGCATCAGTTCTTCACATGCACCGCAAGTCCAGAGCTATCAATGTACAGCCCCAGGTCTGCACAGGGCTAGAGCCCACCATCATCTTACAATACTCCAGGCTCTCTCTTTTCCATTCCTGCCTCATCAGGAGCATCCAAATTGAATAATTTTAGATCTTAGAGACATTAGAGACTAAACTAGCCAATAAAAGCCATTGTGTATAAGACCAACTTAAGGCACGTCTGTCACTGAAGTCCTAAGGGACAACCTGTGAATGCAGCAGACACAAGCCAGTTCATCTGGAGGATCACCAATGCCCCCCCAAATGTTCTTAGAGCTATGCCAGCTAGCTTCCATGGGACCACTTGCTCTTCTTAATGGACAGATGCAATAACATGAAGGAGCATTTTCCTGGAACATGATTTAGAAACCAGACTTTTACTGGCTTCAGTGGCAATTTTGCTCCTGGTAGTCAGTTAGTCCAACCCACAATTGCTTGGTTATTCATGTAGATTATTAACTATCAGATGTTACAACCTTCTGGAGCATGCACATCATTTTCATATGTTCACCCCTGCCACGTGCACCTACAGAGCATTTGAGCTTACTTTAAACAAATCTGCAGCTGTAACTGAAAAAAAAGTATGAATTATTGAAAGTTTAGAAGAAATGTTAATTACTTCCAACCAAGGTCCAAAAGATTTAGTTAAATACTCCTTAGAGTGTATACAGCACATTCAAGAATACTGGCTATTCTCCAAAGGTTTGTATCTGCTAAGCTTAAAAATTCATGTAAGTCTTTAAAATTAATGCTGCATAACCATGTGTATCCTCTAGAACCATAGCAATTACAATAAAAGTGCTTTAATTTGTTATCAAGTGATTTTCATCATAATGTGACACTAAGTACCAAAGCATTTAATAATTATCCCATTACTATAATGTATTAATGATATTTCCAAATATTTATGCTAGAAGATAAGATGGTTTTGAGTTCGCACTTCTCTTACAAACATAAATTGTTTGAGAGGTTCTTGAAACAGGTCACATCCTAAGATTTCTCTGGCAGCTGTTTCTCTTTCAGACTAGAATAAGAAAAGACAACAAAAGCAAAGTCTTCTCTTATTCCTAGCAATGTGACAGGAAAACATCATCCTCTTTACAAAGCAAGTCCC
Source organism: Pluvialis apricaria (assembly GCA_017639485.1). Classification (NCBI taxonomy): domain Eukaryota; kingdom Metazoa; phylum Chordata; class Aves; order Charadriiformes; family Charadriidae; genus Pluvialis; species Pluvialis apricaria. Next base: position 50,129,959 of record CM030011.1, read on the forward strand.
CAGTCTTGAAGCCTTGCACAGATGCTGAACTTTGAATTCAATTGGCTTACTCATGTGCATCAAATAAAGTGTAAACTTCAGTCCCTGCAGCTTCAAACTCGCCTTATCCAGAAAATAAAATCCAAGATATTAGCTATACATTTCTTCATCTAGCTTTACATGTACCAGTTCATCAAAAATGCCACACACGCATGACAGCGCTTTAAGATTTCAAGCACAGAACTAGTGCAGAGTAAGTAGTTGCAAAGTGTCTTTCCTGCAACATCCAAAGCTAAACAATGAGTGACACAAATCCTGCAGATTTTCTTCCCGACTGGAGGAAAGACACTCCCCACAAAGTTCCCCTCTAAGTGTGTGGGATCAGTTCCGCCCCTCCCCCACCCCTCAGGCAAGTCTAAGGCAGAAAACTTGGCACATTATGGTTTTAACCAAGTTTTGTTCATGTCAGTCAGAGATATGTGCAGACCCTTATTTCTTCCCGAGATCTCTGTCCTCCCATCCATCCAACAGGATTTCAACTCCTGAACTCAGACCCCATCCTTAGCCTGTGCTGCTAAGGACAGCCTATGACTAAAGTCTTGACACAAGACTACTGGCTCAGCAAATCTCCACTTCCACAGTGCTACTCTGATCCCAGACAGGACTGGTGCAGGTCTGTGTGGACACAGGAGCACACACCTGTCAGCTGGACCAACACCATACACCCCCTGCAGCTCCAGGGCTCCGCAACACCAGGGCTCCTGGGACTCTCAAAAATCACCCTTTGGGAGAGGCACGGGGATGTTGCCCCACTGAGAGGAAAAGCAGCACTGAACTCGTTTTGCCTGCTTTCAGTTGAAGAGAGGGCACTGGAGGGGAAAACATGGAAACTTTTCCCTCCTTGATTATTCCTGCATCTCTCCCAGAAACCATGAGACCCCTTCATTCACCAGCTCCCTGCACTTCCAAAACAATGAAAATTGCCTAAGAAAGGAAAAGGAAAGGAGAGGCCTGTTGTCTCTGACAGTGACATTTGCCTAGGATTTCAAGTCTAGCAGCAGTACTGAAAAGTTTGTTTTGAGAATCATGAAGACACATGGAATTGGTGCTTCCTAGATTTCAGGAAAGAATCCAAAGAGCTCTGAAGCAGTTCTTTAGGTTTTCTGTGTGCTGCTGTTTTCACACCAGCAGTTGGGTACAGCTGTGGAGTCCTCCCTGAGCTAGCCATGGGGGCTGCATTGTCCAACCAGTGCTTATAGCAAACATAGAAAAGCATTGCGTGGGCCTGCTCACGAGTGCCCAGCTGCAGAGGATGTATGGCATTGCCTGCTCCAGAGAGCTTGCAGCCAGAACAGAAAGCCTACGGGGACCCCCATTCCACAGCACAGTGAGTGATCATGGTGCCTTTTGACCACATGAGCTTTTATAGAGGAAGCAAACAAGGAACCACAAAGTAATTGAACCAGCAAGACAGCGAGACTGCTAGAAACATTTGGGTGGCCTCATGCATTGCAAAAGACATTTTTGTACCCAAACTTTGCTGCCTACAAATAATCATATAACAGTTTAGGTTGGAAGAGACCTTAAAGGTCATCTAGTTT